>JAUIMM010000099.1:14602500-15047500 GCA_031769625.1 Taudactylus pleione
TATCTGATCATCTTCGAACCTCCGACTTTCATTCTTGATTAATGAAAACATTCTTGGCAAATGCTCTCACTCTGGTTTGTCTTACACCGGTCCAAGAATTTCACCTCTAGCGGCACAATACGGATGCCCCTGGCCGTCCCTCTCAATCATGGCCCCAGTTCCGAAAACCAACAAAATAGGAGACCGGAGTTCTATTCCATTATTCCTAGCTGAAGTATCCAGGCAACTGGGCCTGATTTGAACACTCTAATTTTTTCAAATAAACGCTTCGGGCCCCCGGGATACTCAGTCAAGAGCATCGGGGAGGCGCCGAGAGGCAGGGGCTGGGACAGGCGGTAGCTCGCCTCGCGGCGGACCGCCAGCTCGATCCCGAGATCCAACTTCGAGATTTTTAACTGCAGCAACTTTAATATACGCTATTGGAGCTAGAAATATTTTTTATTTTAGAACTTGCAACAAAGATAAACAAAGGACACATCAACAACATAACACACTCAACCATCACCAAACCCAAGTGCTCAGACCTAAAACCACTTATTTACATATATACATCTGGAGAAGGACTCGTGATCCAGCACAGGAAAAACCTTCAATAAATAAAGCTTTTAAAAGAGCACATGAGTCCATGATTCATAAAGTCCCAATGAACCATCATATCACAAACAGAAAATGTAGTATTACTATGCATCTCAAAAAACACCCAACAACTGTTTGGAACAGTAACAGAGCTTTAGACATATGCAAACCATACCTATAAACCAAGAGAAACTGAAAACCTACAGGAGTGTAAAGGAAAGACCAAGATAAGACAGTCCACCAAAGCCGATAGAGAAGAAGCCAATTTCCACCACCTCCTCACGGAGGCTTCAGATGGCGCCACAATCTGGACCACCTGACAGCATCCATTGCCCCTTCTCTAACCTACGAATCTTCCACACCTCATGGAGAATGTCACCTAACGCCACATCCAGGGGAAGGACTTTCTGTCTAATAGATACCTGACACTGTGCATTCCACGTGAAGTACCTAACCACTACACTAACTAAAAAAAGTGTAGAGAAATCATAACCCTCATACCCCGTGAATGCCCCATAGGCCCAACCAGCGTAACACAGACGGGAAAGGCACGGGATACCCAAGGCTCTGGAGACTCTTTTATAAACCCCTACATTGAAAGGACACCAAAGCAAGAAATGGTCCATGGTCTCCTCCTCCCCTAGACATTCCTCACGTGGGCAGCCACGATCATCGGCATTTCTGTACTTCAGATTTCCCCTCACATAGAGCCTCCCATGAAAGGAGAGCCAAGCTATGTCCTTAAATTTCAGAGGTATCCTCGGATCATTAACCCGAGACAATCCCTCCAAACAGATGGTGCCTGGGCAGTCTTTCAGAGACAGCGGTTCTCGAAAGTGAGCCTCCAGAACTTTCTTCTCCAACACCCTTCTTGAAGATGTTCTGAAATCCTCTGCTAACAAGCACCAACGCCTTGTTTCTTTCAAGATCAGGGCCACGTAAGTTGGAAGATATCCATGCCTGACCTGAAGACTCTTTACGGCACCTCCCCCTATCCAAGCATTAAGGAAGGGATCCACCCAGACCTTAAAGCTACCTACCCACCGAGGAGGAGTCTCCAACATGAGACTCTTCAGATGTAAATAAAGAAAGGTCAGGCTAAAGAATAGCACTGGATTGAGCATTACCAGGCCTCCCTCCCTCCTCGGTCTGTAGGTTACGACCCGCTTGATTAAATTCAGCCTGTTCCCCCAGAGGAGCTGGAAAACCAAAGCCTGAATCTGTGTCCACCTAGATTCTGGCAAAAGACTTGCACTGCCAACATACAGAAAAATAGGAATCAAGTAAGTCTTGATCAAATCAACCTTTCCCCTGAGAGAGAGTCTCCACCTCTTCCAGCTCTCAACCTTCGCAGCAGCCTCAACCAGACTAAGATCCCAGTTTTTTGTGGCGTAATCACCAGGGCCAAATCTAATACCTAAAACTTTAATCCTGGCATGCCCGGGGGAGGCCATCCGGAAGGTCAAACTCCTGACTTTCCTCCCCATCCAGAAAACTTCACTCTTGTCCTGATTAACCTTGGAGCCAGATTACACATCTTGAGCCCTGGCCAGGACGCATCGCTCGCAGAATCTCCCATGCTCTCCTGGAGCCCTGGTCGGGACAATTCGCTCACAGAATCTCCCATGCTCTCCTTTATCCCTGCCCTGGCTGCCTCACTCACAGAATCTCCCATGCTCTCCTGGTGCCCTGGCTGGGACGCCTCACTCGCAGAATCTCCCATGCTCTCCTGGAGCTTTGGCTAGGAAGCCTCACTCGCAGAATCTCCCATGCTCTCCTGGAGCCCTGGCTGGGCTGCCTCATTCGCAGAATCTCCCATGCTCTCCTGGAGCTTTGGCCAGGATGCCTCCCTCACAGAATCTCCCATGCTCTCCTGGAGATTTGGCTGGGACGCCTTGCTCGCAGAATCTCCCATGCTCTCCTGGAGCCCTGGCTGGGACACCTTGCTCGCAGAATTTCCCATGCTCTCCTGGAGCCGTGGCCAGGATGCCTCGCTCGCAGAATCTTACCCGGCCTCCTGGAACTGGGTCCCGGCATCAGGCCCAATTTCAAAACCTCATAAGGACTTCCGGAGGTTGCAGTTCCCCTGTCTGCCACCGGGTGGCTCTCCTGGAGCACTGGCCAGAATGCTCTCCTGCAGCCGTGGCAGGGACGCTTCGCTCGCAGAATCTCCCATGCTCTCCTGGAGCCTTGACCGGGACGCCTCTCTCCCAGAATCTCCCATGCTCTCCTTGAGCCCTGGCCAGGATGCCTCGCTCGCAGAATCTCCCATGCTCTCCTGGAGCCCTGGCCGGGATGCCTCACTCGCAGAATCTCCCATGCTCTCCTGGAGCCCTGGCCAGGAGGCCTCGCTCGCAGAATCTCCCATTCTCTCCTGGAGCCCTGGCCGGGACACCTCGCTCACAGAATCTCCCATTCTCTAGTGGAGACCTAGTCAGGATGCCTCATTCGCAGAATCTCCCATGCTCTCCTGGAGCCCTGGCCGGGACGCATCGCTCGCAGAATCTCCCATGCTCTCCTGGAGCCCTGGTCGGGACAATTCGCTCACAGAATCTCCCATGCTCTCCTTTATCCCTGCCCTGGCTGCCTCACTTGCAGAATCTCCCATGCTCTCCTGGTGCCCTGGCTGGGATGCCTCACTCGCAGAATCTCCCATGCTCTCCTGGAGCTTTGGCTAGGAAGCCTCACTCGCAGAATCTCCCATGCTCTCCTGGAGCCCTGGCTGGGCTGCCTCATTCGCAGAATCTCCCATGCTCTCCTGGAGCTTTGGCCAGGATGCCTCCCTCACAGAATCTCCCATGCTCTCCTGGAGATTTGGCTGGGACGCCTTGCTCGCAGAATCTCCCATGCTCTCCTGGAGCCCTGGCTGGGACACCTCGCTCGCAGAATTTCCCATGCTCTCCTGGAGCCGTGGCCAGGATGCCTCGCTCGCAGAATCTTACCCGGCCTCCTGGAACTGGGTCCCGGCATCAGGCCCAATTTCAAAACCTCATAAGGACTTCCGGAGGTTGCAGTTCCCCTGTCTGCCACCGGGTGGCTCTCCTGGAGCACTGGCCAGAATGCTCTCCTGCAGCCGTGGCAGGGACGCTTCGCTCGCAGAATCTCCCATGCTCTCCTGGAGCCTTGACCGGGACGCCTCTCTCCCAGAATCTCCCATGCTCTCCTTGAGCCCTGGCCAGGATGCCTCGCTCGCAGAATCTCCCATGCTCTCCTGGAGCCCTGGCCGGGATGCCTCACTCGCAGAATCTCCCATGCTCTCCTGGAGCCCTGGCCAGGAGGCCTCGCTCGCAGAATCTCCCATTCTCTCCTGGAGCCCTGGCCGGGACACCTCGCTCACAGAATCTCCCATTCTCTAGTGGAGACCTAGTCAGGATGCCTCATTCGCAGAATCTCCCATGCTCTCCTGGAGCCCTGGCCGGGACGCATCGCTCGCAGAATCTCCCATGCTCTCCTGGAGCCCTGGTCGGGACAATTCGCTCACAGAATCTCCCATGCTCTCCTTTATCCCTGCCCTGGCTGCCTCACTCGCAGAATCTCCCATGCTCTCCTGGTGCCCTGGCTGGGACGCCTCACTCGCAGAATCTCCCATGCTCTCCTGGAGCTTTGGCTAGGAAGCCTCACTCGCAGAATCTCCCATGCTCTCCTGGAGCCCTGGCTGGGCTGCCTCATTCGCAGAATCTCCCATGCTCTCCTGGAGCTTTGGCCAGGATGCCTCCCTCACAGAATCTCCCATGCTCTCCTGGAGATTTGGCTGGGACGCCTTGCTCGCAGAATCTCCCATGCTCTCCTGGAGCCCTGGCTGGGACACCTCGCTCGCAGAATTTCCCATGCTCTCCTGGAGCCGTGGCCAGGATGCCTCGCTCGCAGAATCTTACCCGGCCTCCTGGAACTGGGTCCCGGCATCAGGCCCAATTTCAAAACCTCATAAGGACTTCCGGAGGTTGCAGTTCCCCTGTCTGCCACCGGGTGGCTCTCCTGGAGCACTGGCCAGAATGCTCTCCTGCAGCCGTGGCAGGGACGCTTCGCTCGCAGAATCTCCCATGCTCTCCTGGAGCCTTGACCGGGACGCCTCTCTCCCAGAATCTCCCATGCTCTCCTTGAGCCCTGGCCAGGATGCCTCGCTCGCAGAATCTCCCATGCTCTCCTGGAGCCCTGGCCGGGATGCCTCACTCGCAGAATCTCCCATGCTCTCCTGGAGCCCTGGCCAGGAGGCCTCGCTCGCAGAATCTCCCATTCTCTCCTGGAGCCCAGGCCGGGACACCTCGCTCACAGAATCTCCCATTCTCTAGTGGAGACCTAGTCAGGATGCCTCATTCGCAGAATCTCCCATGCTCTCCTGGAGCCCTGGCCGGGACGCCTCGCTCGCAGAATCTCCCATGCTCAACTGGAGCCCTGGCAGGGACGCCTCACTCTCAGAATCTCCCATGCTCTCTTGGAGCCCTTTCCGGCACGCCTCGCTCTCAGAATCTCCCATGCTCTCCTGGAGCCCTAGCCGGGAAGCCTCTCTTCCGAAATCTCCCATGCTTTCCTGGAGCCCTGGCCGGGATGTCACGCTCGCTGAATCCCCCATGCTCTACTGGAGCCCTGGCCGGAACGCCTCGCTTTCAAGATCTCCCATGCTCTACTGGAGCCCTGGCAGGGATGCCTCGCTCTCAGAATCTCCCATGCTCTCCTGGAGCCTTTGCAGGGATGCCTCACTTGCAGAATCTCCCATGCTCTCCTGGAGCCCTGGCAGGGATGCCGTGCTTGCAGAACCTTCCATTCTCTCCTGGAGCACTGGCCGAGCTGCCTCACTCACAGAATCTCCCATTCTCTCCAAGAGCCCAGCCGGGATGCCTCGCTTGCAGAATCTCCAATGCTCTCCTCATGCTTTGGCAGGGATGCCTCACTCACAGAATATCCCATGCTCTCCTGGTTGGGACACTTCGCTCGCAGAATCTCCCATGCTCTCTTTTATCCCTGCCCTGGCTGCCTTGCTCGCAGAATCTCCCATGCTCTCATGGAGCCCTGGCCGGGATGCCTCACTTGCAGAATCTCCCATGCTTTCCTGGAGCCCAGGCCAGGATGCCTCACCCGCTGAATCTCCCATGCTCTCCTGGAGCTTTGGCGGTGATGCCTCGTTCACAGAATCTCCCATGCTCTCCTGGGTCGCCTCGCTCACAGAATTTCCCATGCTCTCCTGGAGCCCTGGATGGGATGCCTTGCTCGCAGAATCTCCCATGCTCTCCTGGAGGCCTGGCCGAGACGCCTCGCTTGCAGAATCTCCCATGTTCTCCAGGAGCCCTGGCCGGGATGCCTCACTCTCATAATCTCCCATACTCTTCTGGAGTCCTGGATGGAAACCTCACTCGCAGAATCTCCCATGCTCTCCTGGTGCCCTGGCCGGGATGCCTCACTCGCAGAATCTCCCATGCTCTCCTGGAGGCTTGGCCAAGATGCCTCGCTCACAGAGTCTCCCATGCTCTCCTGGAGACCTGGCCGGGACGCCATACTCGCAGAATATCCCATGCTCTCCTGGAGCACTGGCCGGGACGCCTCGCTCTCAGAATCTCCCATGCTCTCCTGAAGCCCTGATTTGGCTGCCTCGCTCGCAGAATCTCCCATGCTCTCCTGGAGCCCTGACTGGGACACCTCACTCGCAGAATCTCCCATGCTCTCCTGGAGCTTTGGCCAGGATACCTCACTTGCAGAATCTCCCAATCTCTCTTGGAGCCCTGGTTGGGACACTTCACTCGCAGAATCTCTCATGCTCTCCTTTATCCCTGCCATGGCTGCCTTGCTCGCAGAATCTCCCATGCTCTCCTGGAGCCCTGGCCGGGACGCCTCGTTCACAGAATCTCCCATGCTCTCCTTGAGCCCTGGCCGGGTGCCTCGCTCGCAGAATCTCCCATGCTCTCCTGGAGCTTTGGCCGGGATGTCTCACTCGCAGAATCTCCCAAGCTCTCCTGGAGCCCTGGTCGAGACACTTTGCTCGCAGAATCTCCCATGCTCTCCTGGAGCCCTGCCCTGGCTGCCTCGCTCGCCGAATCTCCCATGCTCTCCTGGAGCCCTGACTGGGACGCCCCTCTCGCAGAATCTCCCATGCTCTCCTTTATCCCTGCACTGGCTGCCTCGCTCGCAGAATCTCCCATGCTCTCCAGGAGCCCTACCCTGGCTGCCTTGCTCGCAGAATCATCCATGCTCTTCTGGAGCCCTGGCCGGGATGCCTCTCCCACAGATTCTCCCATGCTCTCCTGGAGCTTTGGCCAGGACACCACGCTCTCAGAATCTCCCATGCTCTCCTGGAGCCCTGGCTGGGACGCCTGTCTCGCAGAATATCCCATACACTCCTTGAGCCCTGGCTGGGACACCTCGTTCCCACGAATCTCTTCCTGGCTCTCTCTCTATTTCCTTTTCGCCATCTGTGAATACACTTGAGGAATTCCCCCGGATGTCATGGTATCACTGCTACACACCACCTTTTGCGGGTCACTGGCGGATATTACCCGGCCTCCTGGAACTGGGTCCCAGCATCAGGCTCTTTTTCAAAACCTCATCGGGACTTCTGGAGGTTGCAGTTTCCCTGTCTGCCACCGGGTGGCAGAGCAACACAGGGTAGGCATGCCTCGCTCGCAGAATAACCCCTGCTCTCCTGGAGCTTTGGCCGGGACACCTAGCTCGCAGAATCTCCCATTCTCTAGTGGAGACCTAGTCAGGATGCCTCATTCGCAGAATCTCCCATGCTCTCCTGGAACCCTGGCTGGGACGCCTCGCTCGCAGAATCTCCCATGCTCAACTGGAGCCCTGGCTGGGACGCCTCACTCTCAGAATCTCCCATGCTCTCCTGGAGCCCTTTCTGGCATGCCTCACTCTCAGAATCTCCCATGCTCTCCTGGAGCCTTTGCAGGGATGCCTCACTTGCAGAATCTCGCATGCTCTCCTGGAGCCCTGGCAGGGATGCCGTGCTTGCAGAACCTTCCATGCTCTCCTGGAGCGCTGGCCGATCTGCCTCACTCACAGAATCTCCCATGCTCTACTGGAGCCCTGGCCAGGTCGTCTCGCTCTCAGAATCTCCCATGCTCTCCTGGAGCCCTTTCCGGCACGCCTCGCTCTCAGAATCTCCCATGCTCTCCTGGAGCCCTAGCCAGGATGCCTCTCTTCCCTAATCTCCCATGCTTTCCTGGAGCCCTTGCCAAGATGTCATGCTTGCTGAATCCCCCATGCTCTACTGGAGCCCTGGCCGGGATGCCTCGCTTTCAAGAACTCCCATCCTCTCCTGGAGCCCTGGCCGAGATGCCTCGCTCTCAGAATCTCCCATGCTCTCCTGGAGCCTTTGCAGGGACGCCTCACTTGCAGAATCTCCCATGCTCTCCTGGAGCCCTGGCAGGGATGCCGTGCTTGCTTCCATGCTCTCCTGGAGTGCTGGCCAAGCTGCCTCACTCACAGAATCTCCCATACTCTCCTGGAGCCCTAGCTGGGACACCTCGCTCACAGAATCTCCCATGCTCTCCTGGAGCTTTGGCCAGGATTCCCCACTCGCAGAATATCCCATGTTCTCCTGGAGCCCTGGCCGGGATGCCCTGCTCGCAGAATTTCCCATGCTCTCCTGGAGCCATGGCAGGGATGCTTCGCTCGCAGAATCTCCCATGCTCTCCTGGAGCCTTGGCCGGGATGTCTCACTCCCAGAATCTCCCATGCTCTCCTGGAGCCCTGGGTGGGAGAACCTGAAATGCTCTCCTGGTGCCCGAGCCAGGACGCCTCGGTCACAGAATCTCCCAAGCTCTACTGGAGCCCTGGCTGGGTCACCTTGCTTGCAGAATCTCCCATGCTCTCCTGGAGCCCTGGCCGGGATGCCTCGCTCGCAGAATTTCCCATGCTTTCCTGGAGCTTTGGCCAGGATGCCCTGCTCACAGAATTTCCCATGCTCTCCTGGAGCCCTGGCAGGGATGCCGTGCATGCTTCCATGCTCTCCTGGAGTGCTGGCCGAGCTGCCTCACTCACAGAATCTCCCATACTCTCCTGGAGCCCTAGCTGGGACACCTCGCTCACAGAATCTCCCATGCTCTCCTGGAGCTTTCGCCAGGATTCCCCACTCGCAGAATATCCCATGTTCTCCTGGAGCCCTGGCCGGGACGCCCTGCTCGCAGAATTTCCCATGCTCTCCTGGAGCCATGGCAGGGACACTTCGCTCGCAGAATCTCTCATGCTCTCCTGGAGCCTTGGCCGGGATGTCTCACTCCCAGAATCTCCCATGCTCTCCTGGAGCCCTGGGTGGGAGAACCTGAAATGCTCTCCTGGTTCCCGAGCCAGGACGCCTCGGTCACAGAATCTCCCATGCTCTACTGGAGCCCTGGCTGGGTCACCTTGCTTGCAGAATCTCCCATGCTCTCCTGGAGCCCTGGCCGGGATGCCTCGCTCGCAGAATTTCCCATGCTTTCCTGGAGCTTTGGCTGGGACGCCCTGCTCACAGAATTTCCCATGCTCTCCTGGAGCTTTGGCCAGGACGCCTCACTTGCAGAATCTCCCATGCTCTCCTGGAGCTTTGGCTGAGATGCCTCGCTCGCAGAATCTCCCATGCTCTCCTGGAGCCCTGGCTGGGACGCCTTCCTCTCAAAATCTCCCATTCTCTCCTGGAGCCCTGGCCATGATGCCTCGCTCGCAGAATTTCCCATGCTTTCCTGGAGCTTTGGCCAGGATGCCCTGCTCACAGAATTTCCCATGCTCTCCTGGAGCCCTGGCAAGGATGCCGTGCTTGCTTCCATGCTCTCCTGGAGTGCTGGCCGAGCTGCCTCACTCACAGAATCTCCCATACTCTCCTGGAGCCCTAGCTGGGACACCTCGCTCACAGAATCTCCCATGCTCTCCTGGAGCTTTCGCCAGGATTCCCCACTCGCAGAATATCCCATGTTCTCCTGGAGCCCTGGCCGGGACGCCCTGCTCGCAGCATGCTCTCCTGGAGCCATGGCAGGGACACTTCGCTCGCAGAATCTCCCATGCTCTCCTGGAGCCTTGGCCGGGATATCTCACTCCCAGAATCTCCCATGCTCTCCTGGAGCCCTGGGTGGGAGAACCTGAAATGCTCTCCTGGTTCCCGAGCCAGGACGCCTCGGTCACAGAATCTCCCATGCTCTACTGGAGCCCTGGCTGGGTCACCTTGCTTGCAGAATCTCCCATGCTCTCCTGGAGCCCTGGCCGGGATGCCTCGCTCGCAGAATTTCCCATGCTTTCCTGGAGCTTTGGCTGGGACGCCCTGCTCACAGAATCTCCCATGCTCTCCTGGAGATTTGGCTGGGACGCCTTGCTCGCAGAATCTCCCATGCTCTCCTGGAGCCCTGGCTGGGACACCTCGCTCGCAGAATTTCCCATGCTCTCCTGGAGCCGTGGCCAGGATGCCTCGCTCGCAGAATCTTACCCGGCCTCCTGGAATTGGGTCCCGGCATCAGGCCCAATTTCAAAACCTCATAAGGACTTCCGGAGGTTGCAGTTCCCCTGTCTGCCACCGGGTGGCTCTCCTGGAGCACTGGCCAGAATGCTCTCCTGCAGCCGTGGCAGGGACGCTTCGCTCGCAGAATCTCCCATGCTCTCCTGGAGCCGTGACCGGGACGCCTCTCTCCCAGAATCTCCCATGCTCTCCTTGAGCCCTGGCCAGGATGCCTCGCTCGCAGAATCTCCCATGCTCTCCTGGAGCCCTGGCCGGGATGCCTCACTCGCAGAATCTCCCATGCTCTCCTGGAGCCCTGGCCAGGAGGCCTCGCTCGCAGAATCTCCCATTCTCTCCTGGAGCCCTGGCCGGGACACCTCGCTCACAGAATCTCCCATTCTCTAGTGGAGACCTAGTCAGGATGCCTCATTCGCAGAATCTCCCATGCTCTCCTGGAGCCCTGGCCGGGACGCATCGCTCGCAGAATCTCCCATGCTCTCCTGGAGCCCTGGTCGGGACAATTCGCTCACAGAATCTCCCATGCTCTCCTTTATCCCTGCCCTGGCTGCCTCACTCGCAGAATCTCCCATGCTCTCCTGGTGCCCTGGCTGGGACGCCTCACTCGCAGAATCTCCCATGCTCTCCTGGAGCTTTGGCTAGGAAGACTCACTCGCAGAATCTCCCATGCTCTCCTTTATCCCTGCCCTGGCTGCCTCACTCGCAGAATCTCCCATGCTCTCCTGGTGCCCTGGCTGGGACGCCTCACTCGCAGAATCTCCCATGCTCTCCTGGAGCCTTGGCCGGGATGTCTCACTCCCAGATTCTCCCATGCTCTCCTGGAGCCCTGGGTGGGAGAACCTGAAATGCTCTCCTGGTGCCCGAGCCAGGACGCCTCGGTCACAGAATCTCCCAAGCTCTACTGGAGCCCTGGCTGGGTCACCTTGCTTGCAGAATCTCCCATGCTCTCCTGGAGCCCTGGCCGGGATGCCTCGCTCGCAGAAATTCCCATGCTTTCCTGGAGCTTTGGCCAGGATGCCCTGCTCACAGAATTTCCCATGCTCTCCTGGAGCCCTGGCAGGGATGCCGTGCATGCTTCCATGCTCTCCTGGAGTGCTGGCCGAGCTGCCTCACTCACAGAATCTCCCATACTCTCCTGGAGCCCTAGCTGGGACACCTCGCTCACAGAATCTCCCATGCTCTCCTGGAGCTTTCGCCTGGATTCCCCACTCGCAGAATATCCCATGTTCTCCTGGAGCCCTGGCCGTGACGCCCTGCTCGCAGAATTTCCCATGCTCTCCTGGAGCCTTGGCCGGGATGTCTCACTCCCAGAATCTCCCATGCTCTCCTGGAGCCCTGGGTGGGAGAACCTGAAATGCTCTCCTGGTGCCCGAGCCAGGACGCCTCGGTCACAGAATCTCCCAAGCTCTACTGGAGCCCTGGCTGGGTCACCTTGCTTGCAGAATCTCCCATGCTCTCCTGGAGCCCTGGCCGGGATGCCTCGCTCGCAGAATTTCCCATGCTTTCCTGGAGCTTTGGCCAGGATGCCCTGCTCACAGAATTTCCCATGCTCTCCTGGAGCCCTGGCAGGGATGCCGTGCATGCTTCCATGCTCTCCTGGAGTGCTGGCCGAGCTGCCTCACTCACAGAATCTCCCATACTCTCCTGGAGCCCTAGCTGGGACACCTCGCTCACAGAATCTCCCATGCTCTCCTGGAGCTTTCGCCTGGATTCCCCACTCGCAGAATATCCCATGTTCTCCTGGAGCCCTGGCCGTGACGCCCTGCTCGCAGAATTTCCCATGCTCTCCTGGAGCCATGGCAGGGACACTTCGCTCGCAGAATCTCCCATGCTCTCCTGGAGCCCTGGCCGGGATGCCTCGCTCGCAGAATTTCCCATGCTTTCCTGGAGCTTTGGCTGGGACGCCCTGCTCACAGAATTTCCCATGCTCTCCTGGAGCTTTGGCCAGGACGCCTCACTTGCAGAATCTCCCATGCTCTCCTGGAGCTTTGGCTGGGATGCCTCGCTCGCAGAATCTCCCATGCTCTCCTGGAGCCCTGGCTGGGACGCCTTCCTCTCAAAATCTCCCATTCTCTCCTGGAGCCCTGGCCATGATGCCTCGCTCGCAGAATTTCCCATGCTTTCCTGGAGCTTTGGCCAGGATGCCCTGCTCACAGAATTTCCCATGCTCTCCTGGAGCCCTGGCAAGGATGCCGTGCTTGCTTCCATGCTCTCCTGGAGTGCTGGCCGAGCTGCCTCACTCACAGAATCTCCCATACTCTCCTGGAGCCCTAGCTGGGACACCTCGCTCACAGAATCTCCCATGCTCTCCTGGAGCTTTCGCCAGGATTCCCCACTCGCAGAATATCCCATGTTCTCCTGGAGCCCTGGCCGGGACGCCCTGCTCGCAGAATTTCCCATGCTCTCCTGGAGCCATGGCAGGGACACTTCGCTCGCAGAATCTCCCATGCTCTCCTGGAGCCTTGGCCGGGATGTCTCACTCCCAGAATCTCCCATGCTCTCCTGGAGCCCTGGGTGGGAGAACCTGAAATGCTCTCCTGGTTCCCGAGCCAGGACGCCTCGGTCACAGAATCTCCCATGCTCTACTGGAGCCCTGGCTGGGTCACCTTGCTTGCAGAATCTCCCATGCTCTCCTGGAGCCCTGGCCGGGATGCCTCGCTCGCAGAATTTCCCATGCTTTCCTGGAGCTTTGGCTGGGACGCCCTGCTCACAGAATCTCCCATGCTCTCCTGGAGATTTGGCTGGGACGCCTTGCTCGCAGAATCTCCCATGCTCTCCTGGAGCCCTGGCTGGGACACCTCGCTCGCAGAATTTCCCATGCTCTCCTGGAGCCGTGGCCAGGATGCCTCGCTCGCAGAATCTTACCCGGCCTCCTGGAATTGGGTCCCGGCATCAGGCCCAATTTCAAAACCTCATAAGGACTTCCGGAGGTTGCAGTTCCCCTGTCTGCCACCGGGTGGCTCTCCTGGAGCACTGGCCAGAATGCTCTCCTGCAGCCGTGGCAGGGACGCTTCGCTCGCAGAATCTCCCATGCTCTCCTGGAGCCTTGACCGGGACGCCTCTCTCCCAGAATCTCCCATGCTCTCCTTGAGCCCTGGCCAGGATGCCTCGCTCGCAGAATCTCCCATGCTCTCCTGGAGCCCTGGCCGGGATGCCTCACTCGCAGAATCTCCCATGCTCTCCTGGAGCCCTGGCCAGGAGGCCTCGCTCGCAGAATCTCCCATTCTCTCCTGGAGCCCTGGCCGGGACACCTCGCTCACAGAATCTCCCATTCTCTAGTGGAGACCTAGTCAGGATGCCTCATTCGCAGAATCTCCCATGCTCTCCTGGAGCCCTGGCCGGGACGCATCGCTCGCAGAATCTCCCATGCTCTCCTGGAGCCCTGGTCGGGACAATTCGCTCACAGAATCTCCCATGCTCTCCTTTATCCCTGCCCTGGCTGCCTCACTCGCAGAATCTCCCATGCTCTCCTGGTGCCCTGGCTGGGACGCCTCACTCGCAGAATCTCCCATGCTCTCCTGGAGCTTTGGCTAGGAAGCCTCACTCGCAGAATCTCCCATGCTCTCCTGGAGCCCTGGCAGGGATGCCGTGCTTGCTTCCATGCTCTCCTGGAGTGCTGGCCAAGCTGCCTCACTCACAGAATCTCCCATACTCTCCTGGAGCCCTAGCTGGGACACCTCGCTCACAGAATCTCCCATGCTCTCCTGGAGCTTTGGCCAGGATTCCCCACTCGCAGAATATCCCATGTTCTCCTGGAGCCCTGGCCGGGATGCCCTGCTCGCAGAATTTCCCATGCTCTCCTGGAGCCATGGCAGGGATGCTTCGCTCGCAGAATCTCCCATGCTCTCCTGGAGCCTTGGCCGGGATGTCTCACTCCCAGAATCTCCCATGCTCTCCTGGAGCCCTGGGTGGGAGAACCTGAAATGCTCTCCTGGTGCCCGAGCCAGGACGCCTCGGTCACAGAATCTCCCAAGCTCTACTGGAGCCCTGGCTGGGTCACCTTGCTTGCAGAATCTCCCATGCTCTCCTGGAGCCCTGGCCGGGATGCCTCGCTCGCAGAATTTCCCATGCTTTCCTGGAGCTTTGGCCAGGATGCCCTGCTCACAGAATTTCCCATGCTCTCCTGGAGCCCTGGCAGGGATGCCGTGCATGCTTCCATGCTCTCCTGGAGTGCTGGCCGAGCTGCCTCACTCACAGAATCTCCCATACTCTCCTGGAGCCCTAGCTGGGACACCTCGCTCACAGAATCTCCCATGCTCTCCTGGAGCTTTCGCCAGGATTCCCCACTCGCAGAATATCCCATGTTCTCCTGGAGCCCTGGCCGGGACGCCCTGCTCGCAGAATTTCCCATGCTCTCCTGGAGCCATGGCAGGGACACTTCGCTCGCAGAATCTCTCATGCTCTCCTGGAGCCTTGGCCGGGATGTCTCACTCCCAGAATCTCCCATGCTCTCCTGGAGCCCTGGGTGGGAGAACCTGAAATGCTCTCCTGGTTCCCGAGCCAGGACGCCTCGGTCACAGAATCTCCCATGCTCTACTGGAGCCCTGGCTGGGTCACCTTGCTTGCAGAATCTCCCATGCTCTCCTGGAGCCCTGGCCGGGATGCCTCGCTCGCAGAATTTCCCATGCTTTCCTGGAGCTTTGGCTGGGACGCCCTGCTCACAGAATTTCCCATGCTCTCCTGGAGCTTTGGCCAGGACGCCTCACTTGCAGAATCTCCCATGCTCTCCTGGAGCTTTGGCTGGGATGCCTCGCTCGCAGAATCTCCCATGCTCTCCTGGAGCCCTGGCTGGGACGCCTTCCTCTCAAAATCTCCCATTCTCTCCTGGAGCCCTGGCCATGATGCCTCGCTCGCAGAATTTCCCATGCTTTCCTGGAGCTTTGGCCAGGATGCCCTGCTCACAGAATTTCCCATGCTCTCCTGGAGCCCTGGCAAGGATGCCGTGCTTGCTTCCATGCTCTCCTGGAGTGCTGGCCGAGCTGCCTCACTCACAGAATCTCCCATACTCTCCTGGAGCCCTAGCTGGGACACCTCGCTCACAGAATCTCCCATGCTCTCCTGGAGCTTTCGCCAGGATTCCCCACTCGCAGAATATCCCATGTTCTCCTGGAGCCCTGGCCGGGACGCCCTGCTCGCAGCATGCTCTCCTGGAGCCATGGCAGGGACACTTCGCTCGCAGAATCTCCCATGCTCTCCTGGAGCCTTGGCCGGGATATCTCACTCCCAGAATCTCCCATGCTCTCCTGGAGCCCTGGGTGGGAGAACCTGAAATGCTCTCCTGGTTCCCGAGCCAGGACGCCTCGGTCACAGAATCTCCCATGCTCTACTGGAGCCCTGGCTGGGTCACCTTGCTTGCAGAATCTCCCATGCTCTCCTGGAGCCCTGGCCGGGATGCCTCGCTCGCAGAATTTCCCATGCTTTCCTGGAGCTTTGGCTGGGACGCCCTGCTCACAGAATCTCCCATGCTCTCCTGGAGATTTGGCTGGGACGCCTTGCTCGCAGAATCTCCCATGCTCTCCTGGAGCCCTGGCTGGGACACCTCGCTCGCAGAATTTCCCATGCTCTCCTGGAGCCGTGGCCAGGATGCCTCGCTCGCAGAATCTTACCCGGCCTCCTGGAATTGGGTCCCGGCATCAGGCCCAATTTCAAAACCTCATAAGGACTTCCGGAGGTTGCAGTTCCCCTGTCTGCCACCGGGTGGCTCTCCTGGAGCACTGGCCAGAATGCTCTCCTGCAGCCGTGGCAGGGACGCTTCGCTCGCAGAATCTCCCATGCTCTCCTGGAGCCGTGACCGGGACGCCTCTCTCCCAGAATCTCCCATGCTCTCCTTGAGCCCTGGCCAGGATGCCTCGCTCGCAGAATCTCCCATGCTCTCCTGGAGCCCTGGCCGGGATGCCTCACTCGCAGAATCTCCCATGCTCTCCTGGAGCCCTGGCCAGGAGGCCTCGCTCGCAGAATCTCCCATTCTCTCCTGGAGCCCTGGCCGGGACACCTCGCTCACAGAATCTCCCATTCTCTAGTGGAGACCTAGTCAGGATGCCTCATTCGCAGAATCTCCCATGCTCTCCTGGAGCCCTGGCCGGGACGCATCGCTCGCAGAATCTCCCATGCTCTCCTGGAGCCCTGGTCGGGACAATTCGCTCACAGAATCTCCCATGCTCTCCTTTATCCCTGCCCTGGCTGCCTCACTCGCAGAATCTCCCATGCTCTCCTGGTGCCCTGGCTGGGACGCCTCACTCGCAGAATCTCCCATGCTCTCCTGGAGCTTTGGCTAGGAAGACTCACTCGCAGAATCTCCCATGCTCTCCTTTATCCCTGCCCTGGCTGCCTCACTCGCAGAATCTCCCATGCTCTCCTGGTGCCCTGGCTGGGACGCCTCACTCGCAGAATCTCCCATGCTCTCCTGGAGCCTTGGCCGGGATGTCTCACTCCCAGATTCTCCCATGCTCTCCTGGAGCCCTGGGTGGGAGAACCTGAAATGCTCTCCTGGTGCCCGAGCCAGGACGCCTCGGTCACAGAATCTCCCAAGCTCTACTGGAGCCCTGGCTGGGTCACCTTGCTTGCAGAATCTCCCATGCTCTCCTGGAGCCCTGGCCGGGATGCCTCGCTCGCAGAAATTCCCATGCTTTCCTGGAGCTTTGGCCAGGATGCCCTGCTCACAGAATTTCCCATGCTCTCCTGGAGCCCTGGCAGGGATGCCGTGCATGCTTCCATGCTCTCCTGGAGTGCTGGCCGAGCTGCCTCACTCACAGAATCTCCCATACTCTCCTGGAGCCCTAGCTGGGACACCTCGCTCACAGAATCTCCCATGCTCTCCTGGAGCTTTCGCCTGGATTCCCCACTCGCAGAATATCCCATGTTCTCCTGGAGCCCTGGCCGTGACGCCCTGCTCACAGAATTTCCCATGCTCTCCTGGAGCCTTGGCCGGGATGTCTCACTCCCAGAATCTCCCATGCTCTCCTGGAGCCCTGGGTGGGAGAACCTGAAATGCTCTCCTGGTGCCCGAGCCAGGACGCCTCGGTCACAGAATCTCCCAAGCTCTACTGGAGCCCTGGCTGGGTCACCTTGCTTGCAGAATCTCCCATGCTCTCCTGGAGCCCTGGCCGGGATGCCTCGCTCGCAGAATTTCCCATGCTTTCCTGGAGCTTTGGCCAGGATGCCCTGCTCACAGAATTTCCCATGCTCTCCTGGAGCCCTGGCAGGGATGCCGTGCATGCTTCCATGCTCTCCTGGAGTGCTGGCCGAGCTGCCTCACTCACAGAATCTCCCATACTCTCCTGGAGCCCTAGCTGGGACACCTCGCTCACAGAATCTCCCATGCTCTCCTGGAGCTTTCGCCTGGATTCCCCACTCGCAGAATATCCCATGTTCTCCTGGAGCCCTGGCCGTGACGCCCTGCTCGCAGAATTTCCCATGCTCTCCTGGAGCCATGGCAGGGACACTTCGCTCGCAGAATCTCCCATGCTCTCCTGGAGCCTTGGCCGGGATGTCTCACTCCCAGAATCTCCCATGCTCTCCTGGAGCCCTGGGTGGGAGAACCTGAAATGCTCTCCTGGTTCCCGAGCCAGGACGCCTCGGTCACAGAATCTCCCATGCTCTACTGGAGCCCTGGCTGGGTCACCTTGCTTGCAGAATCTCCCATGCTCTCCTGGAGCCCTGGCCGGGATGCCTCGCTCGCAGAATTTCCCATGCTTTCCTGGAGCTTTGGCTGGGACGCCCTGCTCACAGAATTTCCCATGCTCTCCTGGAGCTTTGGCCAGGACGCCTCACTTGCAGAATCTCCCATGCTCTCCTGGAGCTTTGGCTGGGATGCCTCGCTCGCAGAATCTCCCATGCTCTCCTGGAGCCCTGGCTGGGACGCCTTCCTCTCAAAATCTCCCATTCTCTCCTGGAGCCCTGGCCATGATGCCTCGCTCGCAGAATTTCCCATGCTTTCCTGGAGCTTTGGCCAGGATGCCCTGCTCACAGAATTTCCCATGCTCTCCTGGAGCCCTGGCAAGGATGCCGTGCTTGCTTCCATGCTCTCCTGGAGTGCTGGCCGAGCTGCCTCACTCACAGAATCTCCCATACTCTCCTGGAGCCCTAGCTGGGACACCTCGCTCACAGAATCTCCCATGCTCTCCTGGAGCTTTCGCCAGGATTCCCCACTCGCAGAATATCCCATGTTCTCCTGGAGCCCTGGCCGGGACGCCCTGCTCGCAGAATTTCCCATGCTCTCCTGGAGCCATGGCAGGGACACTTCGCTCGCAGAATCTCCCATGCTCTCCTGGAGCCTTGGCCGGGATATCTCACTCCCAGAATCTCCCATGCTCTCCTGGAGCCCTGGGTGGGAGAACCTGAAATGCTCTCCTGGTTCCCGAGCCAGGACGCCTCGGTCACAGAATCTCCCATGCTCTACTGGAGCCCTGGCTGGGTCACCTTGCTTGCAGAATCTCCCATGCTCTCCTGGAGCCCTGGCCGGGATGCCTCGCTCGCAGAATTTCCCATGCTTTCCTGGAGCTTTGGCTGGGACGCCCTGCTCACAGAATCTCCCATGCTCTCCTGGAGATTTGGCTGGGACGCCTTGCTCGCAGAATCTCCCATGCTCTCCTGGAGCCCTGGCTGGGACACCTCGCTCGCAGAATTTCCCATGCTCTCCTGGAGCCGTGGCCAGGATGCCTCGCTCGCAGAATCTTACCCGGCCTCCTGGAATTGGGTCCCGGCATCAGGCCCAATTTCAAAACCTCATAAGGACTTCCGGAGGTTGCAGTTCCCCTGTCTGCCACCGGGTGGCTCTCCTGGAGCACTGGCCAGAATGCTCTCCTGCAGCCGTGGCAGGGACGCTTCGCTCGCAGAATCTCCCATGCTCTCCTGGAGCCGTGACCGGGACGCCTCTCTCCCAGAATCTCCCATGCTCTCCTTGAGCCCTGGCCAGGATGCCTCGCTCGCAGAATCTCCCATGCTCTCCTGGAGCCCTGGCCGGGATGCCTCACTCGCAGAATCTCCCATGCTCTCCTGGAGCCCTGGCCAGGAGGCCTCGCTCGCAGAATCTCCCATTCTCTCCTGGAGCCCTGGCCGGGACACCTCGCTCACAGAATCTCCCATTCTCTAGTGGAGACCTAGTCAGGATGCCTCATTCGCAGAATCTCCCATGCTCTCCTGGAGCCCTGGCCGGGACGCATCGCTCGCAGAATCTCCCATGCTCTCCTGGAGCCCTGGTCGGGACAATTCGCTCACAGAATCTCCCATGCTCTCCTTTATCCCTGCCCTGGCTGCCTCACTCGCAGAATCTCCCATGCTCTCCTGGTGCCCTGGCTGGGACGCCTCACTCGCAGAATCTCCCATGCTCTCCTGGAGCTTTGGCTAGGAAGACTCACTCGCAGAATCTCCCATGCTCTCCTTTATCCCTGCCCTGGCTGCCTCACTCGCAGAATCTCCCATGCTCTCCTGGTGCCCTGGCTGGGACGCCTCACTCGCAGAATCTCCCATGCTCTCCTGGAGCCTTGGCCGGGATGTCTCACTCCCAGATTCTCCCATGCTCTCCTGGAGCCCTGGGTGGGAGAACCTGAAATGCTCTCCTGGTGCCCGAGCCAGGACGCCTCGGTCACAGAATCTCCCAAGCTCTACTGGAGCCCTGGCTGGGTCACCTTGCTTGCAGAATCTCCCATGCTCTCCTGGAGCCCTGGCCGGGATGCCTCGCTCGCAGAAATTCCCATGCTTTCCTGGAGCTTTGGCCAGGATGCCCTGCTCACAGAATTTCCCATGCTCTCCTGGAGCCCTGGCAGGGATGCCGTGCATGCTTCCATGCTCTCCTGGAGTGCTGGCCGAGCTGCCTCACTCACAGAATCTCCCATACTCTCCTGGAGCCCTAGCTGGGACACCTCGCTCACAGAATCTCCCATGCTCTCCTGGAGCTTTCGCCTGGATTCCCCACTCGCAGAATATCCCATGTTCTCCTGGAGCCCTGGCCGTGACGCCCTGCTCGCAGAATTTCCCATGCTCTCCTGGAGCCTTGGCCGGGATGTCTCACTCCCAGAATCTCCCATGCTCTCCTGGAGCCCTGGGTGGGAGAACCTGAAATGCTCTCCTGGTGCCCGAGCCAGGACGCCTCGGTCACAGAATCTCCCAAGCTCTACTGGAGCCCTGGCTGGGTCACCTTGCTTGCAGAATCTCCCATGCTCTCCTGGAGCCCTGGCCGGGATGCCTCGCTCGCAGAATTTCCCATGCTTTCCTGGAGCTTTGGCCAGGATGCCCTGCTCACAGAATTTCCCATGCTCTCCTGGAGCCCTGGCAGGGATGCCGTGCATGCTTCCATGCTCTCCTGGAGTGCTGGCCGAGCTGCCTCACTCACAGAATCTCCCATACTCTCCTGGAGCCCTAGCTGGGACACCTCGCTCACAGAATCTCCCATGCTCTCCTGGAGCTTTCGCCTGGATTCCCCACTCGCAGAATATCCCATGTTCTCCTGGAGCCCTGGCCGTGACGCCCTGCTCGCAGAATTTCCCATGCTCTCCTGGAGCCATGGCAGGGACACTTCGCTCGCAGAATCTCCCATGCTCTCCTGGAGCCTTGGCCGGGATGTCTCACTCCCAGAATCTCCCATGCTCTCCTGGAGCCCTGGGTGGGAGAACCTGAAATGCTCTCCTGGTTCCCGAGCCAGGACGCCTCGGTCACAGAATCTCCCATGCTCTACTGGAGCCCTGGCTGGGTCACCTTGCTTGCAGAATCTCCCATGCTCTCCTGGAGCCCTGGCCGGGATGCCTCGCTCGCAGAATTTCCCATGCTTTCCTGGAGCTTTGGCTGGGACGCCCTGCTCACAGAATTTCCCATGCTCTCCTGGAGCTTTGGCCAGGACGCCTCACTTGCAGAATCTCCCATGCTCTCCTGGAGCTTTGGCTGGGATGCCTCGCTCGCAGAATCTCCCATGCTCTCCTGGAGCCCTGGCTGGGACGCCTTCCTCTCAAAATCTCCCATTCTCTCCTGGAGCCCTGGCCATGATGCCTCGCTCGCAGAATTTCCCATGCTTTCCTGGAGCTTTGGCCAGGATGCCCTGCTCACAGAATTTCCCATGCTCTCCTGGAGCCCTGGCAAGGATGCCGTGCTTGCTTCCATGCTCTCCTGGAGTGCTGGCCGAGCTGCCTCACTCACAGAATCTCCCATACTCTCCTGGAGCCCTAGCTGGGACACCTCGCTCACAGAATCTCCCATGCTCTCCTGGAGCTTTCGCCAGGATTCCCCACTCGCAGAATATCCCATGTTCTCCTGGAGCCCTGGCCGGGACGCCCTGCTCGCAGAATTTCCCATGCTCTCCTGGAGCCATGGCAGGGACACTTCGCTCGCAGAATCTCCCATGCTCTCCTGGAGCCTTGGCCGGGATGTCTCACTCCCAGAATCTCCCATGCTCTCCTGGAGCCCTGGGTGGGAGAACCTGAAATGCTCTCCTGGTTCCCGAGCCAGGACGCCTCGGTCACAGAATCTCCCATGCTCTACTGGAGCCCTGGCTGGGTCACCTTGCTTGCAGAATCTCCCATGCTCTCCTGGAGCCCTGGCCGGGATGCCTCGCTCGCAGAATTTCCCATGCTTTCCTGGAGCTTTGGCTGGGACGCCCTGCTCACAGAATCTCCCATGCTCTCCTGGAGATTTGGCTGGGACGCCTTGCTCGCAGAATCTCCCATGCTCTCCTGGAGCCCTGGCTGGGACACCTCGCTCGCAGAATTTCCCATGCTCTCCTGGAGCCGTGGCCAGGATGCCTCGCTCGCAGAATCTTACCCGGCCTCCTGGAATTGGGTCCCGGCATCAGGCCCAATTTCAAAACCTCATAAGGACTTCCGGAGGTTGCAGTTCCCCTGTCTGCCACCGGGTGGCTCTCCTGGAGCACTGGCCAGAATGCTCTCCTGCAGCCGTGGCAGGGACGCTTCGCTCGCAGAATCTCCCATGCTCTCCTGGAGCCTTGACCGGGACGCCTCTCTCCCAGAATCTCCCATGCTCTCCTTGAGCCCTGGCCAGGATGCCTCGCTTGCAGAATCTCCCATGCTCTCCTGGAGCCCTGGCCGGGATGCCTCACTCGCAGAATCTCCCATGCTCTCCTGGAGCCCTGGCCAGGAGGCCTCGCTCGCAGAATCTCCCATTCTCTCCTGGAGCCCTGGCCGGGACACCTCGCTCACAGAATCTCCCATTCTCTAGTGGAGACCTAGTCAGGATGCCTCATTCGCAGAATCTCCCATGCTCTCCTGGTGCCCTGGCTGGGACGCCTCACTCGCAGAATCTCCCATGCTCTCCTGGAGCTTTGGCTAGGAAGCCTCACTCGCAGAATCTCCCATGCTCTCCTGGAGCCCTGGCTGGGCTGCCTCATTCGCAGAATCTCCCATGCTCTCCTGGAGCTTTGGCCAGGATGCCTCCCTCACAGAATCTCCCATGCTCTCCTGGAGATTTGGCTGGGACGCCTTGCTCGCAGAATCTCCCATGCTCTCCTGGAGCCCTGGCTGGGACACCTCGCTCGCAGAATTTCCCATGCTCTCCTGGAGCCGTGGCCAGGATGCCTCGCTCGCAGAATCTTACCCGGCCTCCTGGAACTGGGTCCCGGCATCAGGCCCAATTTCAAAACCTCATAAGGACTTCCGGAGGTTGCAGTTCCCCTGTCTGCCACCGGGTGGCTCTCCTGGAGCACTGGCCAGAATGCTCTCCTGCAGCCGTGGCAGGGACGCTTCGCTCGCAGAATCTCCCATGCTCTCCTGGAGCCTTGACCGGGACGCCTCTCTCCCAGAATCTCCCATGCTCTCCTTGAGCCCTGGCCAGGATGCCTCGCTCGCAGAATCTCCCATGCTCTCCTGGAGCCCTGGCCGGGATGCCTCACTCGCAGAATCTCCCATGCTCTCCTGGAGCCCTGGCCAGGAGGCCTCGCTCGCAGAATCTCCCATTCTCTCCTGGAGCCCAGGCCGGGACACCTCGCTCACAGAATCTCCCATTCTCTAGTGGAGACCTAGTCAGGATGCCTCATTCGCAGAATCTCCCATGCTCTCCTGGAGCCCTGGCCGGGACGCCTCGCTCGCAGAATCTCCCATGCTCAACTGGAGCCCTGGCAGGGACGCCTCACTCTCAGAATCTCCCATGCTCTCTTGGAGCCCTTTCCGGCACGCCTCGCTCTCAGAATCTCCCATGCTCTCCTGGAGCCCTAGCCGGGAAGCCTCTCTTCTGAAATCTCCCATGCTTTCCTGGAGCCCTGGCCGGGATGTCACGCTCGCTGAATCCTCCTTGCTCTACTGGAGCCCTGGCCGGAACGCCTCGCTTTTAAGATCTCCCATGCTCTACTGGAGCCCTGGCAGGGATGCCTCGCTCTCAGAATCTCCCATGCTCTCCTGGAGCCTTTGCAGGGATGCCTCACTTGCAGAATCTCCCATGCTCTCCTGGAGCCCTGGCAGGGATGCCGTGCTTGCAGAACCTTCCATTCTCTCCTGGAGCACTGGCCGAGCTGCCTCACTCACAGAATCTCCCATTCTCTCCAAGAGCCCAGCCGGGATGCCTCGCTTGCAGAATCTCCAATGCTCTCCTCATGCTTTGGCAGGGATGCCTCACTCACAGAATATCCCATGCTCTCCTGGTTGGGACACTTCGCTCGCAGAATCTCCCATGCTCTCTTTTATCCCTGCCCTGGCTGCCTTGCTCGCAGAATCTCCCATGCTCTCATGGAGCCCTGGCCGGGATGCCTCACTTGCAGAATCTCCCATGCTTTCCTGGAGCCCAGGCCAGGATGCCTCACCCGCTGAATCTCCCATGCTCTCCTGGAGCTTTGGCGGTGATGCCTCGTTCACAGAATCTCCCATGCTCTCCTGGGTCGCCTCGCTCACAGAATTTCCCATGCTCTCCTGGAGCCCTGGATGGGATGCCTTGCTCGCAGAATCTCCCATGCTCTCCTGGAGGCCTGGCCGAGACGCCTCGCTTGCAGAATCTCCCATGTTCTCCAGGAGCCCTGGCCGGGATGCCTCACTCTCATAATCTCCCATACTCTTCTGGAGTCCTGCATGGAAACCTCACTCGCAGAATCTCCCATGCTCTCCTGGTGCCCTGGCCGGGATGCCTCACTCGCAGAATCTCCCATGCTCTCCTGGAGGCTTGGCCAAGATGCCTCGCTCACAGAGTCTCCCATGCTCTCCTGGAGACCTGGCCGGGACGCCATACTCGCAGAATATCCCATGCTCTCCTGGAGCACTGGCCGGGACGCCTCGCTCTCAGAATCTCCCATGCTCTCCTGAAGCCCTGATTTGGCTGCCTCGCTCGCAGAATCTCCCATGCTCTCCTGGAGCCCTGACTGGGACACCTCACTCGCAGAATCTCCCATGCTCTCCTGGAGCTTTGGCCAGGATACCTCACTTGCAGAATCTCCCAAGCTCTCTTGGAGCCCTGGTTGGGACACTTCACTCGCAGAATCTCTCATGCTCTCCTTTATCCCTGCCATGGCTGCCTTGCTCGCAGAATCTCCCATGCTCTCCTGGAGCCCTGGCCGGGACGCCTCGTTCACAGAATCTCCCATGCTCTCCTTGAGCCCTGGCCGGGTGCCTCGCTCGCAGAATCTCCCATGCTCTCCTGGAGCTTTGGCCGGGATGTCTCACTCGCAGAATCTCCCAAGCTCTCCTGGAGCCCTGGTCGAGACACTTTGCTCGCAGAATCTCCCATGCTCTCCTGGAGCCCTGCCCTGGCTGCCTCGCTCGCCGAATCTCCCATGCTCTCCTGGAGCCCTGACTGGGACGCCCCTCTCGCAGAATCTCCCATGCTCTCCTTTATCCCTGCACTGGCTGCCTCGCTCGCAGAATCTCCCATGCTCTCCTGGAGCCCTACCCTGGCTGCCTTGCTCGCAGAATCATCCATGCTCTTCTGGAGCCCTGGCCGGGATGCCTCTCCCACAGATTCTCCCATGCTCTCCTGGAGCTTTGGCCAGGACACCACGCTCTCAGAATCTCCCATGCTCTCCTGGAGCCCTGGCTGGGACGCCTGTCTCGCAGAATATCCCATACACTCCTTGAGCCCTGGCTGGGACACCTCGTTCCCACGAATCTCTTCCTGGCTCTCTCTCTATTTCCTTTTCGCCATCTGTGAATACACTTGAGGAATTCCCCCGGATGTCATGGTATCACTGCTACACACCACCTTTTGCGGGTCACTGGCGGATATTACCCGGCCTCCTGGAACTGGGTCCCAGCATCAGGCTCTTTTTCAAAACCTCATCGGGACTTCTGGAGGTTGCAGTTTCCCTGTCTGCCACCGGGTGGCAGAGCAACACAGGGTAGGCATGCCTCGCTCGCAGAATAACCCCTGCTCTCCTGGAGCTTTGGCCGGGACACCTAGCTCGCAGAATCTCCCATTCTCTAGTGGAGACCTAGTCAGGATGCCTCATTCGCAGAATCTCCCATGCTCTCCTGGAACCCTGGCTGGGACGCCTCGCTCGCAGAATCTCCCATGCTCAACTGGAGCCCTGGCTGGGACGCCTCACTCTCAGAATCTCCCATGCTCTCCTGGAGCCCTTTCTGGCACGCCTCACTCTCAGAATCTCCCATGCTCTCCTGGAGCCTTTGCAGGGATGCCTCACTTGCAGAATCTCGCATGCTCTCCTGGAGCCCTGGCAGGGATGCCGTGCTTGCAGAACCTTCCATGCTCTCCTGGAGCGCTGGCCGATCTGCCTCACTCACAGAATCTCCCATGCTCTACTGGAGCCCTGGCCAGGTCGTCTCGCTCTCAGAATCTCCCATGCTCTCCTGGAGCCCTTTCCGGCACGCCTCACTCTCAGAATCTCCCATGCTCTCCTGGAGCCCTAGCCAGGATGCCTCTCTTCCCTAATCTCCCATGCTTTCCTGGAGCCCTTGCCAAGATGTCATGCTCGCTGAATCCCCCATGCTCTACTGGAGCCCTGGCCGGGATGCCTCGCTTTCAAGAACTCCCATCCTCTCCTGGAGCCCTGGCCGAGATGCCTCGCTCTCAGAATCTCCCATGCTCTCCTGGAGCCTTTGCAGGGACGCCTCACTTGCAGAATCTCCCATGCTCTCCTGGAGCCCTGGCAGGGATGCCGTGCTTGCTTCCATGCTCTCCTGGAGTGCTGGCCAAGCTGCCTCACTCACAGAATCTCCCATACTCTCCTGGAGCCCTAGCTGGGACACCTCGCTCACAGAATCTCCCATGCTCTCCTGGAGCTTTGGCCAGGATTCCCCACTCGCAGAATATCCCATGTTCTCCTGGAGCCCTGGCCGGGATGCCCTGCTCGCAGAATTTCCCATGCTCTCCTGGAGCCATGGCAGGGATGCTTCGCTCGCAGAATCTCCCATGCTCTCCTGGAGCCTTGGCCGGGATGTCTCACTCCCAGAATCTCCCATGCTCTCCTGGAGCCCTGGGTGGGAGAACCTGAAATGCTCTCCTGGTGCCCGAGCCAGGACGCCTCGGTCACAGAATCTCCCAAGCTCTACTGGAGCCCTGGCTGGGTCACCTTGCTTGCAGAATCTCCCATGCTCTCCTGGAGCCCTGGCCGGGATGCCTCGCTCGCAGAATTTCCCATGCTTTCCTGGAGCTTTGGCCAGGATGCCCTGCTCACAGAATTTCCCATGCTCTCCTGGAGCCCTGGCAGGGATGCCGTGCATGCTTCCATGCTCTCCTGGAGTGCTGGCCGAGCTGCCTCACTCACAGAATCTCCCATACTCTCCTGGAGCCCTAGCTGGGACACCTCGCTCACAGAATCTCCCATGCTCTCCTGGAGCTTTCGCCAGGATTCCCCACTCGCAGAATATCCCATGTTCTCCTGGAGCCCTGGCCGGGACGCCCTGCTCGCAGAATTTCCCATGCTCTCCTGGAGCCATGGCAGGGACACTTCGCTCGCAGAATCTCCCATGCTCTCCTGGAGCCTTGGCCGGGATGTCTCACTCCCAGAATCTCCCATGCTCTCCTGGAGCCCTGGGTGGGAGAACCTGAAATGCTCTCCTGGTTCCCGAGCCAGGACGCCTCGGTCACAGAATCTCCCATGCTCTACTGGAGCCCTGGCTGGGTCACCTTGCTTGCAGAATCTCCCATGCTCTCCTGGAGCCCTGGCCGGGATGCCTCGCTCGCAGAATTTCCCATGCTTTCCTGGAGCTTTGGCTGGGACGCCCTGCTCACAGAATTTCCCATGCTCTCCTGGAGCTTTGGCCAGGACGCCTCACTTGCAGAATCTCCCATGCTCTCCTGGAGCTTTGGCTGGGATGCCTCGCTCGCAGAATCTCCCATGCTCTCCTGGAGCCCTGGCTGGGACGCCTTCCTCTCAAAATCTCCCATTCTCTCCTGGAGCCCTGGCCATGATGCCTCGCTCGCAGAATTTCCCATGCTTTCCTGGAGCTTTGGCCAGGATGCCCTGCTCACAGAATTTCCCATGCTCTCCTGGAGCCCTGGCAAGGATGCCGTGCTTGCTTCCATGCTCTCCTGGAGTGCTGGCCGAGCTGCCTCACTCACAGAATCTCCCATACTCTCCTGGAGCCCTAGCTGGGACACCTCGCTCACAGAATCTCCCATGCTCTCCTGGAGCTTTCGCCAGGATTCCCCACTCGCAGAATATCCCATGTTCTCCTGGAGCCCTGGCCGGGACGCCCTGCTCGCAGAATTTCCCATGCTCTCCTGGAGCCATGGCAGGGACACTTCGCTCGCAGAATCTCCCATGCTCTCCTGGAGCCTTGGCCGGGATGTCTCACTCCCAGAATCTCCCATGCTCTCCTGGAGCCCTGGGTGGGAGAACCTGAAATGCTCTCCTGGTTCCCGAGCCAGGACGCCTCGGTCACAGAATCTCCCATGCTCTACTGGAGCCCTGGCTGGGTCATCTTGCTTGCAGAATCTCCCATGCTCTCCTGGAGCCCTGGCCGGGATGCCTCGCTCGCAGAATTTCCCATGCTTTCCTGGAGCTTTGGCTGGGATGCCCTGCTCACAGAATTTTCCATGCTCTCCTGGAGCTTTGGCCAGGACGCCTCACTTGCAGAATCTCCCATGCTCTCCTGGAGCTTTGGCTGGGATGCCTCGCTCGCAGAATCTCCCATGCTCTCCTGGAGCCCTGGCTGGGACGCCTTCCTCTCAAAATCTCCCATTCTCTCCTGGAGCCCTGGCCATGATGCCTCGCTCGCAGAATCTTCCATGCTCTCCTGGAGCTCTGGCCGGGACGCCTTGCTCGCAGAATCTCCCATGCTCTCCTGTAGCTTTGGCTGGGATGCCTCACTTGCAGAATCTCCCATTCTCTCCTGGGTCCCTGGCCGGGATGCCTCGATCCCAAAATCTCCCATACTCTCATGGAATTCTGGCCAGTACACCTCGCTCGCCGAACCTCCCATGCTCTCCTGGAGCCCTGGATGGGACGCCTTGCTTGCAGAATCTCCCATGCACTCCTGGAGCCCTGGCCGGGACATCTTGCTCTCAAAATCTCTCATTCTCTCCTGGAGCCCTGGGCGGGATGACTCACTCCCAGAATCTGAAATGCTCTCCTTGTATCCTGGACTAGATGCCTCGCTCACAGAATCTCCCATGCTCTACTGGAGCCCTGCCCGGGATGCCTTGCTCTCAGAATCTCCCATGCTTTCCTGGAGCCCTGGGCAGGACGACTCACTCCCAGAATCTGAAATGCTCTCCTGGTGCCCTGGCCTGGATGCCTTGATCACAGAATCTCGCATGCTCTACTGGAGCCCTGGCTGGGACACCTTGCTTGCATAATCTCCCATGCTCTACTGGAGCCCTTGCTGGGACACCTCGCTTGCAGAATCTCCCATGCTCTCATGGAGCCCTGGCCAGGACGCCTTGCTCTCAGAATCTCCCATGCTCTCCTGGAGCCCTGGCCGGGATGTCTCACTTGCAGAATCTCCCATGCTCTCCTGGAGCTTTGGCCGGGATGCCTCGCTTTCAGAATCTCCCATACTCTCCTGAAGCTCTGGCCGGGTTGCCTCGCCCGTAGAATCTCCCATGCTCTCCTGGAGCTTTGGCCAGGATGCCTCGCTCGCAGAATCTCCCATGCTCTCCTGGAGCTTTGGCTGGGATGCCTTGCTCTCAAAATCTCCCATTCTCCCCTGGAGCCCTACCCCCCTGGCTACCTCACTCACAGAATCTCCCACGCTCTCATGGAGCTCTAGCCAGGATGCCTCGCTCGCAGAATCTCCCATAGCTTTGGCCGGGATGCCTCGCTTGCAGAATCTCCCATTCTCTCCTGGAGCCCTGGCCGGGAAGCCTCGATCCCAAAATCTCCCATGCTCTCCTGGAATTCTGGCCAGTACGCCTCACTCGCCGAATCTCCCATGCACTCCTGGAGCCCTGGCCGGGACATCTCGCTCTCAAAATCTCCCATTCTCTCCTGGAGCCCTGGGCGGGATGACTCACTCCCAGAATCTGAAATGCTCTCCTTGTGTCCTGGACCAGATGCCTCGCTCACAGAATCTCCCATGCTCTACTGGAGCCCTGCCTGGGATGCCTCGCTCTCAGAATCTCCCATGCTCTCCTGGAGCCCTGGGCGGGATGACTCGCTCCCAGAATCTGAAATGCTCTCCTGGTGCCCTGGCCTGGATGCCTTGCTCACAGAATCTCGCATGCTCTTCTGGAGCCCTGGCTGGGACACCTCGCTTGCAGAATCTCCCATGCTCTACTGGAGCCCTTGCTGGGACACCTCGCTTGCAGAATCTCCCATGCTCTTATGGAGCCCTGGCCAGGATGCCTTGCTCTCAGAATCTCCCATGCTCTCATGGAGCCCTGGCCGGGATGCCTCGCTTACAGAATCTCCCATGCTTTCCTGGGGCTTTGGCCGGGATGCCTCGCTTGCAGAATCTCCCATGCTTTCCTGGAGCTTTGGCCGAGATGCCCTGCTCGCAGAATCTCCCATGCTCTCCTGGAGCCCAGGCTGGGACGCCTTGCTCGCAGAATCTCCCATGCTATCCTGGAGCCCTGGCAAGGACACCTCACTCGCAGAAACTCTCATGCTATCCTGGAGCCCTGGCTGGGATGCCTCACTCGCAGAATCTCCATTGCTCTCCTGGAGCCCCGTTGGTCTCACCACCAGTCACAGTATCTCCCTCGTGCTTCTGGTAAAGGGAGGGAGAAGGTTCGCCCTGTTCAGCCCACTCGGGAACCACAACTGCGAAGGGTCCCTCTCACCCCGGTCACCCTCTGGTTCCCTGATCAGGCCAGCTCAGTCTCAGTATCTCCCTCGTGCTCCTGGTTCACTCTCCGGGCCACCTCACTCGCAGAATCTCCCATGCTCTCATGGAGCCCTGGCCAGGAAACGTTGCCCCCACAGATCTCTTCCTGGCTTTCTCTCTCTCACCTCTTCGCCAACTATGAATCCGCCCGAGGAATTCCCCTGGACGTCACGGCATCGCTGCTGCGTGCCACATTTTGCAGGGCACCGGCGAATTTTACCCGGCCTCCTGGAACTGGGTCCCGGCATCGGGCCCATTTTCAAAACCTCATAGGGACTTCCGGAGGTTGCAGTTCCCCTGTCTGCCACCGGGTGTCTCTCCTGGAGCACTGGCCAGGATGCCTCACTCACAGAATATCCCATGCTCTCCTGGAACCCTGGCCAGGTCGCCTCGCTTGCAGAATCTCCCATGCTCTCCTGGAGCCCTGGCCGGGATGCCTCTCTTGCAGAATCTCCCATGCTCTCCTGGAGCTTTGGCCGGGATGCCTCACTTGCAGAATCTCCCATACTCTCCTGGAGCTCTAGCCGGGTTGCCTCACCCGCAGAATCTCCCATGCTCTCCTGGAGCTTTGGCCAGGATGCCTCACTTGCAGAATCTCCCATTCTCTCCTGGAGCCCTGGCCGGGACGCCTCGATCCCAAAATCTACCATGCTCTCCTGGAACTCTGGCTAGTACGCCTCGCTTGCCGAGCCTCCCATGTTCTCCTGGAGCCCTGGATGGGACGCCATGCTCGCAGATTCTCCCATGCTCTCCTGGAGCCCTGGCCGGGACACCTCGCTCTCAAAATCTCCCATGCTCTCCTGGAGCCATGGCCAGGACGCCTCGCTCTCAGAATCTCCCATGCACTCCTGGAGCCCTGGGCAGGATGACACACTCCCAGAATCTGAAATGCTCTCCTGGTGCCCTGGACAGGGCGCCTCGCTTACAGAATCTCCCATGCTCTACTGGAGCCCTGGCCGGGACACCTCGCTCTCAGAATCTCCCATTCTCTCCTTGAGCCCTGGGCAGGATGACTCGCTCCCAGAATCTGAAATGCTCTCCTGGTGCCCTGGCCAGGATGCCTTGCTCACAGAATTTCCCATGCTCTATATGAGCCCTGGCTGGGACACCTCACTCGCAGAATCTCCCATGCTCTACTGGAGCCCTGGCTGGGACACCTCGCTTGCGGAATCTCCCATGCTTTCCTGGAGCTTTGGCTGGGACGCCTTGCTTGCAGAATCTCCCATGCTCTTCTGGAGCCCTGGCCGGGATGCCTCGCTTGCAGAATCTCCCATGCTATCCTGGAGCCCTGGCCAGGACGCCTCGCTCTCAGAATCTCCCCTGCTCTCCTTGAGCCCTGGCTGGGATGCCTCGCTTACAGAATCTCCCATGCTTTCCTGGAGCTTTGGCCGGGATGCCCTGCTCGCAGAATCTCCCATGCTCTCCTGGAGCCCTGGCCGGGATGCCTCGCTCGCAGAATCTCCCATGCTATCTTGGAGCCCTGGCGAGGACACCTCACTCGCTGAATCTCCCATGCTCTCCAGGAGCCCTGGCTGGGACGCCTCACTCGCAGAAACTCCCATGCTATCCTGGAGCCCTTGCCGGGATGCCTCGCTCGCAGAATCTCCATTGCTCTCCTGGAGCCCCGTTTGTCTCACCGCCAGTCACAGTATCTCCCTCATGCTCCTGGTAAAGGGAGGGAGAAGGTTCACCCTGTTCAGCCCACACGGGAACCACAACTGCGAAGGGGCTCTCTCACCCCAGTCACCCTCTGGTTCCCTGATCGGTCCAGCTCAGTCACAGTGTCTCCCTCGCACTCCTGGTCCCCTCTCCGGGCCACCTCACTCGCAGAATCTCCCATGCTCTCATGGAGCCCTGACCAGGACACGTCGCCCCCATAGATCTCTTCCTGGCTCTCTCTCTCTCACCTCTTGCCAACTGTGAATCTGCCCTAGGAATTCCCCCGGATGTCACGGCATCGCTGCTGCGCGCCACATTTTGCGGGGCACCGGCAAATTTTACCCGGCCTCCTGGAACTGGGTCCCGGCATCGGGCCCATTTTCAAAACCTCATAGGGACTTCCGGAGGTTGCAGTTCCCCTGTCTGCCACCGGGTGTCTCTCCTGGAGCACTGGCCGGAATGCCTCGCTCACAGAAGCTCCCATGCTCTCCTGTAGCCCTGGCCAGGATGCCTCGCTCGCAGAATCTCCCATGGTCTCCTGGAGCCCTGGCCGGGTTGTCTTGCTCGCAGAATCTCCCAGTCATAGTATCTCCCTCGTGCTCCTATTCAGCCCACTCGGGAACCACACCTGCGAAGGGGCTCTCACCCCGGTCACCCTCTGGTAGGGACATTTCTTCCTATTGGCCTAGATGGCCCTTACCCACCACCACTCACTGATTCCCATATGTCAATCATGCAGGAAAAAAGTGCCCCATCAATCACAAGGTAATTTGCATATATGCAAATTGTCTTATCCACAATGCATCTTATTTGTTATTGATGCCGTCTTTTCCAGTGTTGTTGACATATAGAAATTAATAAACAGTGCATTGCATGTACTATGTGTTATAACTGAAATAAATATACAAATATATATAAAGAAAAAAAAAATAAAATATATATATATATATATATATATATATATAGTCTCCCTATTTCTACAGGCGTGTAAATTAAACTACCCCCAGTGTAAGTATAGTAAACTTATTTTTCCTCACATTGAGAGTTTAGTCATGATCCTTGTAGGTTGTGGTTACTGTCATGTTGGGGGAATGGGACCAAATGTACATGGACAGTCTTTATTCTTATGTGGGTTTTAGGAAAGGACCATTGTGGGCTGTCATCTTAGTGAATTATAAGGTGGAGTTGTTAAAAAGCATAATGCAGTATAGACAGTCCTATTTAAATATATGTAAATTATTTTACCCATAATGCTTTTTGTTTGTTTTTGACGCAATGTTTTCAATATTTACCTGTGTTTTTAAACAGTGGGTACAATAGAGTAAGTTTATAAAAGATATATATATATATATATATATATATATATATATATATATATGTATATATATATATTAAAAGGGGAAATAGAAAAAATATTCTCCCTATTTCTACATGTGTGTGAATTAAACTACCCCCAGTGTGTGTTCGTTTTTTTTTCAGTAAAATCAGTCATTGGAGGGGGGTGCCAGTCCCTTGGTATGCCAGGGGCGCTCGGACTACTAGATACACCCCTGCCCTCTGGTTCCCTGATCAGGAAAGCTCTCACAGTATCTCCCACACGCTCCTGGTAAAGGGAGGGAGAAGGTTAGTCCTGTTCAGCCCACCCGGGACCCACGCCTGCGTAGGGACTCTCACCCTGGTCACCCTCTGATTCCCTGATTGGGCCAGCTCAGTCACAATATCTCCCTCGCGCTCCTGGTAAAGGGAGGGAGAAGGTTCGCCCTGTTCAGCCCAACCCGGGAACCATGCCTGCGAAGGGGCTCTCACCCCGGTCACCCTCTGGTTCCCTGATCAGGCCAGCTGAGTCACAGTATCTCCCTTACGCTCCTGGTTCCCTCTCCGGGCCACCTCACTCACCGAGTCCCCATGGGTCTCATGGAGCCTGGCCTGGGCCTCCTCGGGTGGGAGAAGACCCCCCATGGCATTCTGTCTTGCCCGCTCCTAACAATCCGGCGGAGGAATTCCCCCAGACATCACAGCATCGTTGCTGTGTGCCACCTTCAGCGGCGTCTTCTCCCTCTCTTCCCCGAGGCCTTGGAAGTGCCGGCCGGATGCGGGCACCCTGATCCGACCTCATTGGGGCCTCCGCAGAGGGGAGTATTTTTTAAATAGCCGCCCATGAAACATGGGGAGAGTGTAAGGTGCAGAAATGCCCCCCAGTGACATGCAGCGCGACAGCACCCCAAAACATTTTTTTTTTTAAATAGCCATTCATGAAATTAAAACACGGGGAGAGTGTAAGGTGGGGACACGCCTCCCCCCCATGGACACGTGGCACCATTGCACCCCAACATTTTTTTTAGTGAAAAAAAAATAGCCGCCCATGAAATTAATACATGGGGAGAGTGTAAGGTGCAGAAATGCCCCTCCGGTGGACGAGCCGCGCCACTGCACCCCAATTTATTTTATTTTTTTTAAATAGCCGCCCATGAAATTAAAACATGGGGAGAGTGTAATGTGCAGAAATGCCCCCCGGTGGACGCACAGCACCACTGCACCCCAAATATTTATTTTATTTTTTTAAAATAGCCACCCATGAAATTAAAACATGGGACGAGTGTAAGGTGGGGACACGCCCCCCCAGGTGCCCCCCTGGTGGATGCGCAGCAACACCCCGGTCAATTTTTTTAGTCTCCCCCCGGGAAGTCTTGCTGCTGCCACGGGGAGCCTAGTCGCCACTTACAGGTTGAAATCAGTATTGCAGCAGTGCCCAAAAGTTTCTTCCTTTTTTTTTTTTTTGTCGGTCAGAGATCTCTTAAACACACACCCTCAGCATGGCATGCACACCGACACCCATAACACTCTTGGAAACGTGATTTTCAGGGACATGCCCAATTGCTATGTGGGGTAACAGGGACATGCCTCCTCTTTCGTCCCCAATGGTTTGACTCATGGGTACTTCATTTTAGGTCCCCACTGTGCTAGATTTCCCACCGGTGTTGGTGTGCCATCCACCCCAAGTCCCCAGAAAGATAAAATTGCAAGAGCACACACACAGATAAATTTTTTTGGCTAGCAGCAAAGTCACCTGCCAGTATGATTTTGGAGGGAACCAGAGCACCTAGAAAGAACCCACACAATCACAAAGAGGAACATACAATGTGTTTTTAGGAATATAGAAAGTTACTAAAACTGCACTATGCTAAATGCTTTGGTGTTGCACCAGTGAGCACAGATAGTCCACCCAGAACACCTCTGCAACCTAGAGAACAATCACCAGATGTGCACTGTGCAAGATTTTGGTCCTGGTCTGCTCTTTATAATAATGAGCAGTGGTGCACCAACACTATACATATTATGCTAGGGTCACCTTCCCTCCCCCAACTCCTCACCTTTATATTCTTCCGCTCCTCTGCAAATGCTGCCACCTTACTTGGTAAAGTTAAACCCTGATGGAAATCTAGGTGCACTTGCACACAGAGCCGTAACAGGGCATAATTGCACCCTGGGCCACCCCCACCCCCTGAGCGCACCATGTCATGATATTGCATGACATCATTAAGTCATGTAGGGGGGCTGTGGTTGGCAGCTTCAATAAGCACAGCGCTGGCTGGGTGTCCTCAGGATGCATGATGGGGTGCATATACTATGCAAGGTGCCCATCTGGAGTGTCTGCAGGATACTCCATGGGTGCTGCAGCAGCAATCCTGACTGCAGGATTTCAGGCACCCTTCTAGCCAGGAGCAAGGGCTGTGGGGTGGCACTGGTGTCCCATAAGTAATTATCACCCTGCTCACACAAATTGAGGCACATGTCGAGGCCAAAGCTGCTCTTGCGCTGTGCAACGTAAATGACAATCCATTATGTGTATAATTATCAGAGAGCTAAGTAGTCCTAGGGTAGTCCTGTCCTGTATTCTGAGGTGGCATGTAAAGTAAGCTCTTTTCTTTGATTAAAGCTCTTATGAACGTTGTCATTTGTTTTTGCATCTTTTCGTAATGAAGGAGTTATAACAGAGCCTTTCATGTTTATAGCTCTTTTTTCTTATATTTGTAGTGCTCCATAAGTGTGGCCTTTCTCCCTTTAGAGCGGTGATTCCCAATCTGTTACAGGCCACTGTCCCCTTGGTTAGATACATTTATTTCTGTGACCCCCACCCCTGAGACCTTACTCATAACAAATTATATAACATTTTTATTAAAGTCAGTTTTTAATAATAACATAAACCAGTATCAAATTAATGATACTAATAATGGAATTACATTTTTTTAGTAGCTTGGGTTAAATTACATAAAGTAAAAAAAGCATTTCAGCCAATATCAATAACTAAGGGGAATGGGAGTCACTGACTTGGGACACAATTGAAGTAAATTGTGCAATTAGTTTTATCATACAATAGTTTGTGTTTGTACCACATCCACATTGTGACTGAAGTCAATGTGTCTTCATTATCTTTTCTGTTTCTATATCAGACTAAGAACACTGGCCAAACCCTGAGAGAAAGTGGCTATATAAACCGCTCGCTCCTGGCCCTAAGGAATTGCATTATGGCGCTACATAAGAGACCAGGCAGCCATATCAATTATCGGGACAGCAAATTGACCTGACTGCTAAAGGTATGTTATTACTATGAGATTTCTTACAAATATATGACAATACAACTGTACCTGATGTCAGGAATAATGATAAGAGAGAAGGGCCCTGTGTACAGTCTCCATGCAGGTCTCCTCCTTCTCTTACAGGCACATGCACTAATTATACTCTAGCACTGCGCTTTCTCTACTGCGCATGTGCAGAACTTTGGAAATATGGCACCCATGTCATTTTTCCGGTGACTACATTGGTGATTACAACAGTAGCATTTTCCCGCCGCAGCCATTTTCCCAGCATTTTGCACATGCACTGTAAGAAGTCACCAGGAAAATGGCTGCCACGCTATTTTCCAGGTGACATGCGCATACACAGTAGACTCTGGGCACACTCTATTGCTCTGAGTCTACTGCTGACATCAGTTCGCTGACAGCAGCTGGGGAGAGAGGAGGGAGCCCTGGACGGGGAGTGAACACGGGCCACCCCCTCTCTTAATACGCCCTGGATACACCCATGGCTGATGTATAAGTAGCATTAGTCACTTCTTAGATATCTTTTTGGGATACATGCATTAGGAATATGAATGTGAGTTAGCAAACAGGGCCATTAGGAGACTTTATAATGCCCTGGTACTAAAGAAGTGTGTGGTCTAGTGTATGGGAGTGTGGCCAAAGCTCATTGTAAATGCTGAGGTCCTGTGTACAGGGGATGTGGCCACAGCATCCAAGCCGGAACCCCAGTCATCAGGAATATTGCTCCTAACAAATTGTTCTGCTGTTTTACAGTATCTCAGACAATAGCTGCAATCAACCATTTTATTAGTAAATTGTGCAATCATTTGTTTCTCACAAACATAGTATAAAACAATAGTAATAGATCTATAAGCTGCTCATTACAATGTACAAGGATTCCTCAGTGATCTCTCCTATAACCAGAGCTTTATCTATCACAGGGTGCACTGAGTGGCAGGAGCAGAATGGTGATGATCACACACATCAGCCCTGCGGATGCTGCCTATGAAGACTCTCGCAGCACACTCACCTACGGGAGCAAGGCCAAGCACATCAAAACACTGGTGAGCAGCCCCAAAGGGGTAGCTGCATATTTATCTATGTTACTGGGCAGGGGTGTCTTTAGAGAGGAGGGGGCCTGTGTGCATCCCCCATCATGGGCCCCCTCCTCTCACTCCGGAGGCCAGCAGCCGACTGACACAGCTGACCGGCCACTGCAGAATCAATAGACCCTGGGCACTAGAGTGTTCCCAGAGTCTATTGTGCATGTGCACATCGCCGGGGAAATCACCATTTTCCTGGCGATTTCCTCACAGCGCATGCACAAAACACCAGAGAAATGGCCGCAGTGCCCATTTTCCGCTGTTTGAGCAGCACTGGGAGACCCGACGTGGGACCTCAGAGAGGTAAGTTTTACATAATATGGGTGCAGAGTGTGCGGTGCGGGCCCGGGGGCATGTGTGCACAGCATACCCTGCACCCATTATAGATATGCCCCTGTTACTGGGTATAACTGTGGTGGAACAAGGGATTTATTATTAAATAAAATAAACATTATGAACATTCAAAATCTGTTTCCTTAGAAGATTGGTTGGAATGTGATCTTTTACTTTCTATTGAAAATTCAGCTGCCAATTAAATTATGTTAAAAATATCTACTACAGGCTCAATCAGTCATAAATGTTACACCTGTGGTATTACATGTCTGTGTGAGGACACGTAGGTTACCCATCCATAATCTCCTGTCTCCCTGTTTTCTGTGACTGTGTCGGTTCCCAGTAACTAACTCTCTGCTGTTTACCCTTCCTCCTGCAGGTGGAGAGGAACCGTGTTTGCGCCCCCCACAAAATCCCTGAGGCTACAAGAGAAAGGAAAGTGCAACTCAGAGATCCTCATTCTCCAGGTATTCATGTATCTTATAATGAAAAGATTGAGGGGTCTGTTTATCATAGTTGTGCACTAACAATCTGCATCACCACTTATTGCAGCAATACAGATTGTAGTTACACCACAAGTTACCATGCTGGGAGGTTGGGAGGTGTGTACATATGCCGGTCTTTACAGTTACAGATTAGGCAAAGGAAGCAACTGACCCAGGAAAAATACGAACAAATAGGGGTTTACACTTCCAAACTATAATCCATTGACTAACTGAAGCAAAACATATACCAGACATAGTAGTAACTGTACTATTTCTGTATTCATTTCCATAGAGCCAGCCCATAAGGACTGGTCCTATGAGACGATCTGGGTAAGTACTTTGTGCGGATATCACATGAACAATATGTAACAATGTGATTTATGGATAAAAATGTAAAATGATGAAAATGTATGTAATGTATAGATAAGAACAGATTGTGATAAAGTATTTTTTTAGCTATTACTATATAAATGTTAATAATAGTACACCATAATAACTAGCTGTGGGCAGGGGCAGAACTATGGGAGACAATGGAGGCACCTGCCACCGGGCTCCAGCTCTGAAGGGGCACCTCCTCCATTGTCCACAACATATTCACCCCACTTAGGGCTGTAACTATGTCCCCGGTGTGTACCGTCATGGCTGCCCAATACATAGTACCCCTTCCCGGCACCTGAGAAGCCACCATACACTAGTGGAGAGCTCCATGTCAGACCACCAGCTGCTGCCTTCTTCTATCTATAGCCTGTCTGCATGCAAATTGCTACATTACAGTGTCAGCAGCTGTGACAGGGGGGATCACCAAATTATAACCTGCCTTCGGGCATCTGGGATGAATTTATGCCAGTGGATATGGGTATTATTATGGGTATTATCTTAGCTATTGTTACTATCTCTTGAAGTCCTTTAGGTGCAAATGTGTCTGTTTTCTCTTTTTAGGGTGTTGCTGCCTAAATTGTCATCCATGGACCCAATACCAAGAAACCACCTGGCAGTACCTGAAGCCGTGTACCCCATGCATCTAGCAGTACCTGAGCCCGTGGACCCCATGCCAAGAAAACACCTGGCAGTACCTGAGGCCGTGGTCCCCATGGCAAGAATACACCTGGCAGTAACTGAGGCCATGGACCTCATGCCAAGAAAACACCTGGCCATACCTGAGCCTGTGGACCCCATGCCAAGAAAACACCTGGCAGTACCTAAGCCTGTGGACCCCATGCCAGGATAACACCTGGCAGTACCTGAGCCCGTGGTCCCTATGCCAAGAAAACACCTGGCAATACCTGAGGTAACTGTTTTCAGTGTCATTGTGGTTACTTAACTTTTCCTTATGTCCTAGCATTTTTACACCTTTGTAATGCCTATTACCCTGACATTTTCATCTTATATTACTCCAGAAGTGTCACAATTTATACACAATATGAGAAAAGTAAAATAGGTTTCTTGTAGTACAAATGATCTCGCAAGAACATTGGCCCTCATTCAGAGCCGTTCGCTATTTGCGGTCGTTCGTTTAAAAACAAGGGGTGGCTATTCAAATGATCCGTACGCACATTGCAGTCTGTTCACACCTCTAAGTCTGAACGAACGAGCAAAACATACGCTCGTTTATTTGTTAAAAACGCCCCCTGGCCGCACGCATCCTACGTCATGTCCGCTATTTATTAGATTAATCGAGTACATCGACCAGCGTATGAACTGCTCGCTATTCTTGTGGTTGGTGTTTGCTACCACAAATTTGCGAGCAGTTCTGGCTCTAAAATAACCCAGTGACGTGGTCAATGACGCTGCTGTTTTAAATATACACACCCATAAAACGCCCGTTTTGACCTTTAAGCACGCCTGCGTTCGGATCTCCACTCCCCATTTTCAAGCACCTTCCCCTGTTACCACCCACATACGCCTCATTCTGTCACTCAAAATAGCAGGCACTCGCTATATAGCGTACAAACGATTTTCGGCCGCACTGACTGGTTCGCGCATGCGTACTAAAAAGCGTACGCATGCGCAGATGTGCAAACATCACTCGGAACGAGCGTACTGCCGCTAACGAGCGGCTCTGAATGAGGGCCATAGTGCCTGATTCAGAGCCACTCGGTAGATGCGATCGCTCGCACGGTGTATGCAAATTGCATAGGCAGTGCTACCGCACACCCAGTGTTTCTTATAATGTGATCACATAGTGTATGCAGACACCCACCAGCCTGTTTTAAGATGCCCACTTGTGCAGGCCATGTCCCAGAAGTGTATGTAACCATCGGTACATCAGATGCTATCGCAGCGCTTGACGTTGACCATATCCTGCTGCAAGCACTGCAAGCACTTCAGTGTAAAAACAAGCCAGGTGACGTGTACTATGATGCTGTCTTATAATTATGCACACCTCTAACATGCTGTTTAGATGCTCAGGCATGCCAGCGTTTGCACCTCCACTCCCCCGTTTATAATGGCCAGCCCTTGTTACTACCTACAAACGGCTTCTCCTGTCACTCACTCTGCTGGGCTGTCTATGCGCAGAGAGCGAATGCATTGTGAACTTTTGCTAAGGTATACACATGCGGACTGCGATGCATATGATGGCACACAATGCATATACACTGCATACCATCGGCAGCAGCGAGAGTATGCATCATAGCGAGTGGGTCTGAATAGTCCTTTATATTTGTAAAAGAAATAAAAATAATTGGTAGTGGACAAGTCCATGGCTGCGATCAATTCAAAGCAATGATGAATAGCCCCGACTATAGGATTTCTACTCACACCCTCCGACGTGCAGCAGATATATTGGCCGATTAATTCAAATGTGAACAAATGCATGGAAATCTCCAGATAAAACTAGTAAAACAAATACATTCCAATTATATATAATAGATCTAGTCATTCATTGTAGTATTATAGAATTAAATACTGAAATTCTATTTGAAATTCAGCTGCCAATTAAAATATGTTATAAATATCTACTATAGGCTCAATCAATAATAAAAGATACACCTATGGCATTACATGTCTGTGTGAGGACACGTAGGTTACCCATCCATAATCTCCTGTCTCTGAGTGTGCCGGTGCTCAGTAACTAACTCTCTGCTGTCCTCCCTTCCTCCTGCAGGTAAAGGCGCACCATGTGAGTCTGGCCCACAAGATCCCTGAGGGTGCCAGAAAGATCAATGTTCAGCTGAGACTCGTCCTCCAGGTATTCTTGTACCATGTAATTAAAAGTTTAAGGGATCTGTTTATCATAGTTGTGGACTAACAATCTGCATCACAGCTTATTGCAGCAATACAAATTGTAGTAACCCCACAAGTTACCATGCTGGGACAATTGGGACGTGTGTACATATGCTGGTCTTTACAGTTGTACATATTTCCAATGCTCTCCTGGAGCCCTGGCCGGGACGCCTCACTCACAGAATCTCCCATGTTCTCCTGGAGCCCTGGCCGGGACACCTCGCTCGCAGGCTCTCCCATGCTCTCCTGGAGCCCTGGCCGGGATGCCGGCGGATTTTACCCGGCCTCCTGGAACTGGGTCCTGGCATTGGGCCCTTTTTCAAAACCTCATCGGGACGTCCGGAAGTTGCAGTTCCCCTGTCTGCCACCGGGCAGCAGTGCGCCGCAGGGAAGGGAGAAGGGAAGGGTCATCCCCGTTCAGCCTGGCCGTGAGACCAACGGGGCTCCCGCACTGGTGGAGGGGGCTCTCACCCCGGTCACCCTCTGGTTCCCTGCTCGGGCCAGCTCAGTCACTGTATCTCCCTCGTGCTCCTGGTAAAGGGAGGGAGAAGGTTTGCCCTGTTCAGCCCACCCGGGAACCACGCCTACAATGGGGCTCTCACCCCGGTCACCCTCTGGTTCCCTGATCGGGCCAGCTCAGTCACTGTATCTCCCTCGCGCTCCTGGTAAAGGGAGGGAGAAGTTTTGCCCTATTCAGCCCACCCGGGAACCATGCTTGCGAAGGGGCTCTCACCCCGGTCACCCTCTGGTCCCCTGATCGGGCCAACTCAGTCACAGTATCTCCCTCGTGCTCCTGGTAAAGGGAGGGAGAAGGTTTGCCCTGTTCAGCCCACCCGGGAGCCACGTCAGCGAAGGGGCTCTCACCCCGGTCACCCTCTGGTTCCCTGATCGGGCCAGCTCAGTCACAGTATCTCCCTCGCACTCCTGGTAAAGGGAGGAAGAAGGTTCGCCCTGTTCAGCCCACCCGGGAACCACGCCTGCAATGGGGCTCTCACCCCGGTCACCCTCTGGTTCCCTGATCGGGCCAGCTCAGTCACAGTATCTCCCTCGCGCTCCTGGTAAAGGGAGGGAGAAGTTTTGCCCTATTCAGCCCACCCGGGAACCATGCTTGCGAAGGGGCTCTCACCCCGGTCACCCTCTGGTTCCCTGATCGGGCCAGCTCAGTCACAGTATCTCCCTCGTGCTCCTGGTAAAGGGAGGGAGAAGGTTCACCCTGTTCAGCCCACCCGGGAACCACGCCTGCGAAGGGGCTCTCACCCCGGTCACCCTCTGGTTCCCTGATCGGGCCAGCTCAGTCACAGTATCTCCCTCGCGCTCCTAGTAAAGGGAGGGAGAAGGTTTGCCCTGTTCAGCCCACCCAGGAACCACAACTGCGAAGGGGCTCTCACCCCGGTCACCCTCTGGTTCCCTGATCGGGCCAGCTCAGTCACAGTATCTCCCTCGCGCACCTGGTTCCCTCTCCGGGGCACCTTGCTTGCAGAGTCCCCATGGGTCTCATGGAGCCCGGCCTGGGCCTCCTCAGGTGGGAACCCCCCCCCCGGCGTTCTCTCTTGCCCGCTCCTAAGAATCCAGCGGAGGAATTCCCCCAGACGTCATGGCATCGTTGCTGCGCGCCACCTTCAGCGGCGACTTCTACCTCTCTTCCCGGAGGCCTTGGAAGTGCTGGCCGGACGCGGGCACCCAGATCCGACCTCATTGGGGCCTCCGCAGAGGGGAGTCGGCCTCCCGGGAAACGCCGCCCCGAGGCACAAGGGGCCCCTGGGTGGCTGGGGAGGGGGCAGAGGCAGGGGACGGGCCCGAATGGCACGGTGGCGCCCCCCGGTAGACGCCCGATGCCGCTGCAGCAGCAGCCCAAGAAATTTTTTTTGGGAAAAAAAAAAAGCTGCCCATGAAATTAAAACATGGGGAGAGTGTAAGGTGGGGACACGCCCCCCAGGCTCCCTCTCCCCCCCAGTGGACATGCAGCGCGACAGCACCCCAAAATTTTTTTTTTTAAATAGCCGCCCTTGAAATTAAAACATGGGGAGAGTGCAAGGTGGGGACACGCCCCCCAGGCCCCTCCCCCCCTGGTAGACACGTGGAGCCATTGCACCCCAAAAATTTTATTGGGGAAAAAAATAGCCGCCCATGAAATTAAAACATGGGGAGAGTGTAAGGTGCAGAAACGCCCCCCGGTGGACGCGCAGCGCCACTGCACCCCAATTTTTTTTTTTCAAATAGCCACCCATGAAATTAAAACATGGGGAGAGTGTAAGGTGGGGACACGCCCACCAGGTGCCCCCCTGGTGGACATGCAGCAACACTGCAGAAGCACCCCGGTAATTTTTTGTTAGTCTCCCCGGGAAGCCTCGCTGCTGCCACGGGGAGCCCAGTCGCCACTTATAGGTTGAAATCAGTATTGCAGCAGTGCCCAAAAGTTTTCTTCCTTGTCGGTCAGAGATCTCTTAAACACACACCCTCAGCACGGCATGCACACCGACACCCATAACACTCTTGGAAACGTGATTTTCAGGGACATGCCCAATTGCTATGTGGGGTGACAGGGACAGGCCTCCTCTTTCGTCTCCAATGGTTTGACTCACAGGGACTTCATTTTAGGTCCCCACTGTGCTAGATGTCCAACCAGTGTTGGTGTGCTGTCCACCCCAAGTCCCCAGAAAGATAGAATTGCAAGACCACAGGTGTGTGTATTTGTGTGTATATATATATATATATATATATATATACACACACACAGGTGTGTATGTATATATAAATATATAGATAGATATATATGGTATATATACTTACACTGTATAATATATATATATATATATATATATATATATATACACTGTATAATATATAATTATGTATATACTTACAATGTATAATTTATATATACTTACACTGTATAATATATACTGTATATATAAATATATATATATACACTGTATAATGTGTTTATATATATGTATATATACTTACACTGTATAATATATACTGTATATATATATATATATATATATATACACTGTATACACTGTTTCAGGTTCCTGTTCCTGGTGGACCAAAGCTGAGGATATCCACGCTTCCAGACCTTTCAACAAAGTCCACTTGGCTCACCCTGAAAAGCCTAGAAGGTGTCCTGAGGCCACCCATAAGGAGGGGGGTACTGTCACGACCAGGGTTTCCTGGCATAGGGGACGATGGGTAATACCTGTGAGGATGCTATGGCGAGGGGCATCTGGCGGTGGCGCTGGTGTCTGGTGGAGTGCATTGGCTGCGCGTAGTCCTGTGCAGGCATACTGTCACTCTGGTCTGGTTAGGCCTGGTGGTGCTTCCGTTCCGTTCTGGCATGGGTGCCACCATCTTGCCTCTGGACATGTGACCTAGTTGCCCTATCCTGGTGTGTCACATGGTTTCTCTAGCCTGTCACAGTGCGGCACTGGGCATTTAAGGGAGTGCAGAGCTCCCTTTCATGGCCAGTGCAACGTGTTTCTCAGCGCTAGCTGAGAGAGAGTTCCTGAGCTTGTCCACCTTCCTGTTGGATCTCGGCCTAGCCTGCTTCACCTAACCTGCTCCAAACCCTGCTGGACTTCCACTGCCTTCTCCCACTGCCTCCTCCTATTGCCTCTCCCTTGCCTGAGTACCTGTGTCAGCTGTTACCCTGCACCCTGCCTCCACTTACAGTTCCTCTGGACATTTTCTCTTCAGCCTGCAATTCACCTCAGCCTGCAATTCACCACAGCCTGCAATTCACTTCAGCCTCACAAAACCTGGAATACTGGACTACCTTCTGTTACCACTACCTGGACTTTTTCCCATTGCATCACTACAGTTCCCAAGTGCACTTTAGTGCTAATACCGGACTTTCTGTTTTGCCAAATTCATGTCTGTTAACCCACTCATTAAAAACTCTACATTTACTTTTAAATCTGCTTCAGTGTCTGCTCTTATTACCACCCCGGGTCCACAACAAAACCAGAGCCTAAGACAAAATGTTGTGAATAGTGTGGGGGGGTAAAATGTACCATTTAGCATAATTTTAGTCCCTTCCTACCGGCTTTTTCCTGTATTATCTCCAGTGACATGCTGGGCCGGGGGGCAGGGTGACATGTGCCCCCCGGGCCGCAGCGCCATGCGGGCCGCGTGCAGTCTGTGTCACTGTGACACAGCTGCTCCATGCATGTAGTGCTGACCTGAGCTGATAGCAGCGGCGGGACCAGGAGCGGGGTTTCAGGTAAGTGTTTTTTTTTTCTATTACATGTCTCTCTACTGGGGGGGCTACTACTGGGGGCACTACAAGGGGGATTACTACTGGGGGCACTACAAGGGGAATTACTACTGGGGGCATTACAAGGGGGGATGACTACTGGTGGCATTACAACAAGGGGGAGGACTACTACTGGGGGCACAACAAGGAGGGGGATTACTACTGGGGGCATTACAAGGGGGGCTACTACTGGGGACATTACAAGGGGGGACTACTACTGGGGGCACTACAAGGGGGAGAGCACTACTGGGGGCACTACAAGGGGGGACTACTACTGGGGGCACTACAAGGGGGAGAGCACTACTTGGGGCACTGCAAGGGGGGGACTACTACTGGGGGCACAACAATGGGGGCTGCTACTGGGGGAACTACAAGGGGGATTACTACTGGGGGCACTACAAGGGGGGGACTACTACTGGGGGCACTACAAGCTACAAGGGGGGGGACTACTACTGGGGGCACTGCATAGGGGGTACCACTACTGGGGGCACTATATAAGGGGCTTACTACTGGGGGCACAAGGGGCACTGCACAGGGGGGACCACTACTGGGGGCACTGTTTAAGGGGCACTGCATAGGAGGATCACTACTAGGGGTACTACTGGTGGTCTGCATAAGGGGGTCCTCTCCTGTGGCACAGGGGGCACTGCATATGGGCACCACTACAGGGGTCTGCCCCATATCTTTATTTTTACTTTACATTAATTCCATATGGAGCCGCCTCCTGTGGCCAGGGCCATCTGCATGCATTTGCCCCCCAGGCTAAAAGTTGCCAGCCAGCCAGCCCCTGATTATCTCCCCATCCTTCCCAGTTAGTTAGGGAGTGCGCGGGATACGGGAGATCTGGCCACTGTTCCAAGGGTGCTGGGAACTGCTGAAAAATTGGGAGCCTTGCACACCTTGCGGGAGTGTAAGCAAGTATGCCCTATTCACTGCTGCTAGTGAGCAGGTGCTGTACACAGCTGCCATGTCACGTGTCACAGGGAGAAGGGACGGGAGGTAGTCCAGCTCCAGTACACGCACACTCATCCCTATTCCCCAACTTCAATGTAGGTAGGTATTGCAAGCAGTAATCTGTGCATTTGTGCATTCCCAGTCTCCCCCATCATGGTGACCAGCCAGCCTCCTGCCTGCACTGCAATGTGAAGCTGTGACATCACGTTGCTCATTTTAACCAAAGGGGCTGCCTCTTGCAAGCCAGGGAATTGTGTGGTGCTGCCAGTGGTGTAATGTGGAGTTATGGTATCTGGAGCAAATGCATGCTACGGCACCCCCCTCCCACTTCTACTAAAGTGCGTACGCTAAGGGGGCATGGCCAACATTTGGGAATAATTTGAGGTGATAAAAAGCCAGACTGAAAGAGTACAACAAATGTCAGCATGCCGCTCCCTTCCTGTTACCAGACTGATCTTAGCTATAAAAAAAAATAATCTGCATCCAATTTAGATTAAAATTTGGATAGAGACGTCTACTATGCAGGTGTATAGAAGCCTCCCATTGTCACACACATACACACAGCAGTCAGACATTGTCTCACACACACAGTGATCACCCATTGTCAATGTGTGTGAGACATTAATATGATAAGTATATTATCATATGCTGCAATTGTCCTTTACACATACCAGAAGGGGCTGGCTCCAGCATCCAGTCTCTGCTCCCCACGCTATCTTCCCACTATAGCAGAGCCAAACTTAACAGTGCATACGTGGCGCCTGTTCTAGCATTCCCAACATTAGAGCAGCCCGGAGTAATTAAAGGGCCGGCCCAACCATTACGCCGGGAACACGGCTGAGTAGGGTGTCATACTGAAGTGTTCTCTGACTTTACATGTCGGGCTGACAGAGGGGGCACGGTGCAGCCAGACCGGCCCTTTAATTACTCCGGGCTGCTTTAACGTTGGGAATGCTTGAACAGGCGCCACGCATGCACTGTTAAGTTTGGCTCTGCTATAGTGGGAAGATAGCATGGATAGCATGCTGGAGCCAGTCCCTTCTGGTATGTGTAAAGGACAATTGCAGCATATGATAATATAGTATTATCATATTAATGTCTCACACACATTGACAATGGGTGATCGCAGTGTGTGTGAGACAATGTCTGACTGCTGTGTGTGTGTGTGTGCTCTTGCAATTCTATCTTTCTGGGGACTTGGCGTGGACAGCACACCAACACCGGTGGTACATCTAGCACAGTGGGGACCTAAAATTAAGTCCCCGTGAGTCAAACCATTGGGGACGAAAGAGGAGGCATGTCCCTGTTACCCCACATAGCAATAGGGCATGTCCCTGAAAATCACATTTCCAAGAGTATTATGGGTGTTGCCATGCTGAGGGTGTGTGTTTAAGAGATCTCTGACTGACAAAAAAAAAAAAAGGAAGAAAACTTTTGGGCACTGCTGCAATACTGATTTCAAGTGGCGACTGGGCTCCCCGTGGCAGCAGCGAGGCTTCCCGAAAAGACAAAAAAAAAATTACCGGGGTGCAGCTACAGTGTTGCTGTGCATCCACCAAGGGGGCACCTGGGGGGCATGTCCCCCCCTTACACTCTCCCCATGTTTTAATTTCATGGGTGGCTATTTACAAAAAAAATAAATACATTTGGGGTGCAGTGGTGCTGCGCATCTACCGGGGGGCATTTCTGCACATTACACTCTCCCCATGTTTTAATTTCATGGGTGGCTATATAAAAAAAAAAAAAATTGGGGTGCAGTGGCACTGCATGTCCACCAGGGGGCGTTTCTGCTCCTTACACTCTCCCCATGTTTTAATTTCATGGGCGGCTATTTTTTTCCCCCAAAACAATATTGGGGTGCAATGGTGCCACGTGTCCACCTGGGGGGGTGTTTCTGCACCTTACACTCTCCCCATGTTTTAATTTCATGGGCGGCTATTTTTTTCCCCAAAAAAATTTCTGGGGTGCAATGGTGCCACGTGTCCACCAGGGGGGGCGTTTCTCCACCTTACACTCTCCCCATGTTTTAATTTCATGGGCGGCTTTTTTTTTTCCCAAAAAATTTTTTTGGGGTGCAATGGCGCCACGTGTCCACCAGGGAGGAGGAGGCGCCTGGGGGGGGCATGTCCTCACCTTACACTCTCCCCATGTTTTAATTTCATGGGCAGCTATTTAAAAAATACTCCCCTCTGCGGAGGCCCTAATGAGGTCGGATCAGGGTGCCCGCGTACAGCCGGTGCTTCCAAGGCCTCAGGGAAGAGAGGGAGAAGTCGCCACTGAAGGTGGCATGCAGCAACGATGCCATGATGTCTGGGGGAATTCCTCCGCCGGATTGTTAGGAGCGGGCAAGAGAGAATGCCGGGGGGGTCTTCTCCCACCCGGGGGGGGGTCCAGGCCGGGCTCCATGAGACCCTTGAGGACTCTGCGAGCGAGGTGGCCCGGAGAGGGAACCAGGAGTGTGAGGAAGATACTGTGACTGAGCTGGCCCGATGAGAGAATCAGAGGGTGACCGGGGTGAGAGCCACTTCGCAGGCGTGGTTCCCGGGTGGGCTGAACAGGGCGAACCTTCTCCCTTCCTTTACCAGGAGCGCGAGGGAGATACTGTGACTGAGCTGGCCCGATCAGGGAACCAGAGGGTGACCTGGGTGAGAGAACCTTTGCAGGCGTGGTTCCCGGGTGGGCTGAACAGGGCGAACCTTCTCCCTCCCTTTACCAGGAGCGCAAGGGAGATACTGTGACTGAGCTGGCCTGATCAGGGAACCATAGGGTGAGCAGGGTGAGAGCACCTTCGCAGGCATGGTTCCCGGTTGGGCTGAACAGGGTGAACCTTCTCCCTCCCATTACCAGAAGCGTGAGGGAGATACTGTGACTGAGCTGGCCCAATCAGGGAACCAGAGGGTGACTGGGGTGAGAGCCCCATCGCAGGCATGGTTCCCGGGTGAGCTGAACAGGGCGAACCTTCTCCCTCCCTTTACCAGGAGCACAAGGGAGATACTGTGACTGAGTTGGCTCGATCAGGGAACCAGAGGGTGACCGGGGTGAGAGCCCCTTCTCAGGTGTGGTTCCTGGGTGGGCTGAACAGGGCAAACCTTCTCCCTCCCTTTACCAGGAGTGCGAGGGAGATACTGTGACTGGCGGTGAGACCAACGGGGCTCCAGGAGAGCATGGGAGATTCTGTGAGCAAGCGTTCCTGCCCGGGCTCCAGGAGAGCATGGGAGATTTTGCGAACGGTGCGGCCCGACCAGGGCTCCAGGAGAGTATGGGAGATTCTGCGAGTGAAGCGTCCCGGCCCAGGCTCCAAGAGAACATGGGTGATTCTGCGAGCGAGGCATCCCGACCAGAGCTCCAGGAAAGCATGGGAGATTCGTCCCAGCAAGTCTTTCGTCCCAGCACTTCAGGGCCACACCCTCACCACCAAGCCAGACTCCCAGAATTTTGATGAAGTCTGGCTTGACAGCAAAGGGGAATGGAGCGGAGGATGACAGGTGCCACTGCCCGAACAGCATAGCCTCTGACTTCCCGCAGTTGACCTTTGCCCCTGAAGCTCGGCCGAAGCTCTCGCAGGTCTGGACGAGTGCTGTCACCGAACTCTGGTCAGCGCAGAAGACAGTGACGTCGTCCAAGTACAGCGAACACTTGGCCTCTCTACGGTCTGGACCCGGTGCGATGGCCCCTCTGATCTCTGGTTTCCGTCTGATGCATACAGCCAGGAGCTCTATAACACAAACAAAAAGAAGAGGTGAAAGAGGGCAGCCTTGTCTGACCCCAGATAGAATAGGAAAGGGGTCAGTCTTCCAGCCGTTCACCAACACCGAGCTGTGAATATCAAGGTACATCAGGTTACCATACGTGCAAAACACTTCACCAAGCCCAAATCTCTGCAGGACCCTACCCATCAACTCATGTGAGACACGGTCAAAGGCCTTCACCTGGTCAAGGCTGACAAGAGCCGCATGCACGTTCCGGTCCTTGATGTAATGGACTGTGCCTCTGAGGAGGGCAAGGGGCTCTGCAATCCTGCGGCCAGGAATGCCGCAGGTCTGATCCGGGTGAATGATCTGTCCGATGACAACCTTCAGCCTGTTGGCAAGTACCTTGGCGAGGATCTTGTAGTCCACTTTCAGGAGAGAGATGGGCCTCCAATTTTTCAGCTTGCATCTCTCCCCCTTATGCTTATACAAGATTATGATCAGTCCCTCCCTCAGTGAAGGAGGCATTTTGCCCTCCACCACCATCTCCTTGTACAGCTCGAGCAGGTCCGGGCCAATGAGGTCCCACAGCGCTACATAGAGCTCTGCTGGGAGACCATCACTGCCCGGGGTCCTGCCCTGCCTAAAGGATCTGGCGGCAGAGTGCAACTCCTCCAACACCAAGGGAGCATCCATGGCTGCTTTACCTGCAGGATCAATAGTGTTAGTGATACCTGACAGGAACTCATCAGCCACAGCACTGTCCATTGTCTTTGGGGAGTAGAGGTCGCCATAGTAGTCTGTGATGACCTTCATGACGCCCTCCTTCCCCTGACTGGGAATACTGGTCTCATCTCGCAGCTCAGTCAGGGGCGTGTGGCCAGAGTGGAGTTTCCTGAAAAAGAAAGAGTTACATTTCTCACCCTTCTCCTGGTTCTCCACCTTGGAACGGAAGATGATGCCTCTGGATTCCTCCTCGAAGTGCCCTTTCAGGCTCTTTTTGGTCTCCTCCAGATCACCTCTCACGTCCCAGCTGCACCGTTGGAGGTCCTGCAGGGACTGCAGTTGTCTCTGCAGTCCCTTGAAGTTCCTCTTTCGGTCACACGCCTGTTGTCTACCTTTGACCTGAAAGAAATTGCGAATGTTAGCCTTAACATATTCCCACCAGTCACTCATACAATCAAAATAGCATTTATCATTCTTCCATGTGATGTAGGCATCCTTAAGCTCCTCCAACACCTCCTCCCTTTCCAACAGAGCACAGTTCAACTTCCAGGAGCCTGGGCCAGGAGGGAAACCATTGCCCAGGACTCCTTGGAAGAGAATGGCCCTGTGGTCAGAGAAGAAGCAGGGAACCATAGCATGCCTATTCTGCTTCACTGCTCTAGAGGTAAACACAAAGTCAATGCGGGAATGCACCGAGCCATCGGGGCGGCTCCACGTATAATTCACGGTGCCAGCCCCCATGGAGCCCACAGCATCCCGCAGAGAAGCTTCGGTTACCATTTCTATGAGCAGTTTAGATGTCAAGTCAAGCTTAGCAGTGTTACAGGTGCTGCGTCCATCCTCCTCCATGGGGCAGTTGAAATCTCCTGCCATCACTACTGCCCTAGTGGTTGCGAGCTGCAGTCGCAGGGTCTGGAAAAGCTCCAAACGTTCATTCTTACCAGGGGGTGCATACATGCAGATTAGCCTAATAGGCTCACCTGCCCAGGAGCCATCTACGATAAGCAATCTGCTGCAGTCAAGCTCCTGAACAGAATCTAGCGTGAAGAGGCCCCCTAATAAGAATGGCGACCCCTGCAGACTTACACTCACCCCCACCAGACCAATAGGACGGACCATGAGACCACTGCCAGCCCAGATGTCTATAGGACCTGGAATAAGGAATAGAGCATTCCTGCAACATGTAAACATCACATTTCTGAGTATCTAAAAATGCAAACACAGACTGTCTTCTAAACTTATCCTTAATACTCCTCACATTAATGGTAAAAAGGGAAAAAGACACCATTAGTTGGGAGAAAAAAGGTTAGAACACAGAAAAAAACATTTAGCTACCACTCCTGTCGGGCAGTGCTTCCTCTTGCTCAGCTGCCGGGTCGCTCTGTTGGGGCAGCTGCATGCAGCTCTGGATCAGCTGTTCGATCAAGCTGTCGGCACCTGGGTCGGATACTTCCTCCTCCACGAGGCTTTCCACCATCGCCTCCATTTCATCCTCCAGTGGAAGAGGGTTCTCGACCTGCTTGACCGCCAGGTTCTTGGAAGGATCGGGGTCTGCAGTTGGGCTGTCAAACTCCTTTCGCTTCCTACTTGACTGTTGAGTGCCTGCAGAGGGTACAAGAAGGGGAAACTCTTCCTCGGGGAGGAGAGAGACAGGGGGAGTGGTAGAGACAGTGGGATGGAGCAGAGAGCAAGAAGGTGAGGGAGGAGGGGTTGTGCCAGCAGTGGGGATGGGGGTTGCTGTCACAGTGGGAAGAGGGAGTGGGGTAGGAGGGGTGGAAAGGGAGGGAGGAAGTGGGGTGGGTAGGGTAGGAGGGGTGGGAGGAGGTGGGGTGGGTTTGGAAGGTTTCTTACCCTCCTGGTGCCTCTGCTGGCCTTGTCCCATCACTGCTGCCGCATAGGATTTCACCCTATTGGGGCAGTCTCTGTAGACATGGCTCACCTCCCCACAGAGGTTGCATGTCTTCTGTGTGGGGCAGTCCTTGGTGTCATGTCCTGCCACCTTGCACTTCTTGCAGGCTGCCACCTTGCACTCTCTCCCAATGTGGTCCTTCCCACCGCAGTTCTTTAAGATCCGCGGCTGGTCGGGGTAACTGAGAAATCCAGCAGATGCGCCCAGGGAAAAGAACTGTGGCAGGTGTCTGATTCTATCGGGGCTCCCGTTGTCCTTTTGCAGCCTGACAATGACTGCCCACTTGCCTGTCCAGAAGCCATTCCTGTCCAGGATCTTGGAGGGGTCCTTGATCACCATGCAGAATAGGCCCAGGAAGGTAGCGATGTCCTTACCAGGTGTGTGTGGGTTCCACATTGAAATCGTCACCCGCCTCAACTCTCTTTGAATAGGGCAATTGCCCACAAAGCGAGAGAAAGGGGATTCAGGCCTTGCCGCTTTCACCTCTTCCCAATACCTCTTGCAGATGGCAATGGAGGCAAAGGTCACATAGAAGATTCCCTTGATGTAGTTCTGTATGCTGAGGGTTTCAGCAGTCGAGAACCCCTGCTCAAGGATCATCTTCTTGCCGAAGGTCTCCATCGTCATGTCTGGCATTTTTCCCTCCACCTCCTTCAGCTTCATCACCACGGTCTGCCTCATCCAGGGCTCCAAGGCTGGGGTACCCTTGGGCTGGGTCTGGCTGGGCTTCCTGGGATCTGCTGCTGGAGGGGCGGTGGAGGTGGATGGGACCTGGTCGGGCAGAGCTTCGGCCAGCTTCGGTCCCTTCTTTCCCGTCTTCTTCCTGGCAGAGGTGGCTGGAGCGGAGGCTGGAGCTGGCAATGGGGTTGGGGCAGCTGAGGCCATCTCTCCTGCTTCTTGCCCGGGGTCAAAGTGGGGCTGGAGAAGGGTCTGCGCTGGTCGGAAGTCACTTTCGCAGAGGGCAGAGCAAACAAGTCTAACCCAATGCCAGTCGAAGTCCTTCCTCATTGCAGTCGCAGGGTCTGGTCGTCGCTGGTCAGAGGTCGGGAGTCGCCTTCGCAGAGGGCAGAGCAAACAAGTCTAGCCCAATGCCAGTCGAAGTCCTTCCTTGTCGCAGGGTCTGGTCGTCGCTGGTCGGAGGTCGGCTTCACAGAGGGCAGAGCAAACAAGTCTAACCCTCTGCTACTTGTAGTCCTTCCTTGTCGCAGTCGGCAGTCTGGGGGAAGCTGGTCGGAGATCGGCTGTCACTTCTCCACAGGGCAGAGCAGGCAAGTCTCACCCTCGGCAGGTCGAAATCCTTCTTCCTCTCAGCAGTACTCCTTCAGCTTCCTCGGCCAGTGCAGGTCCAGAAAAAAAGCAGCAGCAGTTCCTCTGGAGCCCGAGTGCAGCAAAAGTTCAGTCAGTCAGCACTGATAAGAACAGATACTGCACTTGATCTTAGCCGAGGCATCCCGGCCAGGGCTCCAGGAGAGCATGGGAGATTCTGCGAGTGAGGCGTTCCTGCCAAAGCTCCAGGAGAGCATGGGAGATTCTGCGAGTGAGGCATCCTGGCCAGGGCTCCAGGAGAGCATGGGAGATTCTGAGAGCAAGGCATCCTGGCTAGGGCTCCAGGAGAGCATATAAGAGATTCTGTAGGCGAGGCATCCTGGCCAGGGCTCTAGGAGAGCATGGGAGATTCTGCGAGCGAGGCGGCCCGGCCAGAGCTCCAGGAGAGCATGGGAGATTCTGCAAGCGATGCAGCTTGGCCACGGCTCCAGGAGAGTATGGGAGACTCTGTGAGTGAGGCATGCTTGCCCGGGCTCCAGGAGAGCATGGGAGATTCTGTGAGCAAGGCATCCTTGCTCAGGCTCCAGGAGAGCATGGGATATTCTGCGAGCGAGGCTTCCCGGCCAGGGCTCCAGGAGAGCATGGGAGATTCAGAAAGTGAGGCATCCTGGCCAGGGCTCCAGGAGAGCATGGGAGATTCTGCGAGCGAGGCATCCCGGCCAGGGCTCCAGGAGAGCATGGGAGATTCAGCGAGGGAGGCGTACCGGCCAGGGCTCCAGGAGAGCATGGCAGATTCTGGGAGGGAGGCGTTCCTGCCAGGGCTCCAGGAGAGCATGAGAGATTCTGCGAGTGAGGGGGCACGGAGAGGGAACCAGGAGCGCGAGGGAGATACTGTTCCTGGTTGGGCTGAACAGGGCTTACACTGGGGGTAGTTCAATTTACACGCCTGTAGAAATAGGGAGATTATATATATATATATATAGAGAGAGAGAGAGAGAGAGAGTGAGAGTACAGAATCTGCGGCTCTCAAGCGGGTTTCACAACAATAATAACGATGAGACCATATCAATCTTCTGAAGATTGATATGGTCTCACCGTTATTATTGTTGTGAAACCCACTTGAGTGCCACAGATTCTGTACTCTACACATACCTATCTATTGCTGTGCACCACGGTATTTGCCTTGGATTAGGAGTGCCATTCTATTGGACTGTATATATACATATATATATATATATATATATATTTTATATATTTGTATATTTTTTTCCGTTATAACACATACTACATGCCATTAACTGTTTATTAATTTCTATATGTCAGCAACACAGGGAAAGACGGCATCAATAACAAACAAGATGCATTGTGGACAAGATAATTTGCATATATGCAAATTACCTTGCGAACAGAGCCTTGTGATTGATGTGGCACTCTTCTCCTGCATGATTGACATATAGGAATCAGTGAGTGGTGATTGGCATATGGTGGGTATTGTGGGAGAAGAGACATATTAGGAAAAAGAAAAAAAAATTTAGTCTCTCTAATTTTAAATGTTTCTGATATAAAGGGACATATAAGCTTGATACACATTAACAGTCAATGGAGAACACTGGTAACAGTCCTCCATTGAGGAGCGGATGGGATAATTTGCTGCTGACTGCGGAACACTGATAAGAGGACACAAGAGATCATTTACTAATGACAGCAGTCGGCAACGGCGCACCACCCCTCGGCGAGGGCCATCTACGCCAATAGGAAAATACGACCGTACCGGCCAGGGCTCCAGGAGAGCATGGGAGATTCTGCGAGCGAGGCATTTCGGCCAGTGCTCCAGGAGAGCCACCCGGTGGCAGACAGGGGAAATGCAACCTCCGGAAGTCCCGATGAGGTTTTGAAAATGGGCCCGATGCCAGGACCCAGTTCCAGGAGGCTGGGTAAAATCTACCGGTGACCCGCAAAAAAAAGGTGGCGCACAGCAGCAATGCCGTGACGTCCGGGGGAATTCCTCGGGCGGATTAACAGTTGGCGAAGATGTGAGCGAGAGAGAGCCAGGAAGAGATCTGTGGGGGTGAGGCATTCCATCCAGGGCTCCAGGAGAGCATGAGAGATTCTGTGAGCAAGGCATCCCAGCCAGGGCTCCAGGAGAGCATGAGAGATTCTGTGAGCAAGGCATCCCAGCCAGGGCTCCAGGAGAGCATGGGAGATTCTGCGAGTGAAGGATCCTGACCAGGGCTCCAGGAGAGCATGGGAGAGTTTGTGAGTCTGGCCTCCCTGCCAGGAGAGCATGGAGACTCCACGAGAGCCAAAGCCCCGGCCAGGGCTCCAGGAGAGCAAGGGAGATTCTGAGAATGAGGCATCCCGGCCAAAGCTCCAGGAGAAGATGGGAGATTCTGCGAGCGAGGTGTCCTGGCCAGGGTGCCAGAGAGACATCCCAGCCAGGGCTCCAGGAGAGCATGGGAGATTCTGTGAGTGAGTCGTCTCTTACCTGTGACGCACTGCCACCCAGTGGCAGATAGGGGAACTGCAACCTCCGGAAGTCCCGATGAGGTTTTGAAAAAGGGCCCGATGCCAAGCCCCAGTTCCAGGAGGCCGGGTAAAATCTGCCAGTGCCCCGCAAAAGGTGGTGCGCAGCAGTGAAGCCATGATGTCCAGGGGAATTCCTCGAGTTCCATTCACAGATGGCGAAGAGGCAAGAGAGAGAGCCAGGAAGAGATCTGTGGGGATGAGGCATCCCAGCCAGGGCTCCAGGAGAGGATGGGAGATTCTGCGAGCAAGGCGTCCCGGCCAGGGCTCCAGGAGAGAATGGGAGATTCTGGAAGCGAGGCATCCCGGCCAGGGCTCCAAGAGAGCATGGGAGATTCTGTGAGCAAGGCATCCCAGTCAGGGCTCCAGGAGAGCATGGGATATTCTCTGAGTGAGGCATCCTGGCCAAGGCTCCAGGAGAGCATGGGAGATTCTGAGAGAGAGGTGTCCCGGCCAGGGCTCATGGAGAGCATAAGAGATTCTGTAGGCGAGGCATCCTGGCCAGGGCTCCAGGAGAGCATGGGAGAATCTTGGAGTGAGGCGTCCCGGCAAGGGCTACAGGAGAGCATGGGAGATTCTGCGAGCGAGGCATCCTGGCCAAAGCTCCAGGAGAGCATGGGAGATTCTGTGAGTGAAGCGTCCCGGCCATGGCTCCAGGAGAGCATGGAAGATTTTGTGAGTAGGGCCTCCCAGACAGGGCTCCAGGAGAGAATGGGAGATTCTGCGTGTGAGGTGTCCCGGCCAGGGCTCCAGGAGAGCATGGGAGGCTCCAGGAGACCCAAAGCCCCGGCCAGGGATCCAGGAGAGCTTGGGAGATTCTGTAAGTGAGGCGGCATGGCCAGTGCTCCAGTAGAGCAAGGGAGATTCTTGAAGTGAGGCATCCCAGTCTGGGCTCCAGGAGAGCAAGGGAGATTCTTGAAGAGAGGCATCCCGGCCAGGGCTCCAGGAAAGCATGAGAGATTCCATAGGTGAGGCATCCCGGCCATGGCTCCAGGAGAGCATGGGAGTTTCTGCGAGCGAAGCATACCGGGCATGGCTCCAAGTGAGCAGGGGAGATTCTGTGAGTGAGGCATCCCAGTCAGGGCTCCAGGAGAGCATGTTAGATTCTTGAAGCGAGGCGTCCCGGCCAGGGCTGCATGAGAGATTCTGTGAGTGAGGCGTCCCGGCCATAGCTACAGGAGAGCATGGGAGATTCTGCGAGCGAGGCATCCCGGCCAGGGCTCCAGGAGAGCATGGGAGATTCTGTGAGCGGGGTGTCCCTGCCAAAGCTCCAGCAGAGCATGGGAGATTCTGAGAGCGAAGCGTCTGGCCATGGCTATAGGAGAGCATGGGAGATTCTGAGAGTGAGGCATCCTGGCCAGGGCTCCAGGAGAGGATAAGAGATTCTGTTGGAGAGGCATCCTGGCCAGGGCTCCAGGAAGGCATGGGAGATTCAGCGAGTGAAGCATCCTGGCCATGGCTCCAGGAGAGCATGGAGGATTCTGGAAGCGAGGCATCCCGGCCAGGGTTCCAAGAAAGCAAGGGAGATTCTTGAAGCGAGGCGAAGCGGCTTGGGCTCCAGGAGAGCATGGGAGATTCTGAGAGCGAGGCATACTGGACAGGGCTCCAGGAGAGAGCATGGGAGATTCTGCGAGTGAAGCATACCAGCCACGGCTCCAAGAGAGCATGGGAGATTCTGTGAGCGAGGCATCCCAGTTAGGGCTCCAAGAGAGCTTGGAAGATTCTGTGAGCGAGGCATCCCAGTTAGGGCTCCAAGAGAGCTTGGAAGATTCTGTGAGCGAGGCTTCCCAGTTAGGGCTCCAAGAGAGCATGGGAGATTCTGTGAGCGAGGCATCCCAGTCAGGGCTCCAGGAGAGCATGGGAGATTCTGAGAGCGAAGCATCTGGCCAGGGCTCCAGGAGAGCATGAGATATTCTCCGAGCGAGGCATCCTGGCCAAGGCTCCAGGAGAGCATGGGAGATTCAGCGAGTGAGGTATCCTGGCCCGGGCTGCAGGAGAGCATGAGAGATTCTGCAAGCGTGGCATCCCGGCCATAGCTCCAGGAGAGCATGGGAGATTCTGAGAGTGAGGTGTCCTGGCCAGGGCTCCAGGAGAGCATAAGAGATTCTGTAGGTGAGGCATCCTGGCCAGGGCTCTAGGAGAGCATGGGAGATTCTGTGAGCGAAGCATCCTGCCCACAGCTCCAGGAGAGCATGGGAGAATCTGGAAGCGAGGCATCCCAGTCAGGGCTCCAGGAGAGCATGGAAGATTCTTGAAGCAAGGCATCCTGGCCAGGGCTCCAGGAGAGCATGAGAGATTCTGCAAGTGTGGCATCCCGGCCATAGCTCCAGGAGAGCATGGGAGATTCTGAGAGTGAGGTGTCCCGGCCAGGGCTCCAGGAGAGCATAAGAGATTCTGTAGGTGAGGCATCCTGGCCAGGGCTCTAGGAGAGCATGGGAGATTCTGTGAGCAAAGCATCCTGCCCACAGCTCCAGGAGAGCATGGGAGAATCTGGAAGCAAGACATCCCAGTCAGGGCTCCAGGAGAGCATGGAAAATTCTTGAAGCAAGGCGTTCCTGGCCAGGGCTCCAGGAGAGCATGGGAGATTCTTGGAGAGAGGCATCCCAGCCAGAGCTCCAGGAGAGCATGGGAGATTCTGTGAGCGAGTCGTCTCTTACCTGCGGCGCACTTCCACCAGGTGGCAGATAGGGGAACTGCAACCTCCGGAAGTCCCGATGAGGTTTTGAAAAAGGGCCCGATGCCGGGACCCAGTTCCAGGAGGCCGGGTAAAATCTGCCAGTGCCCCACAAAAGGTGGTGCGCAGCAGTGACGCCGTGATGTCCAGGGGAATTCCTCGAGTGGACTCAGATATGGCAAAGAGGCAAGAGAGAGAGAGAGCCAGGAAGAGATCTGTGGGGATGAGGCATCCCAGCCAGGGCTCCAGGAGAGGATGGGAGATTCTGCGAGCAAGGCGTCCCGGCCAGGGCTCCAGGAGAGAATAAGAGATTCTGGAAGCGAGGCATCCCGGCCAGGGCTCCAAGAGAGCATGGGAGATTCTGTGAGCGAGGCATCCCAGTCAGGGCTCCAGGAGAGCATGGGATATTCTCTGAGTGAGGCATCCTGGCCAAGGCTCCAGGAGAGCATGGGAGATTCTGAGATTGAGGTGTCCCGGCCAGGGCTCATGGAGAGCATAAGAGATTCTGTAGGCGAGGCATCCTGGCCAGGGCTCCAGGAGAGCATGGGAGAATCTTGGAGTGAGGCATCCCGGCAAGGGCTACAGGAGAGCATGGGAGATTCTACGAGCGAGGCGTCCTGGCCAAAGCTCCAGGAGAGCATGTGAGATTCTGTGAGTGAAGCGTCCCTGCCATGGCTCCAGGAGAGCATGGAAGATTTTGTGAGTAGGGCCTCCCAGACAGGGCTCCAGGAGAGAATGGGAGATTCTGCATGTGAGGCGTCCCGGCCAGGGATCCAGGAGAGCATGGGAGGCTCCAGGAGACCCAAAGCCCCGGCCAGGGATCCAGGAGAGCTTGGGAGATTCTGTAAGTGAGGAGGCCTGGCCAGAGCTCCAGGAGAGCATGGGAGATTCTGAGAGCGAAGTTTCTGGCCATGGATATAGGAGAGCATGGGATATTCTACAAGCGAGGCATCCTGGCCAAGACTCCAGGAGAGCATGGAAGATTCTGAGAGCGAGGCGTCCTCGCCAGGGCTCCAGGAGAGCATAAGAGATTCTGTAGGCGAGTCATCCTGGCCAGGGCTCCAGGAGAGCATGGGAGATTCTGTGAGTGAAGCATCCCGGCCATGGCTCAAGGAGAGCATGGTAGATTCCGGAAGGGAGGCAACCCGGCCAGTGCTCCAGTAGAGCAAGGGAGATTCTTGAAGTGAGGCATCCCAGTCTGGGCTCCAGGAGAGCAAGGGAGATTCTTGAAGAGAGGCATCCCGGCCAGGGCTCCAGGAAAGCATGAGAGATTCCATAGGTGAGGCATCCCGGCCATGGCTACAGGAGAGCATGGGAGATTCTGCGAGCGAAGCATACTGGGCACGGCTCCAAGAGAGCAGGGGAGATTCTGTGAGTGAGGCATCCCAGTCAGGGCTCCAGGAGAGCATGTTAGATTCTTGAAGCGAGGCGTCCCGGCCAGGGCTGCATGAGAGATTCTGAGAGTGAGGCGTCCCGGCCATAGCTACAGGAGAGCATGGGAGATTCTGCGAGCGAGGCATCCCGGCCAGGGCTCCAGGAGAGCATGGGAGATTCTGCGAGTGGGGTGTCCCTGCCAAAGCTCCAGCAGAGCATGGGAGATTCTGAGAGCGAAGCGTCTGGCCATGGCTATAGGAGAGCATGGGAGATTCTGAGAGTGAGGCATCCTGGCCAGGGCTCCAGGAGAGGATAAGAGATTCTGTCGAAGAGGCATCCTGGCCAGGGCTCCAGGAAGGCATGGGAGATTCAGCGAGTGAAGTATCCTGGCCATGACTCCAGGAGAGCATGGGGGATTCTGGAAGCGAGGCATCCCGGCCAGGGTTCCAAGAAAGCAAGGGAGATTCTTGAAGCGAGGCGTAGCGGCCTGGGCTCCAGGAGAGCATGGGAGATTCTGAGAGCGAGGCATACTGGACAGGGCTCCAGGAGAGAGTATGGGAGATTCTGCGAGTGAAGCATACCGGCCATGGCTCCAAGAGAGTATGGGAGATTCTGTGAGCGAGGCATCCCAGTTAGGGCTCCAAGAGAGCTTGGAAGATTCTGTGAGCGAGGCATCCCAGTTAGGGCTCCAAGAGAGCATGGGAGATTCTGTGAGCGAGGCATCCCAGTTAGGGCACCAAGAGAGCATGAGAAATTCTGTGAGCGAGGCATCCCAGTCAGAGCTCCAGGAGAGCATGGGAGATTCTGAGAGCGAAGCATCTGGCTAGGGCTCCAGGAGAGCATGAGAAATTCTCAGAGCGAGGCATCCTGGCCAAGGCTCCAGGAGAGCATGGGAGATTCAGCGAGTGAGGTATCCTGGCCCGGGCTCCAGGAGAGCATGAGAGATTCTGCAAGCATGGCATCCCGGCCATAGCTCCAGGAGAGTATGGGAGATTCTGAGAGTGAGGTGTCCCGGCCAGGGCTCCAGGAGAGCATAAGAGATTCTGTAGGTGAGGCATCCTGGCCAGGGCTCTAGGAGAGCATGGGAGATTCTGTGAGCGAAGCATCCTGCCCACAGCTCCAGGAGAGCATGGGAGAATCTGGAAGCGAGGCATCCCAGTCAGGGCTCCAGGAGAGCATGGAAGATTCTTGAAGCAAGGCATCCTGGCCAGGGCTCCAGGAGAGCATGAGAGATTCTGCAAGCGTGGCATCCCGGCCATAGCTCCAGGAGAGCATGGGAGATTCTGAGAGTGAGGTGTCCCGGCCAGGGCTCCAGGAGAGCATAAGAGATTCTGTAGGTGAGGCATCCTGGCCAGGGCTCTAGGAGAGCATGGGAGATTCTGTGAGCGAAGCATCCTGCCCACAGCTCCAGGAGAGCATGGGAGAATCTGGAAGCAAGACATCCCAGTCAGGGCTCCAGGAGAGCATGGAAAATTCTTGAAGCAAGGCGTTCCTGGCCAGGGCTCCAGGAGAGCATGGGAGATTCTGCGAGCGAGGTGTCCCGGCCAAAGCTCCTGGAGAGGATGGGAGATTCTTGGAGAGAGGCATCCCAGCCAGAGCTCCAGGAGAGCATGGGAGATTCTGTGAGCGAGTCGTCTCTTACCTGCGGCGCACTGCCACCAGGTGGCAGATAGGGGAACTGCAACCTCCGGAAGTCCCGATGAGGTTTTGAAAAAGGGCCCGATGCCGGGACCCAGTTCCAGGAGGCCAGGTAAAATCTGCCAGTGCCCCGCAGCAGTGATGCCGTGATGTCTGGGGGAATTCCTCGAGTGGATTCACAGATGGCAAAGAGGCAAGAGAGAGAGTGAGCCAGGAAGAGATCCGTGGGGATGAGGCATCCCAGCCAGGGCTCCAGGAGAGGACGGGAGATTCTGTGAGCGAGGAGTACTGGCCAAAGCTCCAGGAGAGCATGGGAGATTCTGAGAGCAAAGCATTCTGGCCACGGCTCCAGGATAGCATGGGAGATTCTGTGACCAAGGCATCCCAGTCAGAGCTCCAGGAGAGCATGGGAGATTCTGAGAGCGATGCATCCAGCCAGGGCTCCAGGAGAGAATGGTATATTCTGTGAGCGAAGCATCCCAGTTAGGGCTCCAAGAGAGCATGGGAGATTCTGTGAGCAAGACATCCCAGTTAGGGCTCCAAGAGAGCATGGGAGATTCTGTGAGCAAGACATTCCAGTTAGGGCTTCAAGAGAGCATGGGAGATTCTGCGAGCGAGGCATCCCGGCCAGGGCTCCAGGAGAGCATGGGAGATTCTGCGAGCGAGGCATCCCGGCCAGGGCTCCAGGAGAGCATGGGAGATTCAGTGAGTGAGGCGTCCCGGCCAGGGCTCCAGGAGAGCATGGCAGATTCTGGGAGGGAGGCGTTCCTGCCAGGGCTCCAGGAGAGCATGAGAGATTCTGCGAGTGAGGTGGCTCAGAGCGGGAACCAGGAGCGCGGGGGAGATACCATGACTGAGCTGGCCCAATCAGGGAACCAGAGGGTGACTGGGGTGAGAGCCCCTTTGCAGGCATGGTTCCTGGTTGGGCTGAACAGGGCTTACACTGGGGGTAGTTCAATTTACACGCCTGTAGAAATAGGGAGATTATATATATATATATATATATAGAGAGAGAGAGAGAGAGAAAAAGAGAGTACAGAATCTGCGGCACTCAAGCGAGTTTCACAACAATAATAACGATGAGACCATATCAATCTTCTGATGATTGATATGGTCTCATCGTTATTATTGTTGTGAAACCCGCTTGAGTGCCGCAGATTCTGTACTCTACATACCTATCTATTGCTGTGCACCACGGTATTTGCCTTGGATTAGGAGTGCCTTTCTATTGGACTGTATATATACATATATATATATATTTTATATATTTGTATATTTTTTTCAGCTATAACACATACTACATGCAATTAACTGTTTATTAATTTCTATATGTCAACAACACAGGGAAAGACGGCATCAATAACAAACAAGATGCATTGTAGACAAGATAATTTGCATATATGCAAATTACCTTGCGAACAGAGCCTTGTGATTGATGTGGCACTCTTCTTCTGCATGATTGACATATAGGAATCAGTGAGTGGTGATTGGCATATGGTGGGTATTGTGGGAGAAGAGACATATTAGGAAAAAGAAAAAAAAATTTAGTCTCTCTAATTTTAAATGTTTCTGATATAAAGGGACATATAAGCTTGATACACATTAACAGTCAATGGAGAACACTGGTAACAGTCCTCCATTGAGGAGCGGATGGAATAATTTGCTGCTGACTGCGGAACACATATAAGAGGACACAAGAGATCATTTACTAATGACAGCAGTCGGCAACAGCGCACCACCCCTCGGTGAGGGCCGTCTACGCCAATAGGAAGATACGACCGTACCGGCCAGGGCTCCAGGAGAGCATGGGAGATTCTGCGAGCGAGGCATTTTGGCCAGTGCTCCAGGAGAGCCACCTGGTGGCAGACAGGGGAAATGCAACCTCCGGAAGTCCCGATGAGGTTTTGAAAATGGGCCCGATGCCAGGACCCAGTTCCAGGAGGCTGGGTAAAATCTACCGGTGACCCGCAAAAGGTGGCACACAGCAGCAATGCCGTGACATCCGGGGGAATTCCTCGGGCGGATTAACAGTTGGCGAAGATGTGAGCGAGAGAGAGCCAGGAAGAGATCTGTGGGGGTGAGGCATCCCATCCAGGGCTCCAGGAGAGCATGGGAGATTCTGCGAGTGAGGTGGCATGGAGAGGGAACCAGGAGCACGAGGGAATTACTGTGACTGAGCTAGCCCAATCAGGGAACCAGAGGGTGACCCTTCGCAGTTGTGGTTCCCAGGTGGGCTAAACAGGGTGAATCTTCTCCCTCCCTTTACCAGAAACATGAGGGAGATTCTGTGATTGAGGCATCCCTGCCATGGCTCCAGAAGAGCATGGGAGATTCTGCGAGCGAGGCATCCCGGTCAGGGCTTCAGGAGAGCATGGGAGATTCTGAGAGTGAGGTGTCCCGGCCAGGGCTCATGGAGAGCATAAGAGATTCTGTACGTGAGGCATCCTGGCCAGGGCTCTAGGAGAGCATGGGAGAATCTTGGAGTGAGGCGTCCTGGCAAGGGCTACAGGAGAGCATGAGAGATTCCGCAAGCGAGGCATCCCTGTCAGGGCTCCAGGAGAGCATGGGATATTCTGCGAGTGAGGCATCCTGGCCAAGGCTCCAGGAGAGCATGAGAGATTCTGCGAGCGAGGCATCCCGGCCAGGGCCCCAGGAGAGCATGGGAGATTCTAAGAGCAAGGTGTCCCGGCCAGGGCTCCAGGAGAGCATGGGAGATTCTGCGAGTGAAGCATCCTGACCAGGGCTCCAGGAGAGCATGGGAGAGTTTGTGAGTCTGGCCTCCCTGCCAGGAGAGCATGGAGACTCCATGAGAGCCAAAGCCCCGGCCAGGGCTCCAGGAGAGCAAGGGAGATTCTGAGAATGAGGCATCCCGGCCAAAGCTCCAGGACAAGATGGGAGATTCTGCGAGCGAGGTGTCCTGGCCAGGGTTTCAGGACAGCATGGGAGATTCTTGGAGAGAGGCATCCCAGCCAGGGCTCCAGGAGAGTATTCTGTGAGCGAGTCGTCTCTTACCTGCGGCGCACTGCCACCCAGTGGCAGATAGGGGAACTGCAACCTCCCGAAGTCCCGATGAGGTTTTGAAAAAGGGCCCGATGCCTGGACCCAGTTCCAGGAGGCCGGGTAAAATCTGCCAGTGCCCCGCAAAAGGTGGTGTGCAGCAGTGACGCCGTGACGTCCAGGGGAATTCCATGAGTGGATTCACAGATGGCGAAGAGGCAAGAGCGAGAGAGAGCCAGGAAGAGATCTGTGGGGGTGAGGCGTCCCGGCCAGGGCTCCAGGAGAGCATGGGAGATTCTGCAAGCAACGCATCCCAGCCATGGCTCCAGGAGAGCATGGGAGATTCTGGAAGCGAGGCATCCCGACCAGGGCTCCAAGAGAGCATGGGAGATTCTGTGAGTGAGGCATCCCATTCAGGGCTCATGGAGAGCATGGGATATTCTCCGAGTGAGGCATCCTGGCCAAGGCTCCAGGAGAGCATGGGAGATTCTGAGAGTGAGGTGTCCCAGCCAGGGCTCATGGAGAGCATAAGAGATTCTGTAGGCGAGGCATCCTGGCCAGGGCTCCAGGATAGCATGGGAGAATCTTGGATTGAGGCATCCCAGCAAGGGCTACAGGAGAGCATGGGAGATTCTGCGAGCGAGGCATCCTGGCCAAAGCTCCAGGAGAGCATGGGAGATTCTGTGAGTGAAGCATCCCGGCCAGGGCTCCAGGAGAGCATGGGAGATATTGTGAGTACGGCCTCCCAGACATGGATCCAGGAGAGCATGGGAAGATTCTGCATGTGAGGCATCCTGGCCAGGGCTCCAGGAGAGCATGGGAGGCTCCAGGAGACCCAAAGCCCCGGGCCAGGGATCCAGGAGAGCATGGGAGATTCTGAGAGCGAAGTGTCTGGGCAAGGATATAGGAGAGCATGGGATATTCTGCAAGTGAGGCATCCTGGCCGAGACTCCAGGAGAGCATGGAAGATTCTGAGAGCGAGGCATCCTTGCCAGGGCTCCAGGAGAGCATGGGAGATTCTGTGAGTGAAGCATCCTGGCCATGGCTCCAGGAGAGCATGGTAGATTCCAGAAGGGAGGCATCCCGGCCAGTGCTCTAGTAGAGCAAGGGAGACTCTTGAAGTGAGGCATCCCAGTCTGGGCTCCAGGAGAGCAAGGGAGATTCTTGAAGCGAGGTGTCCCGGCCAGGGCTCCAGGAGAGCATGACAGATTCCATAGGCGAGGCATCCCAGCCATGGCTCCAGGAGAGCATGGGAGATTCTGGAAGCGAGGCATCCCGGCCAGGGCTCCAAGAGAGCATGGGAGATTCTGTGAGCGAGGCATCCCAGTCAGGGCTCCAGGAGAGCATGGGATATTCTCAGAGTGAGGCATCCTGGCCAAGGCTCCAGGAGAGCATGGGAGATTTTGTGAGTAGGGCCTCCCAGACAGGGCTCCAGGAGAGCATGGGAGATTCTGTGAGTGAGGCATCCTGGCCAGGGCTCCAGGAGAGCATGGGAGGCTCCAAGAGACCCAAAGCCCCGGCCAGGGATCCAGGAGAGCATGGGAGATTCTGAGAGCGAAGTGTCTGGCCATGGATATAGGAGAGCATGGGATATTCTGCAAGCGAGGCATCCTGGCCATGACTCCAGGAGAGCATGGAAGATTCTGAGAGCGAGGCGTCCTTGCCAGGGCTCCAGGAGAGCATGGGAGATTCTGTGAGCGAAGCATACCGGGCACGGCTCCAAGAGAGCAGGGGAGATTCTGTGAGTGAGGCATCCCAGTCAGGGCTCCAGGAGAGCATGTAAAAATCTTAAAGCGAGGTGTCCTGGCCAGGGCTGCATGAGAGATTCTGTGAGCGAGGCGTCCCGGCCTTAGCTACAGGAGAGCATGGGAGATTCAGTTAGTGAGGCATCCCGGCCAGGGTTCCAGGAGAGTATGGGAGATTCTGCGAGCGGGGTGTCCCTGCCAAAGCTCCAGCAGAGCATGAGAGATTCTGAGAGCGAAGCATCTGGCCATGGCTATAGGAGAGCATGGGAGATTCTGAGAGCGAGGCATCCTGGCCATGGCTCCAGGAGGGCATGGGAGATTCTGCGAGTGAAGCATCCTGGCCATGGCTCCAGGAGAGCATGGGGGATTCTGGAAGCGAGGCATCCCGGCCAGGGTTCCAAGAAAGCAAGGGAGATTCTTGAAGCGAGGCATAGCGGCCAGGGCTCCAGGAGAGCATGGGAGATTCTGCGAGCAAAGCATACCGGCCACGGCTCCAAGAGAGCATGGGAGATTCTGTGAGCGAGGCATCCCAGTTAGGGCTCCAAGAGAGCTTGGTAGATTCTGTGAGCGAGGCATCCCAGTTAGGGCTCCAAGAGAGCATGAGAGATTCTGTGAGCGAGGCATCCCAGTTAGGGCTCCATGAGAGCTTGGAAGATTCTGTGAGCGAGGCATCCCTTTCCGGTCTCCAAGAGAGCATGGGAGATTCTGTGAGCGAGGCATCCCAGTCAGAGCTCCAGGAGAGCATGGGAGAATCTGAGAGCTAAGCGTCTGGCCAGGGCTCCAGGAGAGCATGAGATATTCTCCAAGTGAGGCATCCTGGCCAAGGCTCCAGGTGAGCATGGGAGATTCGGCAAGTGAGGTATCCTGGCCAAGGCTCCAGGAGAGCATGAGAGATTCTGCAAGTGTGGCATTCCGGCCAGGGCTCCAAGAGAGCATGGGAGATTCTGTGAGCGATGCATCCCAGTCAGAGCTCCGGGAGAGCATGGGAGATTCTGAGAGCGAAGCTTCCGGCCAGTGCTCCAGGAGAGCATGGCATATTCTCCGAGCGTGGCATCCCGGCCATAGCTCCAGGAGAGCATGGGAAATTCTGAGAGCGAGGCATCCCAGTCAGGGCTCCAGGAGAGCATGGGAGATTCTGAGAGCGAAGCATCTGGCCAGGGCTCCAGGAGAGCATGAGATATTCTCCGAGCGAGGCATCCTGGCCAAGGCTCCAGGAGAGCATGGGAGATTCAGCGAGTGAGGTGTCCTGGCCAGGGCTCCAGGAGAGCATAAGAGATTCTGTAGGTGAGGCATCCTGGCCAGGGCTCTAGGAGAGCATGGGAGATTCTGTGAGCGAAGCATCCTGTCCACAGCTCCAGGAGAGCATGGGAGAATCTGGAAGCGAGGCATCCCAGTCAGGGCTCCAGGAGAGCATGGAAGATTCTTGAAGCAAGGCATCCTGGCCAGGGCTCCAGGAGAGCATGAGAGATTCTGCAAGCGTGGCATCCCGGCCATAGCTCCAGGAGAGCATGGGAGATTCTGAGAGTGAGGTGTCCCGGCCAGGGCTCCAGGAGAGCATAAGAGATTCTGTAGGTGAGGCATCCTGGCCAGGGCTCTAGGAGAGCATGGGAGATTCTGTGAGCAAAGCATCCTGCCCACAGCTCCAGGAGAGCATGGGAGAATCTGGAAGCAAGACATCCCAGTCAGGGCTCCAGGAGAGCATGGAAAATTCTTGAAGCAAGGCGTTCCTGGCCAGGGCTCCAGGAGAGCATGGGAGATTCTTGGAGAGAGGCATCCCAGCCAGAGCTCCAGGAGAGCATGGGAGATTCTGTGAGCGAGTCGTCTCTTACCTGCGGCGCACTTTTACCAGGTGGCAGATAGGGGAACTGCAACCTCCGGAAGTCCCGATGAGGTTTTGAAAAAGGGCCCGATGCCGGGACCCAGTTCCAGGAGGCCAGGTAAAATCTGCCAGTGCCCCACAAAAGGTGGTGCGCAGCAGTGACGCCGTGATGTCCAGGGGAATTCCTCGAGTGGACTCACAGATGGCGAAGAGGCAAGAGAGAGAGAGAGCCAGGAAGAGATCTGTGGGGATGAGGCATCCCAGCCAGGGCTCCAGGAGAGGATGGGAGATTCTGCGAGCAAGGCGTCCCGGCCAGGGCTCCAGGAGAGAATGAGAGATTCTGGAAGCGAGGCATCCCGGCCAGGGCTCCAAGAGAGCATGGGAGATTCTGTGAGCGAGGCATCCCAGTCAGGGTTCCAGGAGAGCATGGGATATTCTCTGAGTGAGGCATCCTGGCCAAGGCTCCAGGAGAGCATGGGAGATTCTGAGAGTGAGGTGTCCCGGCCAGGGCTCATGGAGAGCATAAGAGAATCTGGAAGCAAGGCATCCCAGTCAGGGCTCCAGGAGAGCATGGAAGATTCTTGAAGCAAGGCGTCCTGGCCAGGGCTCCAGGAGAGCATGAGAGATTCTGCAAGCGTGGCATCCTGGCCATAGCTCCAGGAGAGCATGGGAGATTCTGAGAGTGAGGTGTCCCGGCCATGGCTCCAGGAAAGCATAAGAGATTCTGTAGGTGAGGCATCCTGGCCATGGCTCTAGGAGAGCATGGGAGATTCTGTGAGCGAAGCATCCTGCCCACAGCTCCAGGAGAGCATGGGAGAATCTGGAAGCAAGACATCCCAGTCAGGGCTCCAGGAGAGCATGGAAAATTCTTGAAGCAAGGCGTTCCTGGCCAGGGCTCCAGGAGAGCATGGGAGATTCTGCGAGCGAGGTGTCCCGGCCAAAGCTCCTGGAGAGGATGGGAGATTCTTGGAGAGAGGCATCCCAGCCAGAGCTCCAGGAGAGCATGGGAGATTGTGTGAGCGAGTCGTCTCTTACCTGCGGCGCACTGCCACCAGGTGGCAGATAGGGGAACTGCAACCTCCGGAAGTCCCGATGAGGTTTTGAAAAAGGGCCCGATGCCGGGACCCAGTTCCAGGAGGCTGGGTAAAATCTGCCAGTGCCCCGCAGCAGTGATGCCATGATGTCTGGGGGAATTCCTCGAGTGGATTCACAGATGGCAAAGAGGCAAGAGAGAGAGTGAGCCAGGAAGAGATCCGTGGGGATGAGGCATCCCAGCCAGGGCTCCAGGAGAGGACGGGAGATTCTGTGAGCGAGGAGTACTGGCCAAAGCTCCAGGAGAGCATGGGAGATTCTGAGAGCAAAGCATTCTGGCCACGGCTCCAGGATAGCATGGGAGATTCTGTGACCAAGGCATCCCAGTCAGAGCTCCAGGAGAGCATGGGAGATTCTGAGAGTGAGGTGTCCCGGCCATGGCTCCAGGATAGCATAAGAGATTCTGTAGGTGAGGCATCCTGGCCATGGCTCTAGGAGAGCATGGGAGATTCTGTGAGCGAAGCATCCTGCCCACAGCTCCAGGAGAGCATGGGAGAATCTGGAAGCAAGACATCCCAGTCAGGGCTCCAGGAGAGCATGGAAAATTCTTGAAGCAAGGCGTTCCTGGCCAGGGCTCCAGGAGAGCATGGGAGATTCTGCGAGCGAGGTGTCCCGGCCAAAGCTCCTGGAGAGGATGGGAGATTCTTGGAGAGAGGCATCCCAGCCAGAGCTCCAGGAGAGCATGGGAGATTGTGTGAGCGAGTCGTCTCTTACCTGCGGCGCACTGCCACCAGGTGGCAGATAGGGGAACTGCAACCTCCGGAAGTCCCGATGAGGTTTTGAAAAAGGGCCCGATGCCGGGACCCAGTTCCAGGAGGCTGGGTAAAATCTGCCAGTGCCCCGCAGCAGTGATGCCATGATGTCTGGGGGAATTCCTCGAGTGGATTCACAGATGGCAAAGAGGCAAGAGAGAGAGTGAGCCAGGAAGAGATCCGTGGGGATGAGGCATCCCAGCCAGGGCTCCAGGAGAGGACGGGAGATTCTGTGAGCGAGGAGTACTGGCCAAAGCTCCAGGAGAGCATGGGAGATTCTGAGAGCAAAGCATTCTGGCCACGGCTCCAGGATAGCATGGGAGATTCTGTGACCAAGGCATCCCAGTCAGAGCTCCAGGAGAGCATGGGAGATTCTGAGAGCGATGCGTCCAGCCAGGGCTCCAGGAGAGAATGGTATATTCTGTGAGCGAAGCATCCCAGTTAGGGCTCCAAGAGAGCATGGGAGATTCTGTGAGCAAGACATTCCAGTTAGGGCTCCAAGAGAGCATGGGAGATTCTGTGAGCAAGACATTCCAGTTAGGGCTTCAAGAGAGCATGGGAGATTCTGCGAGCGAGGCATCCCAGCCAGGGCTCCAGGAGAGCATGGGAGATTCTGCGAGCGAGGCATCCCGGCCAGGGCTCCAGGAGAGCATGGGAGATTCAGCGAGGGAGGCGTCCCGGCCAGGGCTCCAGGAGAGCATGGCAGATTCTGGGAGGGAGGCGTTCCTGCCAGGGCTCCAGGAGAGCATGAGAGATTCTCCGAGTGAGGTGGCTCAGAGAGGGAACCAGGAGCGCGGGGGAGATACCATGACTGAGCTGGCCCAATCAGGGAACCAGAGGGTGACTGGGGTGAGAGCCCCTTTGCAGGCATGGTTCCTGGTTGGGCTGAACAGGGCTTACACTGGGGGTAGTTCAATTTACACGCCTGTAGAAATAGGGAGATTATATATATATATATATATAGAGAGAGAGAGAGAGAGAAAGAGAGTACAGAATCTGCGGCACTCAAGCGGGTTTCACAACAATAATAATGATGAGACCATATCAATCTTCTGATGATTGATATGGTCTCATCGTTATTATTGTTGTGAAACCCGCTTGAGTGCCGCAGATTCTGTACTCTACATACCTATCTATTGCTGTGCACCACGGTATTTGCCTTGGATTAGGAGTGCCATTCTATTGGACTGTATATATACATATATATATATATTTTATATATTTGTATATTTTTTTCAGCTATAACACATACTACATGCAATTAACTGTTTATTAATTTCTATATGTCAACAACACAGGGAAAGACGGTATCAATAACAAACAAGATGCATTGTGGACAAGATAATTTGCATATATGCAAATTACCTTGCGAACAGAGCCTTGTGATTGATGTGGCACTCTTCTTCTGCATGATTGACATATAGGAATCAGTGAGTGGTGATTGGCATATGGTGGGTATTGTGGGAGAAGAGACATATTAGGAAAAAGAAAAAAAAATTTAGTCTCTCTAATTTTAAATGTTTCTGATATAAAGGGACATATAAGCTTGATACACATTAACAGTCAATGGAGAACACTGGTAACAGTCCTCCATTGAGGAGCGGATGGAATAATTTGCTGCTGACTGCGGAACACATATAAGAGGACACAAGAGATCATTTACTAATGACAGCAGTCGGCAACAGCGCACCACCCCTCGGTGAGGGCCGTCTACGCCAATAGGAAGATACGACCGTACCGGCCAGGGCTCCAGGAGAGCATGGGAGATTCTGCGAGCGAGGCATTTTGGCCAGTGCTCCAGGAGAGCCACCCGGTGGCAGACAGGGGAAATGCAACCTCCGGAAGTCCCGATGAGGTTTTGAAAATGGGCCCGATGCCAGGACCCAGTTCCAGGAGGCTGGGTAAAATCTACCGGTGACCCGCAAAAGGTGGCACACAGCAGCAATGCCGTGACATCCGGGGGAATTCCTCAGGCGGATTAACAGTTGGCGAAGATGTGAGCGAGAGCCAGGAAGAGATCTGTGGGGGTGAGGCATCCCATCCAGGGCTCCAGGAGAGCATGGGAGATTCTGCGAGTGAGGTGGCGTGGAGAGGGAACCAGGAGCACGAGGGAATTACTGTGACTGAGCTAGCCCAATCAGGGAACCAGAGGGTGACCCTTCGCAGTTGTGGTTCCCAGGTGGGCTAAACAGGGTGAATCTTCTCCCTCCCTTTACCAGAAACATGAGGGAGATTCTGTGATTGAGGCATCCCTGCCATGGCTCCAGAAGAGCATGGGAGATTCTGCGAGCGAGGCATCCCGGTCAGGGCTCCAGGAGAGCATGGGAGATTCTGAGAGTGAGGTGTCCCGGCCAGGGCTCATGGAGAGCATAAGAGATTCTGTACGCGAGGCATCCTGGCCAGGGCTCCAGGAGAGCATGGGAGAATCTTGGAGTGAGGCGTCCTGGCAAGGGCTACAGGAGAGCATGAGAGATTCCGCAAGCGAGGCATCCCTGTCAGGGCTCCAGGAGAGCATGGGATATTCTGCGAGTGAGGCATCCTGGCCAAGGCTCCAGGAGAGCATGAGAGATTCTGCAAGTGAGGCATCCCGGCCAGGGCTCCAGGAGAGCATGGGAGATTCTAAGAGCAAGGTGTCCCGGCCAGGGCTCCAGGAGAGCATGGGAGATTCTGCGAGTGAAGCATCCTGACCAGGGCTCCAGGAGAGCATGGGAGAGTTTGTGAGTCTGGCCTCCCTGCCAGGAGAGCATGGAGACTCCATGAGAGCCAAAGCCCTGGCCAGGGCTCCAGGAGAGCAAGGGAGATTCTGAGAATGAGGCATCCCGGCCAAAGCTCCAGGACAAGATGGGAGATTCTGCGAGCGAGGTGTCCTGGCCAGGGTTTCAGGACAGCATGGGAGATTCTTGGAGAGAGGCATCCCAGCCAGGGCTCCAGGAGAGCATTCTGTGAGCGAGTCGTCTCTTACCTGCGCCGCACTGCCACCCAGTGGCAGATAGGAGAACTGCAACCTCCGGAAGTCCCGATGAGGTTTTGAAAAAGGGCCCGATGCCTGGACCCAGTTCCAGGAGGCCGGGTAAAATCTGCCAGTGCCCCGCAAAAGGTGGTGTGCAGCAGTGATGCCGTGACGTCCAGGGGAATTCCACGAGTGGATTCACAGATGGCGAAGAGGCAAGAGCGAGAGAGAGCCAGGAAGAGATCTGTGGGGGTGAGGCGTCCTGGCCAGGGCTCCAGGAGAGCATGGGAGATTCTGCAAGCGACGCATCCCAGCCATGGCTCCAGGAGAGCATGGGAGATTCTGGAAGCGAGGCATCCCGGCCAGGGCTCCAAGAGAGCATGGGAGATTCTGTGAGTGAGGCATCCCATTCAGGGCTCATGGAGAGCATGGGATATTCTCCGAGTGAGGTATCCTGGCCAAGGCTCCAGGAGAGCATGGGAGATTCTGAGAGTGAGGTGTCCCAGCCAGGGCTCATGGAGAGCATAAGAGATTCTGTAGGTGAGGCATCCTGGCCAGGGCTCCAGGATAGCATGGGAGAATCTTGGAGTGAGGCATCCCAGCAAGGGCTACAGGAGAGCTTGGGAGATTCTGCGAGCGAGGCATCCTGGCCAAAGCTCCAGGAGAGCATGGGAGATTCTGTGAGTGAAGCTTCCCGGTCAGGGCTCCAGGAGAGCATGGGAGATATTGTGAGTACGGCCTCCCAGACATGGATCCAGGAGAGCATGGGAAGATTCTGCAAGTGAGGCATCCTGGCCAGGGCTCCAGGAGAGCATGGGAGGCTCCAGGAGACCCCAAACCCCGGCCAGGGATCCAGGAGAGCATGGGAGATTCTGAGAGCGAAGTGTCTGGCCAAGGATATAGGAGAGCATGGGATATTCTGCAAGCGAGGCATCCTGGCCGAGACTCCAGGAGAGCATGGAAGATTCTGAGAGCGAGGCGTCCTTGCCAGGGCTCCAGGAGAGCATGGGAGATTCTGTGAGCGAAGCATACCGGGCACGGCTCCAAGAGAGCAGGGGAGATTCTGTGAGTGAGGCATCCCAGTCAGGGCTCCAGGAGAGCATGTTAGAATCTTAAAGCGAGGCGTCCTGGCCAGGGCTGCATGAGAGATTCTGTGAGCGAGGCGTCCCAGCCTTAGCTACAGGAGAGCATGGGAGATTCAGTTAGTGAGGCATCCCGGCCAGGGTTCCAGGAGAGTATGGGAGATTCTGCGAGCGGGGTGTCCCTGCCAAAGCTTCAGCAGAGCATGAGAGATTCTGAGAGCGAAGCATCTGGCCATGGCTATAGGAGAGCATGGGAGATTCTGAGAGCGAGGCATCCTGGCCATGGTTCCAGGAGGGCATGGGAGATTCTGCGAGTGAAGCATCCTGGCCATGGCTCCAGGAGAGCATGGGGGATTCTGGAAGCGAGGCATCCCGGCCAGGGTTCCAAGAAAGCAAGGGAGATTCTTGAAGCGAGGCATAGCGGCCAGGGCTCCAGGAGAGCATGGGAGATTCTGCGAGCAAAGCATACCGGCCACGGCTCCAAGAGAGCATGGGAGATTCTGTGAGCGAGGCATCCCAGTTAGGGCTCCAAGAGAGCATGAGAGATTCTGTGAGCAAGGCATCCCAGTTAGGGCTCCAAGAGAGCATGGGAGATTCTGTGAGCGAGGCATCCCAGTTAGGGCTCCAAGAGAGCATGAGAGATTCTGTGAGCAAGGCATCCCAGTTAGGGCTCCATGAGAGCTTGGAAGATTCTGTGAGCGAGGCATCCCTTTCCGGTCTCCAAGACAGCATGGGAGATTCTGTGAGCGAGGCATCCCAGTCAGAGCTCCAGGAGAGCATGGGAGAATCTGAGAGCGAAGCGTCCAGCCAGGGCTCCAGGAGAGCATGAGATATTCTCCAAGCGAGGCATCCTGGCCAAGGCTCCAGGTGAGCATGGGAGATTCGGCGTGTGAGGTATCCTGGCCAAGGCTCCAGGAGAGCATGAGAGATTCTGCAAGTGTGGCATTCTGGCCAGGGCTCCAAGAGAGCATGGGAGATTCTGTGAGCGATGCATCCCAGTCAGAGCTCCGGGAGAGCATGGGAGATTCTGAGAGCAAAGCTTCCGGCCAGTGCTCCAGGAGAGCATGGCATATTCTCCGAGCGTGGCATCCCGGCCATAGCTCCAGGAGAGCATGGGAAATTCTGAGAGTGAGGTGTCCCGGCCAGGGCTCCAGGAGAGCATAAGAGATTTTGTAGGTGAGGCATCCTGGCCAGGGCTCCAGGAGAGCAAGGGAGATTCTGTGAGTGAAGCATCCTGGCCACGGCTCCAGGAGAGCATGGGAAAATCTGGAAGCGAGGCATCCCAGTCAGGGCTCCAGGAAAGCATGGGAGATTCTGCGAGCGAGCTGTCCTGGCCAAGGCACCAGGAGAGCATGGGAGATTCTGTGAGCGAGGCATCCAGGCCAAGGCTCCTGGAGAGTATGGGAAATTCTGTGAGTGAGGCATCCTGGCCAGGGCTCCAGGAGAGCATGGGAGATTTTGCGAGCAAGGCATCCTCGTCAAAGCTCCAGGAGAGCATGGGAGATTCTGTGAGCGAGGCATCCAGGCCAAGGCTCCTGGAGAGTATGGGAAATTCTGAGAGCGAAGCATCCTGGCCACGGCTCCAGGAGAGCATGGGAGATTCTGAGAGAGAAGCGTCCGGCCAGGGCTCCAGGAGTGCATGGGATATTCTGCGAGTGAGGCTTCCATGCCAAGGCACCAGGAGAGGATGGGAGATTCTGAGAGTGAGGCATACTGGACTGGACTCAAGGAGAGCATGGGAGATTCTGTGAGTGAGGCATCCAGGCCGAGGCTCCAGGAGAGCATGGGAGATTCTGTGAGTGAGGCATCCTGGCCAGGGCTCCAGGAGAGCAACCCAGTGGCAGACAGGGGAAATGCAACCTCCGGATGTCCCGATGAGGTTTTGAAAATGGGCCCGATGCCAGGACCCAGTTCCAGGAGGCTGGGTAAATTCTACCAGTGACCCGCAAAAGGTGGCGCACAGCAGCAATGCCGTGACGTCCGGGGGAATTCCTCGGGCGGATTAACAGTTTGTGAAGATGTGAGCGAGAGAGAGCCTGGAAGAGATCCGTGGGGGTGAGGCATCCCATCCAGGGCTCCAGGAGAGCATGGGAGATTCTGCGAGTGAGTTTGCCTGGAGAGGGAACCAGGAGCACGAGGGAAATATTGCGACTGAGCTAGCCCAATCAGGGAACCAGAGGGTGACCATGGGTGAGAGACCCTTCGCAGTTGTGGTTCCCAGGTGGGCTAAACAGGGTGAATCTTCTCCCTCCCTTTACCAGGAGCACGAAGGCCAAAGCCCTGGCCAGGGCTCCAGGAGAGCATGGGAGATTCTGAGAATGAGGCATCCCGGCCAAAGCTCCAGGAGAAGATGGGAGATGCTGCGAGCGAGGTGTCCTGGCCAGGGTTTCAGGATAGCATGGGAGATTCTTGGAGAGAGGCATCCCAGCCAGGGCTCCAGGAGAGCATGTGGCTCCAGGAGAGCATTCTGTGAGCGAGTCATCTCTTACCTGCGGCGCACTGCCACCCAGTGGCAGATAGGGGAACTGCAACCTCCGGAAGTCCCGATGAGGTTTTGAAAAAGGGCCCGATGCCGGGACCCAGTTCCAGGAGGCCGGGTAAAATCTGCCAGTGCCCCGCAAAAGGTGGTGCGCAGCAGTGACGCCATGACGTCCAGGGGAATTCCACGAGTGGATACACAGATGGCGAAGAGGCAAGAGAGAGAGAGAGAGCCAGGAAGAGATCTGTGGGGATGAGGCATCCCAGCCAGGGCTCCAGGAGAGGATGGGAGATTCTGTGAGCAAGGCGTCCCGGCCAGGGCTCCAGGAGAGCATGGGAAAATCTGTGAGCAACGCATCCCAGCCATGGCTCCAGGAGAGCATGGGAGATTCTGGAAGTGAGGAATCCTGGCCAGGGCTCCAAGAGAGCATGGGAGATTCTGTGAGCGAGGCATCCCAGTCAGGGCTCCAGGAGAGCATGGTATATTCTCCGAGTGAGGCATCCTGGCCAAGGCTCCAGGAGAGCATGGGAGATTCTGAGAGTGAGGTGTCCTAGCAAGGGCTACAGGAGAGCATGGGAGATTCTGCGAGTGAGGCATCCTGGCAAAAGCTCCAGGAGAGCATGGGAGATTCTGTGAGTGAAGTGTCCCGGCCAGGGCTCCAGGAGAGCATGGGAGATTTTGTGAGTAGGGCCTCCCAGACTGGGCTCCAGGAGAGCATGGGAGATTCTGCGAGTGAGGCGTCCTGGCCAGGGCTCCAGGAGAGCATGGGTGGCTCCAGGAGACCCAAAGCCCCGGCCAGGGATCCAGGAGAGCATGGGAGATTCTGAGAGCAAAGTGTCTGGCCATGGATATAGGAGAGCATGGGATATTCTGCAAGCGAGGCATCCTGGCCAAGACTCCAGGAGAGCATGGAAGATTCTGAGAGCGAGGCGTCCTTGCCAGGGCTCCAGGGGAGCATAAGAGATTCTGTAGGCGAGGCATCCTGGCCAAGGCTCCAGGAGAGCATGGGAGATTCTGAGAGTGAGGTGTCCCAGCAAGGGCTGATGGAGAGCATAAGAGATTCTGTAGGCGAGGCATCCTGGCCAGGGTTCCAGGGGAGCATGGGAGAATCTTGGAGTGAGGCGTCCCAGCAAGGGCTACAGGATAGCATGGGAGATTCTGCAAGCAAGGCATCCTGGCCAGGGCTCCAGGAGAGCATGGGAGATTCTGAGAGCGAAGTGTCTGGCCATGGATATATGTGAGCATGGGATATTCTGCAAGCGAGGCATCCTGGCCAAGACTCCAGGAGAGCATGGAAGATTCTGCGAGCGAGGCGTCCCTGCCAGGGCTCCAGGAGAGCTTAAGAGATTCTGTAGGTGAGGTATCCTGGCCAGGGCTCCAGGAGAGCATGGTAGATTCCAGAAGGGAGGCATCCCGGCCAGTGCTCCAGTAGAGCAAGGGAGATTCTTGAAGCGAGGCATCCCGGCCAGGGCTCCAGGAGAGCATGAGAGATTCCATAGGTGAGGCATCCCAGCCATGGCTCCAGGAGAGCATGGGAGATTCTGTGAGCGAAGCATACTGAGCACGGCTCCAAGAGAGCAGGGGAGATTCTGTGAGTGAGGCATCCCATTCAGGGCTCCAGGAGAGCATGTTAGAATCTTGAAGCGAGGCGTCCCAGCCAGGGCTGCAAGAGAGATTCTGTGAGCGAGGCTTCCTGGCCATAGCTACAGGATAGCATGGGAGATTCAGTTAGTGAGGCATCCCGGCCAGGGTTCCAGGAGAGTATGGGAGATTCTGCGAGCGGGGTGTCCCTGCCAAAGCTTCAGCAGAGCATGAGAGATTCTGAGAGCGAAGCATCTGGCCATGGCTATAGGAGAGCATGGGAGATTCTGAGAGCGAGGCATCCTGGCCATGGTTCCAGGAGGGCATGGGAGATTCTGCGAGTGAAGCATCCTGGCCATGGCTCCAGGAGAGCATGGGGGATTCTGGAAGCGAGGCATCCCGGCCAGGGTTCCAAGAAAGCAAGGGAGATTCTTGAAGCGAGGCATAGCGGCCAGGGCTCCAGGAGAGCATGGGAGATTCTGCGAGCAAAGCATACCGGCCACGGCTCCAAGAGAGCATGGGAGATTCTGTGAGCGAGGCATCCCAGTTAGGGCTCCAAGAGAGCATGAGAGATTCTGTGAGCAAGGCATCCCAGTTAGGGCTCCAAGAGAGCATGGGAGATTCTGTGAGCGAGGCATCCCAGTTAGGGCTCCAAGAGAGCATGAGAGATTCTGTGAGCAAGGCATCCCAGTTAGGGCTCCATGAGAGCTTGGAAGATTCTGTGAGCGAGGCATCCCTTTCCGGTCTCCAAGACAGCATGGGAGATTCTGTGAGCGAGGCATCCCAGTCAGAGCTCCAGGAGAGCATGGGAGAATCTGAGAGCGAAGCGTCCAGCCAGGGCTCCAGGAGAGCATGAGATATTCTCCAAGCGAGGCATCCTGGCCAAGGCTCCAGGTGAGCATGGGAGATTCGGCGTGTGAGGTATCCTGGCCAAGGCTCCAGGAGAGCATGAGAGATTCTGCAAGTGTGGCATTCCGGCCAGTGCTCCAAGAGAGCATGGCAGATTCTGTGAGCGATGCATCCCAGTCAGAGCTCCGGGAGAGCATGGGAGATTCTGAGAGCAAAGCTTCCGGCCAGTGCTCCAGGAGAGCATGGCATATTCTCCGAGCGTGGCATCCCGGCCATAGCTCCAGGAGAGCATGGGAAATTCTGAGAGTGAGGTGTCCCGGCCAGGGCTCCAGGAGAGCATAAGAGATTTTGTAGGTGAGGCATCCTGGCCAGGGCTCCAGGAGAGCAAGGGAGATTCTGTGAGTGAAGCATCCTGGCCACGGCTCCAGGAGAGCATGGGAAAATCTGGAAGCGAGGCATCCCAGTCAGGGCTCCAGGAAAGCATGGGAGATTCTGCGAGCGAGCTGTCCCGGCCAAGGCACCAGGAGAGCATGGGAGATTCTGTGAGCGAGGCATCCAGGCCAAGGCTCCTGGAGAGTATGGGAAATTCTGTGAGTGAGGCATCCTGGCCAGGGCTCCAGGAGAGCATTGGAGATTTTGCGAGCAAGGCATCCTCGCCAAAGCTCCAGGAGAGCATGGGAGATTCTGTGAGCGAGGCATCCAGGCCAAGGCTCCTGGAGAGTATGGGAAATTCTGAGAGCGAAGCATCCTGGCCACGGCTCCAGGAGAGCATGGGAGATTCTGAGAGAGAAGCGTCCGGCCAGGGCTCCAGGAGTGCATGGGATATTCTGCGAGTGAGGCTTCCATGCCAAGGCACCAGGAGAGGATGGGAGATTCTGAGAGTGAGGCATACTGGACTGGACTCAAGGAGAGCATGGGAGATTCTGTGAGTGAGGCATCCAGGCCGAGGCTCCAGGAGAGCATGGGAGATTCTGTGAGTGAGGCATCCTGGCCAGGGCTCCAGGAGAGCAACCCAGTGGCAGACAGGGGAAATGCAACCTCCGGATGTCCCGATGAGGTTTTGAAAATGGGCCCGATGCCAGGACCCAGTTCCAGGAGGCTGGGTAAATTCTACCAGTGACCCGCAAAAGGTGGCGCACAGCAGCAATGCCGTGACGTCCGGGGGAATTCCTCGGGCGGATTAACAGTTTGTGAAGATGTGAGCGAGAGAGAGCCTGGAAGAGATCCGTGGGGGTGAGGCATCCCATCTAGGGCTCCAGGAGAGCATGGGAGATTCTGCGAGTGAGTTTGCCTGGAGAGGGAACCAGGAGCACGAGGGAAATATTGCGACTGAGCTAGCCCAATCAGGGAACCAGAGGGTGACCATGGGTGAGAGACCCTTCGCAGTTGTGGTTCCCAGGTGGGCTAAACAGGGTGAATCTTCTCCCTCCCTTTACCAGGAGCACGAGGGCCAAAGCCCTGGCCAGGGCTCCAGGAGAGCATGGGAGATTCTGAGAATGAGGCATCCCGGCCAAAGCTCCAGGAGAAGATGGGAGATGCTGCGAGCGAGGTGTCCTGGCCAGGGTTTCAGGATAGCATGGGAGATTCTTGGAGAGAGGCATCCCAGCCAGGGCTCCAGGAGAGCATGTGGCTCCAGGAGAGCATTCTGTGAGCGAGTCATCTCTTACCTGCGGCGCACTGCCACCCAGTGGCAGATAGGGGAACTGCAACCTCCGGAAGTCCCGATGAGGTTTTGAAAAAGGGCCCGATGCCGGGACCCAGTTCCAGGAGGCCGGGTAAAATCTGCCAGTGCCCCGCAAAAGGTGGTGCGCAGCAGTGACGCCATGACGTCCAGGGGAATTCCACGAGTGGATACACAGATGGCGAAGAGGCAAGAGAGAGAGAGAGCCAGGAAGAGATCTGTGGGGATGAGGCATCCCAGCCAGGGCTCCAGGAGAGGATGGGAGATTCTGCGAGCAAGGCGTCCCGGCCAGGGCTCCAGGAGAGCATGGGAAAATCTGTGAGCAACGCATCCCAGCCATGGCTCCAGGAGAGCATGGGAGATTCTGGAAGTGAGGAATCCTGGCAAGGGCTCCAAGAGAGCATGGGAGATTCTGTGAGCGAGGCATCCCAGTCAGGGCTCCAGGAGAGCATGGTATATTCTCCGAGTGAGGCATCCTGGCCAAGGCTCCAGGAGAGCATGGGAGATTCTGAGAGTGAGGTGTCCTAGCAAGGGCTACAGGAGAGCATGGGAGATTCTGCGAGTGAGGCATCCTGGCAAAAGCTCCAGGAGAGCATGGGAGATTCTGTGAGTGAAGTGTCCCGGCCAGGGCTCCAGGAGAGCATGGGAGATTTTGTGAGTAGGGCCTCCCAGACTGGGCTCCAGGAGAGCATGGGAGATTCTGCGAGTGAGGCGTCCTGGCCAGGGCTCCAGGAGAGCATGGGTGGCTCCAGGAGACCCAAAGCCCCGGCCAGGGATCCAGGAGAGCATGGGAGATTCTGAGAGCAAAGTGTCTGGCCATGGATATAGGAGAGCATGGGATATTCTGCAAGCGAGGCATCCTGGCCAAGACTCCAGGAGAGCATGGAAGATTCTGAGAGCGAGGCATCCTTGCCAGGGCTCCAGGGGAGCATAAGAGATTCTGTAGGTGAGGCATCCTGGCCAGGGCTCCAGGAGAGCATGGGAGATTCTGTGAGTGAAGCATCCTGGCCATGGCTCCAGGAGAGCATGGTAGATTCCAGAAGGGAGGCATCCCGGCCAGTGCTCCAGTAGAGCAAGGGAGATTCTTGAAGTGAGGCATCCCAGTCTGGGTTCCAGGAGAGCAATGGAGATTCTTGAAGCGAGGCGTCCCGGCCAGGGCTCCAGGAGAGCATAAGAGATTTCATAGGCGAGGCATCCCAGCCATGGCTCCAGGAGAGCATGGGAGATTCTGGAAGCGAGGCATCCCGGCCAGGGCTCCAAGAGCGCATGGGAGATTCTGTGAGCGAGGCATCCCAGTCAGGGCTCCAGGAGAGCATGGGATATTCTCCGAGTGAGGCATCCTGGCCAAGGCTCCAGGAGAGCATGGGAGATTCTGAGAGTGAGGTGTCCCAGCAAGGGCTCATGGAGAGCATAAGAGATTCTGTAGGCGAGGCATCCTGGCCAGGGTTCCAGGGGAGCATGGGAGAATCTTGGAGTGAGGCATCCCAGCAAGGGCTACAGGAAAGCATGGGAGATTCTGCAAGCAAGGCATCCTGGCCAGGGCTCCAGGAGAGCATGGGAGATTCTGAGAGCGAAGTGTCTGGCCATGGATATATGTGAGCATGGGATATTCTGCAAGCGAGGCATCCTGGCCAAGACTCCAGGAGAGCATGGAAGATTCTGTGAGCGAGGCGTCCCTGCCAGGGCTCCAGGAGAGCTTAAGAGATTCTGTAGGTGAGGTATCCTGGCCAGGGCTCCAGGAGAGCATGGTAGATTCCAGAAGGGAGGCATCCCGGCCAGTGCTCCAGTAGAGCAAGGGAGATTCTTGAAGCGAGGCGTCCCGGCCAGGGCTCCAGGAGAGCATGAGAGATTCCATAGGTGAGGCATCCCAGCCATGGCTCCAGGAGAGCATGGGAGATTCTGTGAGCGAAGCATACTGAGCATGGCTCCAAGAGAGCAGGGGAGATTCTGTGAGTGAGGCATCCCATTCAGGGCTCCAGGAGAGCATGTTAGAATCTTGAAGCGAGGCGTCCCAGCCAGGGCTGCAAGAGAGATTCTGTGAGCGAGGCGTCCTGGCCATAGCTACAGGAGAGCATGGGAGATTCAGTTAGTGAGGCATCCCGGCCAGGGTTCCAGGAGAGTATGGGAGATTCTGCGAGCGGGGTGTCCCTGCCAAAGCTTCAGCAGAGCATGAGAGATTCTGAGAGCGAAGCATCTGGCCATGGCTATAGGAGAGTATGGGAGATTCTGAGAGCGAGGCATCCTGGCCATGGTTCCAGGAGGGCATGGGAGATTCTGCGAGTGAAGCATCCTGGCCATGGCTCCAGGAGAGCATGGGGGATTCTGGAAGCGAGGCATCCCGGCCAGGGTTCCAAGAAAGCAAGGGAGATTCTTGAAGCGAGGCATAGCGGCCAGGGCTCCAGGAGAGCATGGGAGATTCTGCGAGCAAAGCATACCGGCCACGGCTCCAAGAGAGCATGGGAGATTCTGTGAGCGAGGCATCCCAGTTAGGGCTCCAAGAGAGCATGAGAGATTCTGTGAGCAAGGCATCCCAGTTAGGGCTCCAAGAGAGCATGGGAGATTCTGTGAGCGAGGCATCCCAGTTAGGGCTCCAAGAGAGCATGAGAGATTCTGTGAGCAAGGCATCCCAGTTAGGGCTCCATGAGAGCTTGGAAGATTCTGTGAGCGAGGCATCCCTTTCCGGTCTCCAAGACAGCATGGGAGATTCTGTGAGCGAGGCATCCCAGTCAGAGCTCCAGGAGAGCATGGGAGAATCTGAGAGCGAAGCGTCCAGCCAGGGCTCCAGGAGAGCATGAGATATTCTCCAAGCGAGGCATCCTGGCCAAGGCTCCAGGTGAGCATGGGAGATTCGGCGTGTGAGGTATCCTGGCCAAGGCTCCAGGAGAGCATGAGAGATTCTGCAAGTGTGGCATTCCGGCCAGGGCTCCAAGAGAGCATGGGAGATTCTGTGAGCGATGCATCCCAGTCAGAGCTCCGGGAGAGCATGGGAGATTCTGAGAGCAAAGCTTCCAGCCAGTGCTCCAGGAGAGCATGGCATATTCTCCGAGCGTGGCATCCCGGCCATAGCTCCAGGAGAGCATGGGAAATTCTGAGAGTGAGGTGTCCCGGCCAGGGCTCCAGGAGAGCATAAGAGATTTTGTAGGTGAGGCATCCTGGCCAGGGCTCCAGGAGAGCAAGGGAGATTCTGTGAGTGAAGCATCCTGGCCACGGCTCCAGGAGAGCATGGGAAAATCTGGAAGCGAGGCATCCCAGTCAGGGCTCCAGGAAAGCATGGGAGATTCTGCGAGCGAGCTGTCCCGGCCAAGGCACCAGGAGAGCATGGGAGATTCTGTGAGCGAGGCATCCAGGCCAAGGCTCCTGGAGAGTATGGGAAATTCTGTGAGTGAGGCATCCTGGCCAGGGCTCCAGGAGAGCATGGGAGATTTTGCAAGCAAGGCATCCTCGCCAAAGCTCAAGGAGAGCATGGGAGATTCTGTGAGCGAGGCATCCAGGCCAAGGCTCCTGGAGAGTATGGGAAATTCTGAGAGCGAAGCATCCTGGCCACGGCTCCAGGAGAGCATGGGAGATTCTGAGAGAGAAGCGTCCGGCCAGGGCTCCAGGAGTGCATGGGATATTCTGCGAGTGAGGCTTCCATGCCAAGGCACCAGGAGAGGATGGGAGATTCTGAGAGTGAGGCATACTGGACTGGACTCAAGGAGAGCATGGGAGATTCTGTGAGTGAGGCATCCAGGCCGAGGCTCCAGGAGAGCATGGGAGATTCTGTGAGTGAGGCATCCTGGCCAGGGCTCCAGGAGAGCAACCCAGTGGCAGACAGGGGAAATGCAACCTCCGGATGTCCCGATGAGGTTTTGAAAATGGGCCCGATGCCAGGACCCAGTTCCAGGAGGCTGGGTAAATTCTACCAGTGACCCGCAAAAGGTGGCGCACAGCAGCAATGCCGTGACGTCCGGGGGAATTCCTCGGGCGGATTAACAGTTTGTGAAGATGTGAGCGAGAGAGAGCCTGGAAGAGATCCGTGGGGGTGAGGCATCCCATCCAGGGCTCCAGGAGAGCATGGGAGATTCTGCGAGTGAGTTTGCCTGGAGAGGGAACCAGGAGCACGAGGGAAATATTGCGACTGAGCTAGCCCAATCAGGGAACCAGAGGGTGACCATGGGTGAGAGACCCTTCGCAGTTGTGGTTCCCAGGTGGGCTAAACAGGGTGAATCTTCTCCCTCCCTTTACCAGGAGCACGAGGGCCAAAGCCCTGGCCAGGGCTCCAGGAGAGCATGGGAGATTCTGAGAATGAGGCATCCCGGCCAAAGCTCCAGGAGAAGATGGGAGATGCTGTGAGCGAGGTGTCCTGGCCAGGGTTTCAGGATAGCATGGGAGATTCTTGGAGAGAGGCATCCCAGCCAGGGCTCCAGGAGAGCATGTGGCTCCAGGAGAGCATTCTGTGAGCGAGTCATCTCTTACCTGCGGCGCACTGCCACCCAGTGGCAGATAGGGGAACTGCAACCTCCGGAAGTCCCGATGAGGTTTTGAAAAAGGGCCCGATGCCGGGACCCAGTTCCGTGACATCTGGGGGGAATTCCTCGAGTGGATTCACAGATGGCAAAGAGGCAAGAGAGAGAGAGCCAGGAAGAGTCAGTGGGGATGAGGTGTCCCAGCCAGGGCTCCAGGAGAGGATGGGAGATTCTGTGAGCTAGGAGTCCTGGCCAAAGCTCCAGGAGAGCATGGGAGGTTCTGAGATCAAAGCATCCTGGCCACTGCTCCAGGATAGCATGGGAGATTCTGTGACCGAGGCATCCAAGTCAGAGCTCCAGGAGAGCATGGGAGATTCTGAGAGCAAAGCGTCCAGCCAGGGCTCCAGGAGAGCATGGGATATATTCTGTGATTGGGCATCCCAGTTAGTGCTCCAAGAGAGCATGGGAGATTCTGTGAGCAAGACATCCCAGTTAGAGCTCCAAGAGAGCATGGGAGATTCTGAGAGTCTGTGGGGATGAGGTGTCCAGCCAGGGCTCCAGGAGAGCATGGGATATTCTCTGAGTGAGGCATCCTGGCCAAGGCTAAAGAAGAGCATGGGATATTCTGCGAGGGAGGCTTCCAGGCCAAGGCACCAGGAGAGCATGGGAGATTCTGTGAGCGAGGCATCCAGGCCAAGGCTCCAGGAGAGCATGGGAGATTCTGTGAGCGAGGCATCCTGGCCAGGGCTCCTGGAGAGCATGGGAGATTTTGCGAGCAAGGCATCCTTGCCAAAGCTCCAGGAGAGCATGGGAGATTTTGAGAGTGAAGCATCCTGGCCACGGCTCCAGGAGAGAATGGGAGATTCATCACTGAGGCATCCCAGTCAGAGCTCCAGGAGAGCATGGGATATTCTGCGAGTGAGGCTTCCATGCCAAGGCACCAGGAGAGCATGGGAGATTCTGGGAGCGAAGTGTCTGGCCTGGGTTCCAGGAGAGCATGGGATATTCTGTGAGTGAGGCATCCCAGTCAGAGCTCCAGGAGAGCATGGGAGATTCTGAGAGCTAAGCATCCGGCCTGGGCTCCAGGAGAGCATGGGATATTCTGTAAGCGAGGCTTCCAGGCCAAGGCACCAGGAGAGCATGGGAGATTCTGTGACTGAGGCATCCCAGTCAGAGCTCCAGGAGAGCATGGGAGATTCTGAGAGCAAAGCGTCCAGCCAGGGCTCCAGGAGAGCATGGGATATATTCTGTGAGTGAGGCATCTCAGTTAGGGCTCCAAGAGAGCATGGGAGAATCTGTGAGCAAGGCATCCCGGCCAGGGCTTCAAGAGAGCATGGGAGATTCTGTGAGTGAGGCATCCCAGTCAGAGCTACAGGAGAGCAATGGAGATTCTGAGAGTGAAGTGTCCGGCCGGGGCTCCAGGAGAGCATGGGATTTTCTCTGAGTGAGGCATCCTGGCAAAGGCTCCAGGAGAGCATGGGATATTCTGTGAGCGAGGCATCCTGGCCAAGGCTCCAGGAGAGCATGGGAGATTCTGAGAGTGAAGCATCCTGGCCACGGCGCCAGTAGAGCATGGGAGATTCTGTGACCGAGGCATCCCAGTCAGAGCTCCAGGAGAGCATGGGAGATTCAGAGAGCAAAGCACCGGACAGGGCTCCAGGAGAGATTCTGTGAGCGAGGCGTCCTGGCCATAGCTACAGGAGAGCATGGGAGATTCTGCGAGTGAGGCATCACGGCCAGGGTTCCAGGAGAGCATGGGAGATTCTGTGAGTGGGGTGTCCCTGCCAAAGCTCCAGCAGAGCATGGGAGATTCTGAGAGCGAAGTGTCTGGTCATGGCTATAGGAGAGCATGGGAGATTCTGAGAGCGAGGCATCCTGGCAAGGGCTCCAGGAGAGCATATGAGAATCTGTTGGCGAGGCATCCTGGCCAGGGCTCCAGGAGGGCATGGGAGAATCTGAGAACGAAGCATCCTGGCCATGGCTGCAGAAGAGCATGGGAGATTCCGTGACTGAGGCATCCCAGTCAGAGCTCCAGGAGAGCATGGGAGATTCTGAGAGCAAAGTGTCTGGCCAAGGGCTCCAGGAGAGCATGGGATATTCTGTGAGTGAGGCATCCTGGCCAAGGCTTCAGGAGAGCATGGGATATTCTGCGAGCGAGGCTTCCAGGCCAAGGCACCAGGAGAGCATGGGAGATTCTGTGAGTGAGGCATCCATGCCGAGGCTCCAGGAGAGCATGGGAGATTCTGTGAGCGAGGCATCCTGGCCAGGGCTCCAGGAGAGCATGGGGGATTTTGCGAGCAAGGCGTCCTCGCCAAAACTCCAGGAGAGCATGGGAGATTCTGTGAGCAAGGCATCTCAGTCAGGGCTCCAGTAGAGCATGTTAGAATCTTGAAGCGAGGCGTCCCGGCCAGGGCTGTATGAGAGATTCTGTGAGCGAAGCATACCGGCCACGGCTCCAAGAGAGCATGGGAGATTCTGTGAGCGAGGCATCCCAGCTAGGGCTCCAAGAGAGCTTGGAAGATTCTGTGAGCGAGGCATCCCAGTTAGGGCTCCAAGAGAGCATGAGAGATTCTGTGAGCGAGGCATCCCAGTTAGGGCTCCATGAGAGCTTGGAAGATTCTGTGAGCGAGGCATCCCTTCCAGGTCTCCAAGAGAGCATGGGAGATTCTGTGAGCGTGGCATCCCATTCAGAGTTCCAGGAGAGCATGGGAGAATCTGAGAGCGAAGAGTCCGGCCAGGGCTCCAGGAGAGCATGAGATATTCTCCAAGTGAGGCATCCTGGCCAAGGCTCCAGGAGAGCATGGGAGATTCGGCGAATGAGGTATCCTGGCCAAGGCTCCAGGAGAGCACGAGAGATTCTGCAAGTGTGGCATTCCGGCCAGGGCTCCAAGAGAGCATGGGAGATTCTGTGAGCGAGGCATCCCAGTCAGAGCACCGGGAGAGCATGGGAGATTCTGAGAGCGAAGCTTCCGGCCAGTGCTCCAGGAGAGCATGGGATATTCTCCGAGCGTGGCTTCCCGGCCATAGCTCCTGGAGAGCATGGGAAATTCTGAGAGTGAGGTGTCCCGGCCAGGGCTCCAGGAGAGCATAAAAGATTCTGTAGGTGAGGCATCCTGGCCAGGGCTCCAGGAGAGCAAGGGAGATTCTGTGAGCGAAGCATCCTGGCCATGGCTCCAGGAGAGCATGGGAAAATCTGGAAGCGAGGCATCCCAGTCAGGGCTCCAGGAGAGCATGGGAGATTCTTGAAGCAAGGTGCCCTGGCCAGGGCTCCAGGAAAGCATGGGAGATTCTGCGAGCGAGCTGTCCCGGCCAAGGCACCTGGAGAGCTTGGGAGATTCTGTGAGTGAGGCATCCAGGCCAAGGCTCCAGGAGAGCATGGGAAATTCTGTGAGTGAGGCATGCTGGCCAGGGCTCCAGGGGAGCATGGGAGATTTTGCAAGCAAGGCATCCTCGCCAAAGCTCCAGGAGAGCATGGGAGATTCTGAGAGCGAAGCATCCTGGCCACGGCTCCAGGAGAGCAAGGGAGATTCGTCACTGAGGCATCCCAGTCAGAGCTCCAGGAGAGCATGGGAGATTCTGAGAGCAAAGCGTCCGGCCAGGGCTCCAGGAGAGCATGGGATATTCTGCGAGTGAGGCTTCCATGCCAAGGCACCAGGAGAGGATGGGAGATTCTGAGAGCGAGGCATACTGGACAGGGCTCAAGGAGAGCATGGGAGATTCTGTGAGCGAGGCGTCCTCGCCAAAGCTCAAGGAGAGCATGGGAGAATCTGAGAGCGAAGCATCCTGGCCATGGCTCCAGGAGAGCATGGGAGATTCCATGACTGAGGCATCCCAGTCATAGCTCCAGGAGAGCATGGGAGATTCTGAGAGTGAAGTGTCTGCCCAGGGCTCCAGGAGAGCATGGGATATTCTGTGAGTGAGGCATCCTGGCCAAGGCTCCAGGAGAGCATGGGATATTCTGCGAGGGAGGCTTCCAGGCCAAGGCACCAGGAGAGCATCGGAGATTCTGTGAGTGAGGCATCCAGGCCGAGGCTCCAGGAGAGCATGGGAGATTCTGTGAGTGAGGCATCCTGGCCAGGGCTCCAGGAGAGCATGGGAGAATCTTGGAGTGAGGCGTCCCAGCAAGGGCTACAGGAGAGAATGGGAGATTCTGCAAGAGAGGCATCCTGGCCAAAGCTCCAGGAGAGCATGGGAGATTCTGTGAGTGAAGCGTCCCGGCCAGGGCTCCAGGAGAGCATGGGGGATTTTGTGAGTAGGGCCTCCCAGACAGGTCTCCAGGAGAGCATGGGAGATTCTGCGAGTGAGGCGTCCTGGCCAGGGATCCAGGAGAGCATGGGAGATTCTGAGAGCGAAGTGTCTGGCCATGGCTATAGGAGGGCATGGGATATTCTGCAAGCGAGGCATCCTGGCCAAGACTCCAGGAGAGCATGGAAGATTCTGAGAGCGAGGCGTCCTTGCCAGGGCTCCAGGAGAGCATAAGAGATTCTGTAGGTGAAGCATCCTGGCCAGGGCTCCAGGAGAGCATGGTAGATTCCAGAAGGGAGGCATCCTGGCCAGTGCTCCAGTAGAGCAAGGGAGATTCTTGAAGTGAGGCATCCCAGTCTGGGCTCCAGGAGAGCAAGGGAGATTCCATAAGTGAGGTATCCCAGCCATGGCTCCTGGAGAGCATGGGAGATTCTGTGAGCGAAGCATACCGGGCACGGCTCCAAGAGAGCAGGGGAGATTCTGCGAGTGATGCATATCATGGCAAGGGTTCCAGGAGAGCATGGGAGATTCTGCGAGCGGGGTGTCCCTGCCAAAGCTCCAGCAGAGCATGGGAGATTCAGAGAGCAAAGCATCTCGTCATGGTTATAGGAGAGCATGGGACATTCTGAGAGCGAGGCATCCTGGCCAGGGCTCCAGGAGAGCATGAGAGATTCCATAAGTGAGGCATCCCAGCCATGGCTCCTGGAGAGCATGGGAGATTCTGTGAGCGAAGCATACCGGGCACGGCTCCAAGAGAGCAGGGGAGATTCTGCGAGTGATGCATATCATGGCAAGGGTTCCAGGAGAGCATGGGAGATTTTGCAAGCGGGGTGTCCCTGCCAAAGCTCCAGCAGAGCATGGGAGATTCAGAGAGCAAAGCGTCTGGTCATGGTTATAGGAGAGCATGGGACATTCTGAGAGCGAGGCATCCTGGCCAGGGCTCCAGGAGAGCATGAGAGATTCCATAAGTGAGGCATCCCAGCCATGGCTCCTGGAGAGCATGGGAGATTCTGTGAGCGAAGCATACCGGGCACGGCTCCAAGAGAGCAGGGGAGATTCTGCGAGTGATGCATATCACGGCAAGGGTTCCAGGAGAGCATGGGAGATTCTGCGAGCGGGGTGTCCCTGCCAAAGCTCCAGCAGAGCATGGGAGATTCAGAGAGCAAAGTGTCTGTTCATGGTTATAGGAGAGCATGGGACATTCTGAGAGCGAAGCATCCTGGCCACGGCTCCAGGAGAGCATAAGAGATTCTGTCGGCGAGGCATCCTGGCCAGGGCTCCAGGAGGGCATGGGAGATTCTGCGAGTGAAGCATCCTGGCCATGGCTCCAGGAGAGCATGGGGAATTTTGGAGGTGAGGCATCCTGGCCAGGGTTCTAAGAAAGCAATGGAGATTCTTGAAGTGAGGCATAGTGGCCTGGGCTCCAGGAGAGCATGGGAGATTCTGAGAGCGAGGCGTACTGGACAGGGCTCCAGGAGAGCATGGGAGATTCTGCGAGCGAAGCATACCGGCCACGGCTCCAAGAGAGCATGGGAGATTCTGTGAGCGAGGCATCCCAGTCAGAGCTCCAGGAGAGCATAAGAGATTCTGTAGGTGAGGCATCCTGGCCTGGGCTCCAGGAGAGCATGGAAGATTCTGTGAGCGAAGCATCCTGGCCACGGCTCCAGGAGAGCATGGGAAAATCTGGAAGCGAGGCATCCCAGTCAGGGCTCCTGGAGAGCATGGGAGATTCTTGAAGCAAGGTGCCCTGGCCAGGGCTCCAGGAAAGCATGGGAGATTCTGCGAGCGAGCTGTCCCGGCCAAAGCTCCAGGAGAGGATGGGAGATTCTTGGAGAGAGGCATCCCAGCCAGGGCTCCAGGAGAGCATGGGAGATTCTGTGAGCGAGGCGTCTCTTACCTGCGGTGCACTGCCACCCGGTGGCAGATATATGGGAACTGCAACCTCTGGAAGTCCCGATGAGGTTTTGAAAAAGGGCCCGATGCTGGGACCCAGTTCCAGGAGGCCGAGTAAAATCTGCCAGTGCCCCGCAAAAGGTGGCACGCAGCAGAGATGCCGTGACATCTGGGGGGAATTCCTCGAGTGGATTCACAGATGGCAAAGAGGCAAGAAAGAGAGAGCCAGGAAGAGTCAGTGGGGATGAGGTGTCCCAGCCAGGGCTCCAGGAGAGGATGGGAGATTCTGTGAGCTAGGAGTCCTGGCCAAAGCTCCAGGAGAGCATGGGAGGTTCTGAGATCAAAGCATCCTGGCCACTGCTCCAGGATAGCATGGGAGATTCTGTGACCGAGGCATCCAAGTCAGAGCTCCAGGAGAGCATGGGAGATTCTGAGAGCAAAGCGTCCAGCCAGGGCTCCAGGAGAGCATGGGATATATTCTGTGATTGGGCATCCCAGTTAGTGCTCCAAGAGAGCATGGGAGATTCTGTGAGCAAGACATCCCAGTTAGAGCTCCAAGAGAGCATGGGAGATTCTGAGAGTCTGTGGGGATGAGGTGTCCAGCCAGGGCTCCAGGAGAGCATGGGATATTCTCTGAGTGAGGCATCCTGGCCAAGGCTAAAGAAGAGCATGGGATATTCTGCGAGGGAGGCTTCCAGGCCAAGGCACCAGGAGAGCATGGGAGATTCTGTGAGCGAGGCATCCAGGCCAAGGCTCCAGGAGAGCATGGGAGATTCTGTGAGCGAGGCATCCTGGCCAGGGCTCCTGGAGAGCATGGGAGATTTTGCGAGCAAGGCATCCTTGCCAAAGCTCCAGGAGAGCATGGGAGATTTTGAGAGTGAAGCATCCTGGCCACGGCTCCAGGAGAGCATGGGAGATTCATCACTGAGGCATCCCAGTCAGAGCTCCAGGAGAGCATGGGATATTCTGCGAGTGAGGCTTCCATGCCAAGGCACCAGGAGAGCATGGGAGATTCTGGGAGCGAAGTGTCTGGCCTGGGTTCCAGGAGAGCATGGGATATTCTGTGAGTGAGGCATCCTGGCCAAGGCTCCTGGAGAGCATGGGATATTCTGCGAGCGAGGCTTCCAGGCCAAGGCACCAGTTGAGCATGGGAGATTCTGTGAGCGAGGCATCCAGGCCGGTGCTCCAGGAGAGCATGGGAGATTCTGTGAGCGAGGCATCCTGGCCAGGGCTCCAAGAGAGTATGGGAGATTTTGCGAGCAAGGCATCATCGCCAAAACTCCAGTAGAGCATGGGAGATTCTGAGAGCGAAGCATCCTGGCCACGGCTCCAGGAGAGCATGGGAGATTCTGTGACCGAGGCATCCCAGTCAGAGCTCCAGGAGAGCTTGGGAGATTCTGAGAGCGAAGCGCCGGACAGGGCTCCAGGAGAGCATTGGATATTTTGCAAGTGAGGCATCCTGGCCAAGGCTACAGGAGAGCTTGGGAGATTTGGTAGGCGAGGCATCCCGGCCAGGCCTCCATGAGAGCATGGGAGATTCTGAGAGTGAGGCATCCTGGCCAGGGCTCCAGGAAAACATAAGAGATTCTGTCGGCAAGGCATCCTGGCAAGGGCTCCAGGAGAGCATGGGAGACTTTGTGAGTGAAGCATCCCGGCCATGGCTCCAGGAGAGCATGGGAGATTCTGGAAGTGAGGCATCCTGGCCAGGGCTCCAAGAGAGCTTGGGAGATTCTGTGAGCGAGGCATCTCAGTCAGGGCTCCAGGAGACTAAGGGAGATTCTTGGAGTGAGGCATCCCGGCCAGGGCTCCAGGAGAGGATGGGAGATTCTGAGAGCGAGGCATACTGGACAGGGCTCAAGGAGAGCATGGGAGATTCTGTGAGCGAGGCGTCCTCGCCAAAGCTCCAGGAGTGCATGGGAGAATCTGAGAGCGAAGCATCCTGGCCATGGCTCCAGGAGAGCATGGGAGATTCTTGGAGAGAGGCATCCCAGCCAGGGCTCCAGGAGAGCATGGGAGATTCTGAGAGCGAGGCATCTCTTACCTGCGGCGCACTGCCACCCGGTGGCAGATAGGGGAACTGCAGCCTCTGGAAGTCCCGATGAGGTTTTGAAAGGGCCCGATGCCAGAACCCAGTTCCAGGAGGGCGGGTAAAATCTGCCAGTGCCCCGCAAAAGGTGGCACGCAGCAGTGATGCCATGATGTCTGGGGGGAATTCCTCGAGTGGATTCACAGATGGCGAAGAGGCAAGAGAGAGAGAGAGCCAGGAAGAGATCTGTGGGGATGAGGTGTCCCCACCAGGGCTCCAGGAGAGGATGGGAGATTCTGTGAGCGAAGAGTCCTGGCTAAAGATCCAGGAGAGCATGCTGGATTCTGAGAGCAAAGCATCCTGTCCAAAGTTAGGGCTCCAAGAGAGCATGGGAGATTCTGTGAGCAAGACATCCCAGTTAGAGCTCCAAGAGATCGTGGGAGATTCTGTGAGCAAGGCATCCCAGTCAGAGCTCCGGGAGAGCATGGGAGATTCTGAGATCGAAATGTCTGGCAAGGGCTCCCGGAAAGCATGGGATATTCTGTGAGCGAGGCTTCCAGGCAAAGGCACCAGGAGACCATGGGAGATTCTGTGAGCGAGGCATCCTGGCCAATGCTCCAGGAGAGCATGGGAGATTTTGTGAGCAAGGCGTCCTCGCCAAAGCTCCAGGAGAGCATGGGAGATTCTGAGAGTGAAGCATCCTGGCCACAGCTCCAGGAGAGCATGGGAGATTCTGTGACCGAGGCATCCCAGTCAGAGCTCCGGGAGAGCATGGGAGATTCTGAGAGCGAAGCATCCGGCCTGGGCTCCAGGTGAGCATGGGATATTCTGTAAGCGAGGCTTCCAGGCCAAGGCACCAGGAGAGCATGGGAGATTCTGAGAGTGAGGTGTACTGGCCAGGGCTCCAGGAGAGCGTAAGAGATTCTGTTGGTGAGGTATCCTGGCCAGGTCTCCAGGAGAGCATGGGAGACTCTGCAAGTGAAGCATCCCGGCCATGCCTGCAGGAGAGCATGGGAGATTCTGCAATTGAAGCATCCCGGCCATGGCTCCAGGAGAGCATGGGAGATTCTGTGACCGAGGCATCCCAGTCAGAGCTCCAGGAGAGCATGGGAGATTCTGAGAGCTAAGCATCCGGCCTGGGCTCCAGGAGAGCATGGGATATTCTGTAAGCGAGGCTTCCAGGCCAAGGCACCAGGAGAGCATGGGAGATTCTGTGACTGAGGCATCCCAGTCAGAGCTCCAGGAGAGCATGGGAGATTCTGAGAGCAAAGCGTCCAGCCAGGGCTCCAGGAGAGCATGGGATATATTCTGTGATTGGGCATCCCAGTTAGTGCTCCAAGAGAGCATGGGAGATTCTGTGAGCAAGACATCCCAGTTAGAGCTCCAAGAGAGCATGGGAGATTCTGAGAGTCTGTGGGGATGAGGTGTCCAGCCAGGGCTCCAGGAGAGCATGGGATATTCTCTGAGTGAGGCATCCTGGCCAAGGCTAAAGAAGAGCATGGGATATTCTGCGAGGGAGGCTTCCAGGCCAAGGCACCAGGAGAGCATGGGAGATTCTGTGAGCGAGGCATCCAGGCCAAGGCTCCAGGAGAGCATGGGAGATTCTGTGAGCGAGGCATCCTGGCCAGGGCTCCTGGAGAGCATGGGAGATTTTGCGAGCAAGGCATCCTTGCCAAAGCTCCAGGAGAGCATGGGAGATTTTGAGAGTGAAGCATCCTGGCCACGGCTCCAGGAGAGCATGGGAGATTCATCACTGAGGCATCCCAGTCAGAGCTCCAGGAGAGCATGGGATATTCTGCGAGTGAGGCTTCCATGCCAAGGCACCAGGAGAGCATGGGAGATTCTGGGAGCGAAGTGTCTGGCCTGGGTTCCAGGAGAGCATGGGATATTCTGTGAGTGAGGCATCCTGGCCAAGGCTCCTGGAGAGCATGGGATATTCTGCGAGCGAGGCTTCCAGGCCAAGGCACCAGTTGAGCATGGGAGATTCTGTGAGCGAGGCATCCAGGCCGGTGCTCCAGGAGAGCATGGGAGATTCTGTGAGCGAGGCATCCTGGCCAGGGCTCCAAGAGAGTATGGGAGATTTTGCGAGCAAGGCATCATCGCCAAAACTCCAGTAGAGCATGGGAGATTCTGAGAGCGAAGCATCCTGGCCACGGCTCCAGGAGAGCATGGGAGATTCTGTGACCGAGGCATCCCAGTCAGAGCTCCAGGAGAGCTTGGGAGATTCTGAGAGCGAAGCGCCGGACAGGGCTCCAGGAGAGCATTGGATATTTTGCAAGTGAGGCATCCTGGCCAAGGCTACAGGAGAGCTTGGGAGATTTGGTAGGCGAGGCATCCCGGCCAGGCCTCCATGAGAGCATGGGAGATTCTGAGAGTGAGGCATCCTGGCCAGGGCTCCAGGAAAACATAAGAGATTCTGTCGGCAAGGCATCCTGGCAAGGGCTCCAGGAGAGCATGGGAGACTTTGTGAGTGAAGCATCCCGGCCATGGCTCCAGGAGAGCATGGGAGATTCTGGAAGTGAGGCATCCTGGCCAGGGCTCCAAGAGAGCTTGGGAGATTCTGTGAGCGAGGCATCTCAGTCAGGGCTCCAGGAGACTAAGGGAGATTCTTGGAGTGAGGCATCCCGGCCAGGGCTCCAGGAGAGGATGGGAGATTCTGAGAGCGAGGCATACTGGACAGGGCTCAAGGAGAGCATGGGAGATTCTGTGAGCGAGGCGTCCTCGCCAAAGCTCCAGGAGTGCATGGGAGAATCTGAGAGCGAAGCATCCTGGCCATGGCTCCAGGAGAGCATGGGAGATTCTTGGAGAGAGGCATCCCAGCCAGGGCTCCAGGAGAGCATGGGAGATTCTGAGAGCGAGGCATCTCTTACCTGCGGCGCACTGCCACCCGGTGGCAGATAGGGGAACTGCAGCCTCTGGAAGTCCCGATGAGGTTTTGAAAGGGCCCGATGCCAGAACCCAGTTCCAGGAGGGCGGGTAAAATCTGCCAGTGCCCCGCAAAAGGTGGCACGCAGCAGTGATGCCATGATGTCTGGGGGGAATTCCTCGAGTGGATTCACAGATGGCGAAGAGGCAAGAGAGAGAGAGAGCCAGGAAGAGATCTGTGGGGATGAGGTGTCCCCACCAGGGCTCCAGGAGAGGATGGGAGATTCTGTGAGCGAAGAGTCCTGGCTAAAGATCCAGGAGAGCATGCTGGATTCTGAGAGCAAAGCATCCTGTCCAAAGTTAGGGCTCCAAGAGAGCATGGGAGATTCTGTGAGCAAGACATCCCAGTTAGAGCTCCAAGAGATCGTGGGAGATTCTGTGAGCAAGGCATCCCAGTCAGAGCTCCGGGAGAGCATGGGAGATTCTGAGATCGAAATGTCTGGCAAGGGCTCCCGGAAAGCATGGGATATTCTGTGAGCGAGGCTTCCAGGCAAAGGCACCAGGAGACCATGGGAGATTCTGTGAGCGAGGCATCCTGGCCAATGCTCCAGGAGAGCATGGGAGATTTTGTGAGCAAGGCGTCCTCGCCAAAGCTCCAGGAGAGCATGGGAGATTCTGAGAGTGAAGCATCCTGGCCACAGCTCCAGGAGAGCATGGGAGATTCTGTGACCGAGGCATCCCAGTCAGAGCTCCGGGAGAGCATGGGAGATTCTGAGAGCGAAGCATCCGGCCTGGGCTCCAGGTGAGCATGGGATATTCTGTAAGCGAGGCTTCCAGGCCAAGGCACCAGGAGAGCATGGGAGATTCTGAGAGTGAGGTGTACTGGCCAGGGCTCCAGGAGAGCGTAAGAGATTCTGTTGGTGAGGTATCCTGGCCAGGTCTCCAGGAGAGCATGGGAGACTCTGCAAGTGAAGCATCCCGGCCATGCCTGCAGGAGAGCATGGGAGATTCTGCAATTGAAGCATCCCGGCCATGGCTCCAGGAGAGCATGGGAGATTCTGTGACCGAGGCATCCCAGTCAGAGCTCCAGGAGAGCATGGGAGATTCTGAGAGCTAAGCATCCGGCCTGGGCTCCAGGAGAGCATGGGATATTCTGTAAGCGAGGCTTCCAGGCCAAGGCACCAGGAGAGCATGGGAGATTCTGTGACTGAGGCATCCCAGTCAGAGCTCCAGGAGAGCATGGGAGATTCTGAGAGCAAAGCGTCCAGCCAGGGCTCCAGGAGAGCATGGGATATATTCTGTGAGTGAGGCATCTCAGTTAGGGCTCCAAGAGAGCATGGGAGAATCTGTGAGCAAGGCATCCCGGCCAGGGCTTCAAGAGAGCATGGGAGATTCTGTGAGTGAGGCATCCCAGTCAGAGCTACAGGAGAGCAATGGAGATTCTGAGAGTGAAGTGTCCGGCCGGGGCTCCAGGAGAGCATGGGATTTTCTCTGAGTGAGGCATCCTGGCAAAGGCTCCAGGAGAGCATGGGATATTCTGTGAGCGAGGCATCCTGGCCAAGGCTCCAGGAGAGCATGGGAGATTCTGAGAGTGAAGCATCCTGGCCACGGCGCCAGTAGAGCATGGGAGATTCTGTGACCGAGGCATCCCAGTCAGAGCTCCAGGAGAGCATGGGAGATTCAGAGAGCAAAGCACCGGACAGGGCTCCAGGAGAGCATGGGATATATTCTGTGAGTGAGGCATCCCAGTTAGGGCTCCAAGAGAGCATGGGAGATTCTGTGACCGAGACATCCCAGTTAGAGCTCCAAGAGCGCATGGGAGAATTTGAGAGCAAGGCATCCCGGCCAGGGCTCCAAGAGAGCATGGGATATTCTCCGAGCGAGGCATCCTGGCCAAGACTCCAGGAGAGCATGGGAAAATCTGGAAGTGAGGCATCACAGTCAGGGCTCCAGGAGAGCATGGGAGATTCTGTGAGTGAGGCATCCCAGTTAGGGCTCCAAGAGAGCATGGGAGATTCTATGAGTGAGACATCCCAGTTAGAGCTCCAAGAGCGCATGGGAGATTCTGCGAGTGAAGCATCCCGGCCATGGCTCCAGGAGAGCATGGGAGATTGTGGAAGCGAGGCATCCTGGCCAGGGCTACAAGAGAGCATGGGAGATTCTTTGAGTGAGGCCATCTCAGTCAGGGCTCCAGGAGAGCAAGGGAGATTCTTGAAGCGAGGTGTCCCTGCCAGGGCTCCAGGAGAGGATGGGAGATTCTGCGAGTGAGCTGTCCTGGCCAAAGCTCCAGGAGAGGATGCGAGATTCTTGGAGAGAGGCATCCCAGCCAGGGCTCCAGGAGAGCATGGGAGATTCTGTGAGCGAGGCGTCTCTTACCTGCGGCGCACTGCCTCCCGGTGGCAGATAGGGGAACTGCAACCTCCGGATGTACCGATGAGGTTTTGAAAAAAAGCCCGAGGCCGGGACCCAGTTCCAGGAGGCCGGGTAAAATCTGCAAGTGCCCCGCAAAAGGTGGCGCGCAGCAGTGATGCCGTGATGTCCGGGGGAATTCCTCGAGTGGATTTACAGATGGCAAAGAAGCAAAAGAGAGAGAGAGCCAGGAAGAGATCCGTGGGGATGAGGTGTCCCAGCCAGGGCTCCAGGAGAGGATGGGAGATTCTGTGAATGAGGAGTCCCAGCCAAAGCTCCAGAAGACCATGGGAGATTCTGAGAGCAAAGCATCCTGGCCACAGCTCCAGGATAGCATGGGATATGTTCTGTGAGTGAGGCATCCCAGTTAGGGCTCCAAGAGAGCATGGGAGATTCTGTGAGCAAGGCATCCCAGTCAGAGCTCCAGGAGAGCATGGGAGATTCTGAGATCGAAGTGTCTGGCCAGGGCTCCAGGAGAGTATGGGATATTCTCTGAGTGAGTCATCCTGGCCAAGGCTCCAGGAGAGCATGGAATATTCTGCTTTCGAGGCTTCCAGGCCAAGGCATCAGGAGAGCATGGGAGATTCTGTGAGTGAGGCATCCAGGCCAATGCTCCAGGAGAGCATGGGAGATTCTCTGGGCGAGGCATCCTGGACAGGGCTACAGGAGAGCATGGGAGATTTTGTGAGCAAGGCGTCCTCGCCAAAGCTCCAGGAGAACATGGGAGATTCTGAGAGTGAAGCATCCTCGCCACGGCTCCAGGAGAGCATGGGAGATTCTGTGACCGAGGCATCCCAGTCAGAGCTCCAGGAGAGCATGGGAGATTCTGAGAGCAAGGTGTTTTGTCCAGGGCCCCAGGAGAGTGTAAGAGATTCTGTTGGTGAGGTATCCTGGCCTGGGCTTGAGAAGAGCATGGGAGACTCTGCGAGTGAAGCATCCCGGCCATGGCTCCAGGAGAGCATGGGAGATTCTGCGAGTGAAGCATCCAGGCCATGGCTCCAGGAGAGCATGGGAGATTCTGGAAGCGAGGCATCCCGGCCAGGGCTCCAAGAGAGCATGGGAGATTCTGTGAGCGAGGCATCTCTGTCAGAGCTCCAGGAGAGTAAGGGAGATTCTTGAAGCGAGGTGTCCCGGCCAGTGCTCCAGTAGAGGATGGGAGATTCTGCGAGTGAGCTGTCCCGGCCAAAGCTCCTGGAGAGGATGGGAGATTCTTGGAGAGAGGCATCCCAGCCAGGGCTCCAGGAGAGAGCATGGAAGATTCTGTGAGCGAGACGTCTCTTACCTGCAGCGCACTGCCTCCCGGTGGCAGATAGGGGAACTGCAACCTCCGGAAGTCCCGATGAGGTTTTGAAAAAAAAGCCTGAGGCCGGGACCCAGTTCCAGGAAGCCGGGTAAAATCTGCAAGTGCCCCGCAAAAGGTGGCGCGCAGCAGTGATGCCGTGACGTCCGGGGGAATTCCTCGAGTGGATTCACACATGGCGAAGAGGCAAGAGAGAGAGAGAGCCAGGAAGAGATCCGTGGGGATGAGGTGTCCCAGCCAATGCTCCAGGAGAGGATGGGAGATTCTGTGAGCGAGGAGTCCCGGCCAAAGCTCCAGGAGAGCATGGGAGATTCTGAGAGCAAAGCATCCTGGCCATGGCTCCAGGATAGCATGGGATATGTTCTGTGAGTGAGGCATCCCAGTTAGGGCTCCAAGAGAAAATGGGAGATTCTGTGAGCGAGACATCCCGGCTAGGTCTCCAAGAGAGCATGGGAGATTCTGTGAGCAAGGCATCCCAGTCAGAGCTCCGGGAGAGCATGGGAGATTCTGAGATCGAAGTGTCTGGCAAGGGCTCCCGGAGAGCATGGGATATTCTCTGAGTGAGGCATCCTGGCCAAGGCTCCAGGAGAGCATGGAATATTCTGTGAGCGAGGCTTCCAGGCAAAGGCACCAGGAGACCATGGGAGATTCTGTGAGCGAGGCATCCAGGCCAATGCTCCAGGAGAGCATGGGAGATTCTCTGGGAGAGGCATCCTGGCCAGGGCTCCAGGAGAGCATGGGAGATTTTGTGAGCAAGGCGTCCTCGCCAAAGCTCCAGGAGAGCATGGGAGATTCTGAGAGTGAAGCATCCTGGCCACGGCTCCAGGAGAGCATGGGAGATTCTGTGACCGAGGCATCCCAGTCAGAGCTCCAGGAGAGCATGGGAGATTCTGAGAGCGAAGCATCCGGCCTGGGCTCTAGGAGAGCATGGGATATTCTGTAAGTGAGGCTTCCAGGCCAAGGCACCAGGAGAGCATGGGAGATTCTGAGAGCAAAGCATCCCAGCCAGGGCTCCAGGAGAACTTAAGAGATTCGGTAGGCGAGGCATCCCGGCCAGGGCTCCAGGAGAGCATGGGAGATTCTGAGAGTGAGGTGTCCTGGCCAGGGCTCCAGGAGAGCGTAAGAGATTCTGTTGGTGAGGTATCCTGGCCAGGTCTCCAGGAGAGCATGGGAGACTCTGCGAGTGAAGCATCCCGGCCATGGCTGCAGGAGAGCATGGGAGATTCTGCGATTGAAGCATCCCGGCCATGGCTCCAGGAGAGCATGGGAGATTCTGTGACCGAGGCATCCCAGTCAGAGCTCCAGGAGAGCATGGGAGATTCTGAGAGTGAAGCGTCCGGCCAGGGCTCCAGGAGAGCATGGGATATTCTGTAAGCGAGGCTTCCAGGCCAAGGCACCAGGAGAGCATGGGAGATTCTGAGAGCAAAGCATCCCAGCCAGGGCTCCAGGAGAACATAAGAGATTTGGTAGGCAAGGCATTCCGGCCAGGGCTCCAGGAGAGCATGGGAGATTCTGCGAGTGAAGCATCCAGGCCATGGCTCTAGGAGAGCATGGGAGATTCTGGAAGCGAGGCATCCCGGCCAGGGCTCCAAGAGAGCATGGGAGATTCTGTGAGCGAGGCATCTCAGTCAGGGCTCCAGGAGAGTAAGGGAGATTCTTGAAGTGAGGCGTCCCGGCCAGTGCTCCAGGAGAGGATGGGAGATTCTGTGAGCGAGCTGTCCCGGCCAAAGCTCCTGGAGAGGATGGGAGATTCTTGGAGAGAGGCATCCCAGCCAGGGCTCCAGGAGAGAGCATGGAAGATTCTGTGAGCGAGACGTCTCTTACCTGCGGCGCACTGCCTCCCGGTGGCAGATAAGGGAACTGCAACCTCCGGAAGTCCCGATGAGGTTTTGAAAAAAAAGCCCGAGGCCGGGACCCAGGTCCAGGAGGCCGGGTAAAATCTGCAAGTGCCCCGCAAAAAGTGGCGCGCAGCAGTGATGCCGTGAAGTCCGGGGGAATTCCTCGAGTGGATTCACACATGGTGAAGAGGCAAGAGAGAGAGAGAGCCAGGAAGAAATCCATGGGGATGAGGTATCCCAGCCAGTGCTCCAGGAGAGGATGGGAGATTCTGTGAGCGAGGAGTCCCGGCCAAAGCTCCAGGAGAGCATGGGAGATTCTGAGAGCAAAGCATCCTGGCCATGGCTCCAGGATAGCATGGGATATGTTCTGTGAGTGAGGCATCCCAGTTAGGGCTCCAAGAGAGCATGGGAGATTCTGTGAGCGAGACATCCCGGCCAGGTCTCCAAGAGAGCATGGGAGATTCTGTGAGCAAGGCATCCCAGTCAGAGCTCCGGGAGAGCATGGGAGATTCTGAGATCGAAGTGTCTGGCAAGGGCTCCCGGAGAGCATGGGATATTCTCTGAGTGAGGCATCCTGGCCAAGGCTCCAGGACAGCATGGAATATTCTGTGAGCGAGGCTTCCAGGCAAAGGCACCAGGAGACCATGGGAGATTCTGTGAGCGAGGCATCCAGGCCAATGCTCCAGGAGAGCATGGGAGATTCTCTGGGAGAGGCATCCTGGCCAGGGCTCCAGGAGAGCATGGGAGATTTTGTGAGCAAGGCATCCTCGCCAAAGCTCCAGGAGAGCATGGGAGATTCTGAGAGTGAAGCATCCTGGCCACAGCTCCAGGAGAGCATGGGAGATTCTGTGACCGAGGGATCCCAGTCAGAGCTCCAGGAGAGCATGGGAGATTCTGAGAGTGAGGCATCCCAGTCAGAGCTCCGGGAGAGCATGGGAGATTCTGAGATCGAAATGTCTGGCAAGGGCTCCCGGAAAGCATGGGATATTCTGTGAGCGAGGCTTCCAGGCAAAGGCACCAGGAGACCATGGGAGATTCTGTGAGCGAGGCATCCTGGCCAATGCTCCAGGAGAGCATGGGAGATTTTGTGAGCAAGGCGTCCTCGCCAAAGCTCCAGGAGAGCATGGGAGATTCTGAGAGTGAAGCATCCTGGCCACAGCTCCAGGAGAGCATGGGAGATTCTGTGACTGAGGCATCCCAGTCAGAACTCCGGGAGAGCATGGGAGATTCTGAGAGCGAAGCATCCGGCCTGGGCTCCAGGTGAGCATGGGATAATCTGTAAGCGAGGCTTCCAGGCCAAGGCACCAGGAGAGCATGGGAGATTCTGAGAGTGAGGTGTACTGGCCAGGGCTCCAGGAGAGCGTAAGAGATTCTGTTGGTGAGGTATCCTGGCCAGGTCTACAGGAGAGCATGGGAGACTCTGCAAGTGAAGCATCCCGGCCATGCCTGCAGGAGAGCATGGGAGATTCTGCATTTGAAGCATCCCGGCCATGGCTCCAGGAGAGCATGGGAGATTCTGTGACTGAGGCATCCCAGTCAGAGCTCCAGGAGAGCATGGGAGATTCTGAGAGCTAAGCATCCGGCCTGGGCTCCAGGAGAGCATGGGATATTCTGTAAGCGAGGCTTCCAGGCCAAGGCACCAGGAGAGCATGGGAGATTCTGTGACTGAGGCATCCCAGTCAGAGCTCCAGGAGAGCATGGGAGATTCTGAGAGCAAAGCGTCCAGCCAGGGCTCCAGGAGAGCATGGGATATATTCTGTGAGTGAGGCATCTCAGTTAGGGCTCCAAGAGAGCATGGGAGAATCTGTGAGCAAGGCATCCCGGCCAGGGCTTCAAGAGAGCATGGGAGATTCTGTGAGTGAGGCATCCCAGTCAGAGCTACAGGAGAGCAATGGAGATTCTGAGAGTGAAGTGTCCGGCCGGGGCTCCAGGAGAGCATGGGATATTCTCTGAGTGAGGCATCCTGGCAAAGGCTCCAGGAGAGCATGGGATATTCTGCGAGCGAGGCTTCCAGGCCAAGGCACCAGTTGAGCATGGGAGATTCTGTGAGCGAGGCATCCAGGCCGGTGCTCCAGGAGAGCATGGGAGATTCTGTGAGCGAGGCATCCTGGCCAGGGCTCCAAGAGAGTATGGGAGATTTTGTGAGCAAGGCATCATCGCCAAAACTCCAGTAGAGCATGGGAGATTCTGAGAGCGAAGCATCCTGGCCACGGCTCCAGGAGAGCATGGGAGATTCTGTGACCGAGGCATCCCAGTCAGAGCTCCAGGAGAGCTTGGGAGATTCTGAGAGCGAAGCGCCGGACAGGGCTCCAGGAGAGCATTGGATATTTTGCAAGTGAGGCATCCTGGCCAAGGCTACAGGAGAGCTTGGGAGATTTGGTAGGCGAGGCATCCCGGCCAGGCCTCCATGAGAGCATGGGAGATTCTGAGAGTGAGGCATCCTGGCCAGGGCTCCAGGAAAACATAAGAGATTCTGTCGGCAAGGCATCCTGGCAAGGGCTCCAGGAGAGCATGGGAGACTTTGTGAGTGAAGCATCCCGGCCATGGCTCCAGGAGAGCATGGGAGATTCTGGAAGTGAGGCATCCTGGCCAGGGCTCCAAGAGAGCTTGGGAGATTCTGTGAGCGAGGCATCTCAGTCAGGGCTCCAGGAGACTAAGGGAGATTCTTGGAGTGAGGCATCCCGGCCAGGGCTCCAGGAGAGGATGGGAGATTCTGAGAGCGAGGCATACTGGACAGGGCTCAAGGAGAGCATGGGAGATTCTGTGAGCGAGGCGTCCTCGCCAAAGCTCCAGGAGTGCATGGGAGAATCTGAGAGCGAAGCATCCTGGCCATGGCTCCAGGAGAGCATGGGAGATTCTTGGAGAGAGGCATCCCAGCCAGGGCTCCAGGAGAGCATGGGAGATTCTGAGAGCGAGGCATCTCTTACCTGCGGCGCACTGCCACCCAGTGGCAGATAGGGGAACTGCAGCCTCTGGAAGTCCCGATGAGGTTTTGAAAGGGCCCGATGCCAGAACCCAGTTCCAGGAGGGCGGGTAAAATCTGCCAGTGCCCCGCAAAAGGTGGCACGCAGCAGTGATGCCATGATGTCTGGGGGGAATTCCTCGAGTGGATTCACAGATGGCGAAGAGGCAAGAGAGAGAGAGAGCCAGGAAGAGATCTGTGGGGATGAGGTGTCCCCACCAGGGCTCCAGGAGAGGATGGGAGATTCTGTGAGCGAAGAGTCCTGGCTAAAGATCCAGGAGAGCATGCTGGATTCTGAGAGCAAAGCATCCTGTCCAAAGTTAGGGCTCCAAGAGAGCATGGGAGATTCTGTGAGCAAGACATCCCAGTTAGAGCTCCAAGAGATCGTGGGAGATTCTGTGAGCAAGGCATCCCAGTCAGAGCTCCGGGAGAGCATGGGAGATTCTGAGATCGAAATGTCTGGCAAGGGCTCCCGGAAAGCATGGGATATTCTGTGAGCGAGGCTTCCAGGCAAAGGCACCAGGAGACCATGGGAGATTCTGTGAGCGAGGCATCCTGGCCAATGCTCCAGGAGAGCATGGGAGATTTTGTGAGCAAGGCGTCCTCGCCAAAGCTCCAGGAGAGCATGGGAGATTCTGAGAGTGAAGCATCCTGGCCACAGCTCCAGGAGAGCATGGGAGATTCTGTGACCGAGGCATCCCAGTCAGAGCTCCGGGAGAGCATGGGAGATTCTGAGAGCGAAGCATCCGGCCTGGGCTCCAGGTGAGCATGGGATATTCTGTAAGCGAGGCTTCCAGGCCAAGGCACCAGGAGAGCATGGGAGATTCTGAGAGTGAGGTGTACTGGCCAGGGCTCCAGGAGAGCGTAAGAGATTCTGTTGGTGAGGTATCCTGGCCAGGTCTCCAGGAGAGCATGGGAGACTCTGCAAGTGAAGCATCCCGGCCATGCCTGCAGGAGAGCATGGGAGATTCTGCAATTGAAGCATCCCGGCCATGGCTCCAGGAGAGCATGGGAGATTCTGTGACCGAGGCATCCCAGTCAGAGCTCCAGGAGAGCATGGGAGATTCTGAGAGCTAAGCATCCGGCCTGGGCTCCAGGAGAGCATGGGATATTCTGTAAGCGAGGCTTCCAGGCCAAGGCACCAGGAGAGCATGGGAGATTCTGTGACTGAGGCATCCCAGTCAGAGCTCCAGGAGAGCATGGGAGATTCTGAGAGCAAAGCGTCCAGCCAGGGCTCCAGGAGAGCATGGGATATATTCTGTGAGTGAGGCATCTCAGTTAGGGCTCCAAGAGAGCATGGGAGAATCTGTGAGCAAGGCATCCCGGCCAGGGCTTCAAGAGAGCATGGGAGATTCTGTGAGTGAGGCATCCCAGTCAGAGCTACAGGAGAGCAATGGAGATTCTGAGAGTGAAGTGTCCGGCCGGGGCTCCAGGAGAGCATGGGATTTTCTCTGAGTGAGGCATCCTGGCAAAGGCTCCAGGAGAGCATGGGATATTCTGTGAGCGAGGCATCCTGGCCAAGGCTCCAGGAGAGCATGGGAGATTCTGAGAGTGAAGCATCCTGGCCACGGCACCAGTAGAGCATGGGAGATTCTGTGACCGAGGCATCCCAGTCAGAGCTCCAGGAGAGCATGGGAGATTCAGAGAGCAAAGCACCGGACAGGGCTCCAGGAGAGCATGGGATATATTCTGTGAGTGAGGCATCCCAGTTAGGGCTCCAAGAGAGCATGGGAGATTCTGTGACCGAGACATCCCAGTTAGAGCTCCAAGAGCGCATGGGAGAATTTGAGAGCAAGGCATCCCGGCCAGGGCTCCAAGAGAGCATGGGATATTCTCCGAGCGAGGCATCCTGGCCAAGACTCCAGGAGAGCATGGGAAAATCTGGAAGTGAGGCATCACAGTCAGGGCTCCAGGAGAGCATGGGAGATTCTGTGAGTGAGGCATCCCAGTTAGGGCTCCAAGAGAGCATGGGAGATTCTATGAGTGAGACATCCCAGTTAGAGCTCCAAGAGCGCATGGGAGATTCTGCGAGTGAAGCATCCCGGCCATGGCTCCAGGAGAGCATGGGAGATTGTGGAAGCGAGGCATCCTGGCCAGGGCTACAAGAGAGCATGGGAGATTCTTTGAGTGAGGCCATCTCAGTCAGGGCTCCAGGAGAGCAAGGGAGATTCTTGAAGCGAGGTGTCCCTGCCAGGGCTCCAGGAGAGGATGGGAGATTCTGCGAGTGAGCTGTCCTGGCCAAAGCTCCAGGAGAGGATGCGAGATTCTTGGAGAGAGGCATCCCAGCCAGGGCTCCAGGAGAGCATGGGAGATTCTGTGAGCGAGGCGTCTCTTACCTGCGGCGCACTGCCTCCCGGTGGCAGATAGGGGAACTGCAACCTCCGGATGTCCCGATGAGGTTTTGAAAAAAAGCCCGAGGCCGGGACCCAGTTCCAGGAGGCCGGGTAAAATCTGCAAGTGCCCCGCAAAAGGTGGCGCGCAGCAGTGATGCCGTGATGTCCGGGGGAATTCCTCGAGTGGATTTACAGATGGCAAAGAAGCAAAAGAGAGAGAGAGCCAGGAAGAGATCCGTGGGGATGAGGTGTCCCAGCCAGGGATCCAGGAGAGGATGGGAGATTCTGTGAATGAGGAGTCCCGGCCAAAGCTCCAGAAGACCATGGGAGATTCTGAGAGCAAAGCATCCTGGCCACAGCTCCAGGATAGCATGGGATATGTTCTGTGAGTGAGGCATCCCAGTTAGGGCTCCAAGAGAGCATGGGAGATTCTGTGAGCAAGGCATCCCAGTCAGAGCTCCAGGAGAGCATGGGAGATTCTGAGATCGAAGTGTCTGGCCAGGGCTCCAGGAGAGTATGGGATATTCTCTGAGTGAGTCATCCTGGCCAAGGCTCCAGGAGAGCATGGAATATTCTGCTTTCGAGGCTTCCAGGCCAAGGCATCAGGAGAGCATGGGAGATTCTGTGAGTGAGGCATCCAGGCCAATGCTCCAGGAGAGCATGGGAGATTCTCTGGGCGAGGCATCCTGGACAGGGCTACAGGAGAGCATGGGAGATTTTGTGAGCAAGGCGTCCTCGCCAAAGCTCCAGGAGAACATGGGAGATTCTGAGAGTGAAGCATCCTCGCCATGGCTCCAGGAGAGCATGGGAGATTCTGTGACCGAGGCATCCCAGTCAGAGCTCCAGGAGAGCATGGGAGATTCTGAGAGCAAGGTGTTTTGTCCAGGGCCCCAGGAGAGTGTAAGAGATTCTGTTGGTGAGGTATCCTGGCCTGGGCTTGAGAAGAGCATGGGAGACTCTGCGAGTGAAGCATCCCGGCCATGGCTCCAGGAGAGCATGGGAGATTCTGCGAGTGAAGCATCCAGGCCATGGCTCCAGGAGAGCATGGGAGATTCTGGAAGCGAGGCATCCCGGCCAGGGCTCCAAGAGAGCATGGGAGATTCTGTGAGCGAGGCATCTCTGTCAGAGCTCCAGGAGAGTAAGGGAGATTCTTGAAGCGAGGTGTCCCGGCCAGTGCTCCAGTAGAGGATGGGAGATTCTGCGAGTGAGCTGTCCCGGCCAAAGCTCCTGGAGAGGATGGGAGATTCTTGGAGAGAGGCATCCCAGCCAGGGCTCCAGGAGAGAGCATGGAAGATTCTGTGAGCGAGACGTCTCTTACCTGCGGCGCACTGCCTCCCGGTGGCAGATAGGGGAACTGCAACCTCCGGAAGTCCCGATGAGGTTTTGAAAAAAAAGCCTGAGGCCGGGACCCAGTTCCAGGAAGCCGGGTAAAATCTGCAAGTGCCCCGCAAAAGGTGGCGCGCAGCAGTGATGCCGTGACGTCCGGGGGAATTCCTCGAGTGGATTCACACATGGCGAAGAGGCAAGAGAGAGAGAGAGCCAGGAAGAGATCCGTGGGGATGAGGTGTCCCAGCCAATGCTCCAGGAGAGGATGGGAGATTCTGTGAGCGAGGAGTCCCGGCCAAAGCTCCAGGAGAGCATGGGAGATTCTGAGAGCAAAGCATCCTGGCCATGGCTCCAGGATAGCATGGGATATGTTCTGTGAGTGAGGCATCCCAGTTAGGGCTCCAAGAGAAAATGGGAGATTCTGTGAGCGAGACATCCCGGCTAGGTCTCCAAGAGAGCATGGGAGATTCTGTGAGCAAGGCATCCCAGTCAGAGCTCCGGGAGAGCATGGGAGATTCTGAGATCGAAGTGTCTGGCAAGGGCTCCCGGAGAGCATGGGATATTCTCTGAGTGAGGCATCCTGGCCAAGGCTCCAGGAGAGCATGGAATATTCTGTGAGCGAGGCTTCCAGGCAAAGGCACCAGGAGACCATGGGAGATTCTGTGAGCGAGGCATCCAGGCCAATGCTCCAGGAGAGCATGGGAGATTCTCTGGGAGAGGCATCCTGGCCAGGGCTCCAGGAGAGCATGGGAGATTTTGTGAGCAAGGCGTCCTCGCCAAAGCTCCAGGAGAGCATGGGAGATTCTGAGAGTGAAGCATCCTGGCCACGGCTCCAGGAGAGCATGGGAGATTCTGTGACCGAGGCATCCCAGTCAGAGCTCCAGGAGAGCATGGGAGATTCTGAGAGCGAAGCATCCGGCCTGGGCTCTAGGAGAGCATGGGATATTCTGTAAGTGAGTCTTCCAGGCCAAGGCACCAGGAGAGCATGGGAGATTCTGAGAGCAAAGCATCCCAGCCAGGGCTCCAGGAGAACTTAAGAGATTCGGTAGGCGAGGCATCCCGGCCAGGGCTCCAGGAGAGCATGGGAGATTCTGAGAGTGAGGTGTCCTGGCCAGGGCTCCAGGAGAGCGTAAGAGATTCTGTTGGTGAGGTATCCTGGCCAGGTCTCCAGGAGAGCATGGGAGACTCTGCGAGTGAAGCATCCCGGCCATGGCTGCAGGAGAGCATGGGAGATTCTGCGATTGAAGCATCCCGGCCATGGCTCCAGGAGAGCATGGGAGATTCTGTGACCGAGGCATCCCAGTCAGAGCTCCAGGAGAGCATGGGAGATTCTGAGAGTGAAGCGTCCGGCCAGGGCTCCAGGAGAGCATGGGATATTCTGTAAGCGAGGCTTCCAGGCCAAGGCACCAGGAGAGCATGGGAGATTCTGAGAGCAAAGCATCCCAGCCAGGGCTCCAGGAGAACATAAGAGATTTGGTAGGCAAGGCATTCCGGCCAGGGCTCCAGGAGAGCATGGGAGATTCTGCGAGTGAAGCATCCAGGCCATGGCTCTAGGAGAGCATGGGAGATTCTGGAAGCGAGGCATCCCGGCCAGGGCTCCAAGAGAGCATGGGAGATTCTGTGAGCGAGGCATCTCAGTCAGGGCTCCAGGAGAGTAAGGGAGATTCTTGAAGTGAGGCGTCCCGGCCAGTGCTCCAGGAGAGGATGGGAGATTCTGTGAGCGAGCTGTCCCGGCCAAAGCTCCTGGAGAGGATGGGAGATTCTTGGAGAGAGGCATCCCAGCCAGGGCTCCAGGAGAGAGCATGGAAGATTCTGTGAGCGAGACGTCTCTTACCTGCGGCGCACTGCCTCCCGGTGGCAGATAAGGGAACTGCAACCTCCGGAAGTCCCGATGAGGTTTTGAAAAAAAAGCCCGAGGCCGGGACCCAGGTCCAGGAGGCCAGGTAAAATCTGCAAGTGCCCCGCAAAAGGTGGCGCGCAGCAGTGATGCCGTGAAGTCCGGGGGAATTCCTCGAGTGGATTCACACATGGCGAAGAGGCAAGAGAGAGAGAGAGCCAGGAAGAAATCCGTGGGGATGAGGTATCCCAGCCAGTGCTCCAGGAGAGGATGGGAGATTCTGTGAGCGAGGAGTCCCAGCCAAAGCTCCAGGAGAGCATGGGAGATTCTGAGAGCAAAGCATCCTGGCCATGGCTCCAGGATAGCATGGGATATGTTCTGTGAGTGAGGCATCCCAGTTAGGGCTCCAAGAGAGCATGGGAGATTCTGTGAGCGAGACATCCCGGCCAGGTCTCCAAGAGAGCATGGGAGATTCTGTGAGCAAGGCATCCCAGTCAGAGCTCCGGGAGAGCATGGGAGATTCTGAGATCGAAGTGTCTGGCAAGGGCTCCCGGAGAGCATGGGATATTCTCTGAGTGAGGCATCCTGGCCAAGGCTCCAGGACAGCATGGAATATTCTGTGAGCGAGGCTTCCAGGCAAAGGCACCAGGAGACCATGGGAGATTCTGTGAGCGAGGCATCCAGGCCAATGCTCCAGGAGAGCATGGGAGATTCTCTGGGAGAGGCATCCTGGCCAGGGCTCCAGGAGAGCATGGGAGATTTTGTGAGCAAGGCATCCTCGCCAAAGCTCCAGGAGAGCATGGGAGATTCTGAGAGTGAAGCATCCTGGCCACAGCTCCAGGAGAGCATGGGAGATTCTGTGACCGAGGGATCCCAGTCAGAGCTCCAGGAGAGCATGGGAGATTCTGAGAGTGAGGCATCCCAGTCAGAGCTCCGGGAGAGCATGGGAGATTCTGAGATCGAAATGTCTGGCAAGGGCTCCCGGAAAGCATGGGATATTCTGTGAGCGAGGCTTCCAGGCAAAGGCACCAGGAGACCATGGGAGATTCTGTGAGCGAGGCATCCTGGCCAATGCTCCAGGAGAGCATGGGAGATTTTGTGAGCAAGGCGTCCTCGCCAAAGCTCCAGGAGAGCATGGGAGATTCTGAGAGTGAAGCATCCTGGCCACAGCTCCAGGAGAGCATGGGAGATTCTGTGACCGAGGCATCCCAGTCAGAGCTCCGGGAGAGCATGGGAGATTCTGAGAGCGAAGCATCCGGCCTGGGCTCCAGGTGAGCATGGGATATTCTGTAAGCGAGGCTTCCAGGCCAAGGCACCAGGAGAGCATGGGAGATTCTGAGAGTGAGGTGTACTGGCCAGGGCTCCAGGAGAGCGTAAGAGATTCTGTTGGTGAGGTATCCTGGCCAGGTCTACAGGAGAGCATGGGAAACTCTGCAAGTGAAGCATCCCGGCCATGCCTGCAGGAGAGCATGGGAGATTCTGCATTTGAAGCATCCCGGCCATGGCTCCAGGAGAGCATGGGAGATTCTGTGACTGAGGCATCCCAGTCAGAGCTCCAGGAGAGCATGGGAGATTCTGAGAGCTAAGCATCCGGCCTGGGCTCCAGGAGAGCATGGGATATTCTGTAAGCGAGGCTTCCAGGCCAAGGCACCAGGAGAGCATGGGAGATTCTGTGACTGAGGCATCCCAGTCAGAGCTCCAGGAGAGCATGGGAGATTCTGAGAGCAAAGCGTCCAGCCAGGGCTCCAGGAGAGCATGGGATATATTCTGTGAGTGAGGCATCTCAGTTAGGGCTCCAAGAGAGCATGGGAGAATCTGTGAGCAAGGCATCCCGGCCAGGGCTTCAAGAGAGCATGGGAGATTCTGTGAGTGAGGCATCCCAGTCAGAGCTACAGGAGAGCAATGGAGATTCTGAGAGTGAAGTGTCCGGCCGGGGCTCCAGGAGAGCATGGGATATTCTCTGAGTGAGGCATCCTGGCAAAGGCTCCAGGAGAGCATGGGATATTCTGTGAGCGAGGCATCCTGGCCAAGGCTCCAGGAGAGCATGGGAGATTCTGAGAGTGAAGCATCCTGGCCACGGCGCCAGTAGAGCATGGGAGATTCTGTGACCGAGGCATCCCAGTCAGAGCTCCAGGAGAGCATGGGAGATTCAGAGAGCAAAGCACCGGACAGGGCTCCAGGAGAGCATGGGATATATTCTGTGACTGAGGCATCCCAGTTAGGGCTCCAAGAGAGCATGGGAGATTCTGTGACCGAGACATCCCAGTTAGAGCTCCAAGAGCGCATGGGAGAATTTGAGAGCAAGGCATCCCGGCCAGGGCTCCAAGAGAGCATGGGATATTCTCCGAGCGAGGCATCCTGGCCAAGACTCCAGGAGAGCATGGGAAAATCTGGAAGTGAGGCATCACAGTCAGGGCTCCAGGAGAGCATGGGAGATTCTGTGAGTGAGGCATCCCAGTTAGGGCTCCAAGAGAGCATGGGAGATTCTATGAGTGAGACATCCCAGTTAGAGCTCCAAGAGCGCATGGGAGATTCTGCGAGTGAAGCATCCCGGCCATGGCTCCAGGAGAGCATGGGAGATTGTGGAAGCGAGGCATCCTGGCCAGGGCTACAAGAGAGCATGGGAGATTCTTTGAGTGAGGCCATCTCAGTCAGGGCTCCAGGAGAGCAAGGGAGATTCTTGAAGCGAGGTGTCCCTGCCAGGGCTCCAGGAGAGGATGGGAGATTCTGCGAGTGAGCTGTCCTGGCCAAAGCTCCAGGAGAGGATGCGAGATTCTTGGAGAGAGGCATCCCAGCCAGGGCTCCAGGAGAGCATGGGAGATTCTGTGAGCGAGGCGTCTCTTACCTGCGGCGCACTGCCTCCCGGTGGCAGATAGGGGAACTGCAACCTCCGGATGTCCCGATGAGGTTTTGAAAAAAAGCCCGAGGCCGGGACCCAGTTCCAGGAGGCCGGGTAAAATCTGCAAGTGCCCCGCAAAAGGTGGCGCGCAGCAGTGATGCCGTGATGTCCGGGGGAATTCCTCGAGTGGATTTACAGATGGCAAAGAAGCAAAAGAGAGAGAGAGCCAGGAAGAGATCCGTGGGGATGAGGTGTCCCAGCCAGGGCTCCAGGAGAGGATGGGAGATTCTGTGAATGAGGAGTCCTGGCCAAAGCTCCAGAAGACCATGGGAGATTCTGAGAGCAAAGCATCCTGGCCACAGCTCCAGGATAGCATGGGATATGTTCTGTGAGTGAGGCATCCCAGTTAGGGCTCCAAGAGAGCATGGGAGATTCTGTGAGCAAGGCATCCCAGTCAGAGCTCCAGGAGAGCATGGGAGATTCTGAGATCGAAGTGTCTGGCCAGGGCTCCAGGAGAGTATGGGATATTCTCTGAGTGAGTCATCCTGGCCAATGCTCCAGGAGAGCATGGAATATTCTGCTTTCGAGGCTTCCAGGCCAAGGCATCAGGAGAGCATGGGAGATTCTGTGAGTGAGGCATCCAGGCCAATGCTCCAGGAGAGCATGGGAGATTCTCTGGGCGAGGCATCCTGGACAGGGCTCCAGGAGAGCATGGGAGATTTTGTGAGCAAGGCGTCCTCGCCAAAGCTCCAGGAGAACATGGGAGATTCTGAGAGTGAAGCATCCTCGCCACGGCTCCAGGAGAGCATGGGAGATTCTGTGACCGAGGCATCCCAGTCAGAGCTCCAGGAGAGCATGGGAGATTCTGAGAGCGAGGTGTTTTGTCCAGGGCCCCAGGAGAGTGTAAGAGATTCTGTTGGTGAGGTATCCTGGCCTGGGCTTGAGAAGAGCATGGGAGACTCTGCGAGTGAAGCATCCCGGCCATGGCTCCAGGAGAGCATGGGAGATTCTGCGAGTGAAGCATCCAGGCCATGGCTCCAGGAGAGCATGGGAGATTCTGGAAGCGAGGCATCCCGGCCAGGGCTCCAAGAGAGCATGGGAGATTCTGTGAGCGAGGCATCTCTGTCAGAGCTCCAGGAGAGTAAGGGAGATTCTTGAAGCGAGGTGTCCCGGCCAGTGCTCCAGTAGAGGATGGGAAATTCTGCGAGTGAGCTGTCCCGGCCAAAGCTCCTGGAGAGGATGGGAGATTCTTGGAGAGAGGCATCCCAGCCAGGGCTCCAGGAGAGAGCATGGAAGATTCTGTGAGCGAGACGTCTCTTACCTGCGGCGCACTGCCTCCCGGTGGCAGATAGGGGAACTGCAACCTCCGGAAGTCCCGATGAGGTTTTGAAAAAAAAGCCTGAGGCCGGGACCCAGTTCCAGGAAGCCGGGTAAAATCTGCAAGTGCCCCGCAAAAGGTGGCGCGCAGCAGTGATGCCGTGACGTCCGGGGGAATTCCTCGAGTGGATTCACACATGGCGAAGAGGCAAGAGAGAGAGAGAGCCAGGAAGAGATCCGTGGGGATGAGGTGTCCCAGCCAATGCTCCAGGAGAGGATGGGAGATTCTGTGAGCGAGGAGTCCCGGCCAAAGCTCCAGGAGAGCATGGGAGATTCTGAGAGCAAAGCATCCTGGCCATGGCTCCAGGATAGCATGGGATATGTTCTGTGAGTGAGGCATCCCAGTTAGGGCTCCAAGAGAAAATGGGAGATTCTGTGAGCGAGACATCCCGGCTAGGTCTCCAAGAGAGCATGGGAGATTCTGTGAGCAAGGCATCCCAGTCAGAGCTCGGGAGAGCATGGGAGATTCTGAGATCGAAGTGTCTGGCAAGGGCTCCCGGAGAGCATGGGATATTCTCTGAGTGAGGCATCCTGGCCAAGGCTCCAGGAGAGCATGGAATATTCTGTGAGCGAGGCTTCCAGGCAAAGGCACCAGGAGACCATGGGAGATTCTGTGAGCGAGGCATCCAGGCCAATGCTCCAGGAGAGCATGGGAGATTCTCTGGGAGAGACATCCTGGCCAGGGCTCCAGGAGAGCATGGGAGATTTTGTGAGCAAGGCGTCCTCGCCAAAGCTCCAGGAGAGCATGGGAGATTCTGAGAGTGAAGCATCCTGGCCACGGCTCCAGGAGAGCATGGGAGATTCTGTGACCGAGGCATCCCAGTCAGAGCTCCAGGAGAGCATGGGAGATTCTGAGAGCGAAGCATCCGGCCTGGGCTCTAGTAGAGCATGGGATATTCTGTAAGTGAGGCTTCCAGGCCAAGGCACCAGGAGAGCATGGGAGATTCTGAGAGCAAAGCATCCCAGCCAGGGCTCCAGGAGAAATTAAGAGATTCGGTAGGCGAGGCATCCCGGCCAGGGCTCCAGGAGAGCATGGGAGATTCTGAGAGTGAGGTGTCCTGGCCAGGGCTCCAGGAGAGCGTAAGAGATTCTGTTGTTGAGGTATCCTGGCCAGGTCTCCAGGAGAGCATGGGAGACTCTGCGAGTGAAGCATCCCGGCCATGGCTGCAGGAGAGCATGGGAGATTCTGCGATTGAAGCATCCCGGCCATGGCTCCAGGAGAGCATGGGAGATTCTGTGACCGAGGCATCCCAGTCAGAGCTCCAGGAGAGCATGGGAGATTCTGAGAGTGAAGCGTCCGGCCAGGGCTCCAGGAGAGCATGGGATATTCTGTAAGCGAGGCTTCCAGGCCAAGGCACCAGGAGAGCATGGGAGATTCTGAGAGCAAAGCATCCCAGCCAGGGCTCCAGGAGAACATAAGAGATTTGGTAGGCAAGGCATTCCGGCCAGGGCTCCAGGAGAGTATGGGAGATTCTGCGAGTGAAGCATCCAGGCCATGGCTCTAGGAGAGCATGGGAGATTCTGGAAGCGAGGCATCCCGGCCAGGGCTCCAAGAGAGCATGGGAGATTCTGTGAGCGAGGCATCTCAGTCAGGGCTCCAGGAGAGTAAGGGAGATTCTTGAAGTGAGGCGTCCCGGCCAGTGCTCCAGGAGAGGATGGGAGATTCTGCGAGCGAGCTGTCCCGGCCAAAGCTCCTGGAGAGGATGGGAGATTCTTGGAGAGAGGCATCCCAGCCAGGGCTCCAGGAGAGAGCATGGAAGATTCTGTGAGCGAGACGTCTCTTACCTGCGGCGCACTGCCTCCCGGTGGCAGATAAGGGAACTGCAACCTCCGGAAGTCCCGATGAGGTTTTGAAAAAAAAGCCCGAGGCCGGGACCCAGTTCCAGGAGGCCGGGTAAAATCTGCAAGTGCCCCGCAAAAGGTGGCGCGCAGCAGTGATGCCGTGAAGTCCGGGGGAATTCCTCGAGTGGATTCACACATGGCGAAGAGGCAAGAGAGAGAGAGAGCCAGGAAGAAATCCGTGGGGATGAGGTATCCCAGCCAGTGCTCCAGGAGAGGATGGGAGATTCTGTGAGCGAGGAGTCCCGGCCAAAGCTCCAGGAGAGCATGGGAGATTCTGAGAGCAAAGCATCCTGGCCATGGCTCCAGGATAGCATGGGATATGTTCTGTGAGTGAGGCATCCCAGTTAGGGCTCCAAGAGAGCATGGGAGATTCTGTGAGCGAGACATCCCGGCCAGGTCTCCAAGAGAGCATGGGAGATTCTGTGAGCAAGGCATCCCAGTCAGAGCTCCGGGAGAGCATGGGAGATTCTGAGATCGAAGTGTCTGGCAAGGGCTCCCGGAGAGCATGGGATATTCTCTGAGTGAGGCATCCTGGCCAAGGCTCCAGGACAGCATGGAATATTCTGTGAGCGAGGCTTCCAGGCAAAGGCACCAGGAGACCATGGGAGATTCTGTGAGCGAGGCATCCAGGCCAATGCTCCAGGAGAGCATGGGAGATTCTCTGGGAGAGGCATCCTGGCCAGGGCTCCAGGAGAGCATGGGAGATTTTGTGAGCAAGGCATCCTCGCCAAAGCTCCAGGAGAGCATGGGAGATTCTGAGAGTGAAGCATCCTGGCCACAGCTCCAGGAGAGCATGGGAGATTCTGTGACCGAGGCATCCCAGTCAGAGCTCCAGGAGAGCATGGGAGATTCTGAGAGCGAAGCATCTGGCCTGGGCTCCAGGTGAGCATGGGATATTCTGTAAGCGAGGCTTCCAGGCCAAGGCACCAGGAGAGCATGGGAGATTCTGAGAGCAAAGCATCCCAGCCAGGGCTCCAGGAGAACTTAAGAGATTCGGTAGGCGAGGCATCCCGGCCAGGGCTCCAGGAGAGCATGGGAGATTCTGAGAGTGAGGTGTACTGGCCAGGGCTCCAGGAGAGCGTAAGAGATTCTGTTGTTGAGGTATCCTGGCCAGGTCTCCAGGAGAGCATGGGAGACTCTGCAAGTGAAGCATCCCGGCCATGGCTGCAGGGGAGCATGGGAGATTCTGCGATTAAAGCATCCCGGCCATGGCTCCAGGAAAGCATGGGAGATTCTGTGACCGAGGCATCCCAGTCAGAGCTCCAGGAGAGCATGGGAGATTCTGAGAGCTAAGCATCCGGCCTGGGCTCCAGGAGAGCATGGGATATTCTGTAAGCGAGGCTTCCAGGCCAAGGCACCAGGAGAGCATGGGAGATTCTGTGACTGAGGCATCCCAGTCAGAGCCCCAGGAGAGCATGGGAGATTCTGAGAGCAAAGCGTCCAGCCAGGGCTCCAGGAGAGCATGGGATATATTCTGTGAGTGAGGCATCTCAGTTAGGGCTCCAAGAGAGCATGGGAGAATCTGTGAGCAAGGCATCCCGGCCAGGGCTTGAAGAGAGCATGGGAGATTCTGTGAGTGAGGCATCCCAGTCAGAGCTACAGGAGAGCAATGGAGATTCTGAGAGTGAAGTGTCCGGCCTGGGCTCCAGGAGAGCAAGGGATATTCTCTGAGTGAGGCATCCTGGCAAAGGCTCCAGGAGAGCATGGGATATTCTGTTAGCGAGGCATCCTGGCAAAGGCTCCAGGAGAGCATGGGATATTCTGTGAGTGAGGCATCCTGGCCAAGGCTCCAGGAGAGCATGGGAGATTCTGAGAGTGAAGCATCCTGGCCCCGGCGCCAGTAGAGCATGGGAGATTCTGTGACCGAGGCATCCCAGTCAGAGATCCAGGAGAGCATGGGAGATTCAGAGAGCAAAGCGCCGGACAGGGCTCCAGGAGAGCATGGGATATATTCTGTGAGTGAGGCATCCCAGTTAGGGCTCCAAGAGAGCATGGGAGATTCTGTGACCGAGACATCCCAGTTAGAGCTCCAAGAGCGCATGGGAGAATTTGTGAGCAAGGCATCCCGGCCAGGGCTCCAAGAGAGCATGGGATATTCTCCGAGCGAGGCATGCTGGCCAAGACTCCAGGAGAGCATGGGAAAATCTGGAAGTGAGGCATCACAGTCAGGGCTCCAGGAGAGCATGGGAGATTCTGTGAGCGAGGCATCCCAGTTAGGGCTCCAAGAGTGCATGGGAGATTCTATGAGAGAGACATCCCAGTTAGAGCTCCAAGAGCGCATGGGAGAATTTGTGAGCAAGGCATCCCGGCCAGGGCTCCAAGAGAGCATGGGATATTCTCCAAGCGAGGCATCCTGGCCAAGACTCCAGGAGAGCATGGGAGATTCTGAGAGTGAAGCATCCTGGCCACGGCTCCAGGAGAGCATTGGAAAATCTGGAAGCGAGGCATCACAGTCAGGGCTCCAGGAGAGCATGGGAGATTCTGTGAGCGAGGCATCCCGGCCTAAGCTCCAGGAGAACATGGGAGATTCTGAGAGTGAGGTGTCCCGGCCAGGGCTCCTAGAGATCATGGGAGATTCTGTGAGCGAGCCATCCCTGTCAGAGCTCCAGGAGAGCAATGGAGATTCTGAAAGCGAGGCATCCCAGTCAGAGCTCCAGGAGAGCATGGGAGATTCTGAGAGCGAAGCATCCGGCCTGGGCTCCAGGAGAGCATGGGATATTCTGTAAGCGAGGCTTAAAAAAGGCCAATGCTCCAGGAGAGCATGGGAGATTCTCTGGGAGAGGCATCCTGGCCAGGGCTCCAGGAGAGCATGGGAGATTTTGTGAGCAAGGCGTCCTCGCCAAAGCTCCAGGAGAGCATGGGAGATTCTGAGAGTGAAGCATCCTGGCCACAGCTCCAGGAGAGCATGGGAGATTCTGTGACCGAGGCATCCCAGTCAGAGCTCCAGGAGAGCATGGGAGATTCTGAGAGCGAAGCATCCGGCCTGGGCTCCAGGTGAGCATGGGATATTCTGTAAGCGAGGCTTCCAGGCCAAGGCACCAGGAGAGCATGGGAGATTCTGAGAGCAAAGCATCCCAGCCAGGGCTCCAGGAGAACTTAAGAGATTCGGTAGGCGAGGCATCCCGGCCAGGGCTCCAGGAGAGCATGGGAGATTCTGAGAGTGAGGTGTACTGGCCAGGGCTCCAGGAGAGCGTAAGAGATTCTGTTGTTGAGGTATCCTGGCCAGGTCTCCAGGAGAGCATGGGAGACTCTGCAAGTGAAGCATCCCGGCCATGGCTGCAGGGGAGCATGGGAGATTCTGCGATTAAAGCATCCCGGCCATGGCTCCAGGAAAGCATGGGAGATTCTGTGACCGAGGCATCCCAGTCAGAGCTCCAGGAGAGCATGGGAGATTCTGAGAGCTAAGCATCCGGCCTGGGCTCCAGGAGAGCATGGGATATTCTGTAAGCGAGGCTTCCAGGCCAAGGCACCAGGAGAGCATGGGAGATTCTGTGACTGAGGCATCCCAGTCAGAGCCCCAGGAGAGCATGGGAGATTCTGAGAGCAAAGCGTCCAGCCAGGGCTCCAGGAGAGCATGGGATATATTCTGTGAGTGAGGCATCTCAGTTAGGGCTCCAAGAGAGCATGGGAGAATCTGTGAGCAAGGCATCCCGGCCAGGGCTTGAAGAGAGCATGGGAGATTCTGTGAGTGAGGCATCCCAGTCAGAGCTACAGGAGAGCAATGGAGATTCTGAGAGTGAAGTGTCCGGCCTGGGCTCCAGGAGAGCAAGGGATATTCTCTGAGTGAGGCATCCTGGCAAAGGCTCCAGGAGAGCATGGGATATTCTGTGAGCGAGGCATCCTGGCAAAGGCTCCAGGAGAGCATGGGATATTCTGTGAGTGAGGCATCCTGGCCAAGGCTCCAGGAGAGCATGGGAGATTCTGAGAGTGAAGCATCCTGGCCACGGCGCCAGTAGAGCATGGGAGATTCTGTGACCGAGGCATCCCAGTCAGAGATCCAGGAGAGCATGGGAGATTCAGAGAGCAAAGCACCGGACAGGGCTCCAGGAGAGCATGGGATATATTCTGTGAGTGAGGCATCCCAGTTAGGGCTCCAAGAGAGCATGGGAGATTCTGTGACCGAGACATCCCAGTTAGAGCTCCAAGAGCGCATGGGAGAATTTGTGAGCAAGGCATCCCGGCCAGGGCTCCAAGAGAGCATGGGATATTCTCCGAGCGAGGCATGCTGGCCAAGACTCCAGGAGAGCATGGGAAAATCTGGAAGTGAGGCATCACAGTCAGGGCTCCAGGAGAGCATGGGAGATTCTGTGAGCGAGACATCCCAGTTAGGGCTCCAAGAGTGCATGGGAGATTCTATGAGAGAGACATCCCAGTTAGAGCTCCAAGAGCGCATGGGAGAATTTGTGAGCAAGGCATCCCGGCCAGGGCTCCAAGAGAGCATGGGATATTCTCCAAGCGAGGCATCCTGGCGAAGACTCCAGGAGAGCATGGGAGATTCTGAGAGTGAAGCATCCTGGCCATGGCTCCAGGAGAGCATTGGAAAATCTGGAAGCGAGGCATCACAGTCAGGGCTCCAGGAGAGCATGGGAGATTCTGTGAGCGAGGCATCCCGGCCTAAGCTCCAGGAGAACATGGGAGATTCTGAGAGTGAGGTGTCCCGGCCAGGGCTCCTAGAGATCATGGGAGATTCTGTGAGCGAGCCATCCCTGTCAGAGCTCCAGGAGAGCAATGGAGATTCTGAAAGCGAGGCATCCCAGTCAGAGCTCCAGGAGAGCATGGGAGATTCTGAGAGCGAAGCATCCGGCCTGGGCTCCAGGAGAGCATGGGATATTCTGTAAGCGAGGCTTAAAAAAGGCCAATGCTCCAGGAGAGCATGGGAGATTCTCTGGGAGAGGCATCCTGGCCAGGGCTCCAGGAGAGCATGGGAGATTTTGTGAGCAAGGCGTCCTCGCCAAAGCTCCAGGAGAGCATGGGAGATTCTGAGAGTGAAGCATCCTGGCCACAGCTCCAGGAGAGCATGGGAGATTCTGTGACCGAGGCATCCCAGTCAGAGCTCCAGGAGAGCATGGGAGATTCTGAGAGCGAAGCATCCGGCCTGGGCTCCAGGTGAGCATGGGATATTCTGTAAGCGAGGCTTCCAGGCCAAGGCACAAGGAGAGCATGGGAGATTCTGAGAGCAAAGCATCCCAGCCAGGGCTCCAGGAGAACTTAAGAGATTCGGTAGGCGAGGCATCCCGGCCAGGGCTCCAGGAGAGCATGGGAGATTCTGAGAGTGAGGTGTACTGGCCAGGGCTCCAGGAGAGCGTAAGAGATTCTGTTGTTGAGGTATCCTGGCCAGGTCTCCAGGAGAGCATGGGAGACTCTGCAAGTGAAGCATCCCGGCCATGGCTGCAGGGGAGCATGGGAGATTCTGCGATTAAAGCATCCCGGCCATGGCTCCAGGAAAGCATGGGAGATTCTGTGACCGAGGCATCCCAGTCAGAGCTCCAGGAGAGCATGGGAGATTCTGAGAGCTAAGCATCCGGCCTGGGCTCCAGGAGAGCATGGGATATTCTGTAAGCGAGGCTTCCAGGCCAAGGCACCAGGAGAGCATGGGAGATTCTGTGACTGAGGCATCCCAGTCAGAGCTCCAGGAGAGCATGGGAGATTCTGAGAGCAAAGCGTCCAGCCAGGGCTCCAGGAGAGCATGGGATATATTCTGTGAGTGAGGCATCTCAGTTAGGGCTCCAAGAGAGCATGGGAGAATCTGTGAGCAAGGCATCCCGGCCAGGGCTTGAAGAGAGCATGGGAGATTCTGTGAGTGAGGCATCCCAGTCAGAGCTACAGGAGAGCAATGGAGATTCTGAGAGTGAAGTGTCCGGCCTGGGCTCCAGGAGAGCAAGGGATATTCTCTGAGTGAGGCATCCTGGCAAAGGCTCCAGGAGAGCATGGGATATTCTGTGAGCGAGGCATCCTGGCAAAGGCTCCAGGAGAGCATGGGATATTCTGTGAGCGAGGCATCCTGGCCAAGGCTCCAGGAGAGCATGGGAGATTCTGAGAGTGAAGCATCCTGGCCACGGCGCCAGTAGAGCATGGGAGATTCTGTGACCGAGGCATCCCAGTCAGAGATCCAGGAGAGCATGGGAGATTCAGAGAGCAAAGCGCCGGACAGGGCTCCAGGAGAGCATGGGATATATTCTGTGAGTGAGGCATCCCAGTTAGGGCTCCAAGAGAGCATGGGAGATTCTGTGACCGAGACATCCCAGTTAGAGCTCCAAGAGCGCATGGGAGAATTTGTGAGCAAGGCATCCCAGCCAGGGCTCCAAGAGAGCATGGGATATTCTCTGAGCGAGGCATGCTGGCCAAGACTCCAGGAGAGCATGGGAAAATCTGGAAGTGAGGCATCACAGTCAGGGCTCCTGGAGAGCATGGGAGATTCTGTGAGCGAGGCATCCCAGTTAGGGCTCCAAGAGTGCATGGGAGATTCTATGAGTGAGACATCCCAGATAGAGCTCCAAGAGCGCATGGGAGAATTTGTGAGCAAGGCATCCCGGCCAGGGCTCCAAGAGAGCATGGGATATTCTCCAAGCGAGGCATCCTGGCCAAGACTCCAGGAGAGCATGGGAGATTCTGAGAGTGAAGCATCCTGGCCACGGCTCCAGGAGAGCATTGGAAAATCTGGAAGCGAGGCATCACAGTCAGGGCTCCAGGAGAGCATGGGAGATTCTGTGAGCGAGGCATCCCGGCCTAAGCTCCAGGAGAACATGGGAGATTCTGAGAGTGAGGTGTCCCGGCCAGGGCTCCTAGAGATCATGGGAGATTCTGTGAGCGAGGCATCCCAGTCAGAGCTCCAGGAGAGCAATGGAGATTCTGAAAGCGAGGCATCCCAGTCAGAGCTCCAGGAGAGCATGGGAGATTCTGAGAGCGAAGCATCCGGCCTGGGCTCCAGGAGAGCATGGGAGATTCTGAGAGTGAAGCATCCTGGCCACGGCTCCAGGAGAGCATTGGAAAATCTGGAAGCGAGGCATCACAGTCAGGGCTCCAGGAGAGCATGGGAGATTCTGTGAGCGAGGCATCCCGGCCTAAGCTCCAGGAGAACATGGGAGATTCTGAGAGTGAGGTGTCCCGGCCAGGGCTCCTAGAGATCATGGGAGATTCTGTGAGCGAGGCATCCCAGTCAGAGCTCCAGGAGAGCAATGGAGATTCTGAAAGCGAGGCATCCCAGTCAGAGCTCCAGGAGAGCATGGGAGATTCTGAGAGCGAAGCATCCGGCCTGGGCTCCAGGAGAGCATGGGATATTCTGTAAGCGAGGCTTAAAAAAGGCCAATGCCCCAGGAGAGCATGGGAGATTCTCTGGGAGAGGCATCCTGGCCAGGGCTCCAGGAGAGCATGGGAGATTTTGTGAGCAAGGCGTCCTCGCCAAAGCTCCAGGAGAGCATGGGAGATTCTGAGAGTGAAGCATCCTGGCCACAGCTCCAGGAGAGCATGGGAGATTCTGTGACCGAGGCATCCAAGTCAGAGCTCCAGGAGAGCATGGGAGATTCTGAGAGCGAAGCATCCGGCCTGGGCTCCAGGTGAGCATGGGATATTCTGTAAGCGAGGCTTCCAGGCCAAGGCACCAGGAGAGCATGGGAGATTCTGAGAGCAACGCATCCCAGCCAGGGCTCCAGGAGAACTTAAGAGATTCGGTAGGCGAGGCATCCCGGCCAGGGCTCCAGGAGAGCATGGGAGATTCTGAGAGTGAGGTGTACTGGCCAGGGCTCCAGGAGAGCGTAAGAGATTCTGTTGTTGAGGTATCCTGGCCAGGTCTCCAGGAGAGCATGGGAGACTCTGCAAGTGAAGCATCCCGGCCATGGCTGCAGGGGAGCATGGGAGATTCTGCGATTAAAGCATCCCGGCCATGGCTCCAGGAAAGCATGGGAGATTCTGTGACCGAGGCATCCCAGTCAGAGCTCCAGGAGAGCATGGGAGATTCTGAGAGCAAAGCGTCCAGCCAGGGCTCCAGGAGAGCATGGGATATATTCTGTGAGTGAGGCATCTCAGTTAGGGCTCCAAGAGAGCATGGGAGAATCTGTGAGCAAGGCATCCCGGCCAGGGCTTGAAGAGAGCATGGGAGATTCTGTGAGTGAGGCATCCCAGTCAGAGCTACAGGAGAGCAATGGAGATTCTGAGAGTGAAGTGTCCGGCCTGGGCTCCAGGAGAGCAAGGGATATTCTCTGAGTGAGGCATCCTGGCAAAGGCTCCAGGAGAGCATGGGATATTCTGTGAGCGAGGCATCCTGGCAAAGGCTCCAGGAGAGCATGGGAGATTCTGAGAGTGAAGCATCCTGGCCATGGCGCCAGTAGAGCATGGGAGATTCTGTGACCGAGGCATCCCAGTCAGAGATCCAGGAGAGCATGGGAGATTCAGAGAGCAAAGCGCCGGACAGGGCTCCAGGAGAGCATGGGATATATTCTGTGAGTGAGGCATCCCAGTTAGGGCTCCAAGAGAGCATGGGAGATTCTGTGACCGAGACATCCCAGTTAGAGCTCCAAGAGCGCATGGGAGAATTTGTGAGCAAGGCATCCCGGGCAGAGCTCCAAGAGAGCATGGGATATTCTCCGAGCGAGGCATGCTGGCCAAGACTCCAGGAGAGCATGGGAAAATCTGGGAGTGAGGCATCACAGTCAGGGCTCCAGGAGAGCATGGGAGATTCTGTGAGCGAGGCATCCCAGTTAGGGCTCCAAGAGTGCATGGGAGATTCTATGAGTGAGACATCCCAGTTAGAGCTCCAAGAGCACATGGGAGAATTTGTGAGCAAGGCATCCCGGCCAGGGCTCCAAGAGAGCATGGGATATTCTCCAAGCGAGGCATCCTGGCCAAGACTCCAGGAGAGCATGGGAGATTCTGAGAGTGAAGCATCCTGGCCACGGCTCCAGGAGAGCATTGGAAAATCTGGAAGCGAGGCATCACAGTCAGGGCTCCAGGAGAGCATGGGAGATTCTGTGAGCGAGGCATCCCGGCCTAAGCTCCAGGAGAACATGGGAGATTCTGAGAGTGAGGTGTCCCGGCCAGGGCTCCTAGAGATCATGGGAGATTCTGTGAGCGAGGCATCCCAGTCAGAGCTCCAGGAGAGCAATGGAGATTCTGAAAGCGAGGCATCCCAGTCAGAGCTCCAGGAGAGCAATGGAGATTCTGAGAGCAAAGTGTCCGGCCAGGGCTCCAGGAGAGCATGGGAGATTTTGCGAGCAAGGCGTCCTTGCCATAGCTTCAGGAGAGCAAGGGAGATTCTGAGAGTGAAGCATCCTGGCCATGGCTCGAGGAGAGCATGGGAGATTCTGTGAGCAAGGCATCCCAGTCAGTGCTCCAGGAGAGCATGGGAGATTCTGAGAGCGAAGCGTCCAGCCAGGGCTCCAGGAGAGCATGGGGTATTCTGCGAGTGAGGCTTCCAGGCCAAGGCACCAGGAGAGCATGGGAGATTCTGAGAGCGAGGCATCCCAGTCAGAGTTCCAGGAGAGCATGGGAGATTCTGAGAGCGAAGCGCAGGACAGGGCTCCTGGAGAGCATTGGATATTCTGCGAGTGAGGCATCCTGGCCAAGGCTGCAGGAGAGCATGGGAGATTTTGAGGGTGAGGCATCCCAGCCAGGGCTCCAGGAAAACATAAGAGATTCGGTAGGCGAGGCATCCCGGCCAGGGCTCCAGGAGAGCATGGGAGATTTTGAGAGCGAGGCATCCCAGCCAGGGCTCCAGGAGAGCAAGGGAGATTCAGAGAGCGAGGCATCCTAGCCAGGGCACCAGGAGAGCATAAGAGATTCTGTCGGCAAGGCATCCTGGCCAGGGCTCCAGGATAGCATGGGAGACTCTGTGAGTGAAGCATCCCGGCCATGGCTCCAGGAGAGCATGGGAGATTCTGGAAGCGAGGCATCCCAATCAGGGCTCGAGGAGAGCATGGGAGGTTCTTGAAGCAAAGGCATCCAGGCCAGGGCTCCCGGAAAGCATGGGAGATTCTGCAAGCGAGCTGTCCCGGCCAAAGCTCCAGGAGAGGATTGGAGATTCTGAGAGCAAAGCATCCTGGCCACAGCTCCAGGATAGCATGGGAGATTCTGTGACCGAGACATCCCAGTCAGAGCTCCAGGAGAGCATGGGATATATTCTGTGAGTGAGTCATCCCAGTTTGGGCTCCAAGAGAGTATGGGAGATTCTGTGGGCGAGGCATCCTGGCCAGGGCTCCAAGAGAGCATGGGAGATTCTGAGAGTGAAGTGTCTGGCCAGGGCTCCAGGAGAGCATGGGATATTCTGTGAGCGAGGCATCCTGGCCATGGCTCCTGGAGAGCATGGGATATTCTGTGAGCAAGGCATCCCAGTCAGGGCTCCAGGAGAGCATGGGAGATTCCACGAGTGAAGCATCCTGGCCATAGCTCTAGGAGAGCATGGAAGATTCTGGAAGTGAGGAATCCCGGCCAGGGCTCCAAGAGAGCATGGAAGATTCTGTGAGCGAAGCATCCCAGCCAGGGATCCAGGAGAGCATGGGAGTTTCTGCAAGTGAGGCGGCCCGGCCAGAGCTCCAGGAGAGCATGGGAGATTCTGAGAGCGAAGCATCTGGCCATGGCTCAAGGAGAGCATGGGAGATTCTTAAAGCAAGGCGTCCCGGCCAGGGCTCCAGGAGAGCATTGGAGATTCTGCGAGCGAGGTGTCCTGGCCAGGGCTCCAGGAGAGCATGGGAGATTCTGCAAGCGTGGTGTCCCGGCCAAAGCTCCAGGAGAGTATGGGAGATTCTGGGAGCGAGGCATCCTGGCCAGGGCTCCAGGAGAGTATGGGAGATTTTGCGAGCAAGGCGTCCTCACCAAAGCTCCAGGAGAGCATGGGAGATTTGGAGAGCGAAGCATCCTGGCCATGGCTCAATTAAAGCTTGGGAGATTCTTTGACCGAGGCATCCCAGTCAGAGCTCCAGGAGAGCATGGGAGATTGTGAGAGCAAAGCGTCCGGCCAGTTCTCCAGGAGAGCATGGGGTATTCTGCAAGCGAGGCTTCCAGGCCAAGGCAACAGGAGAGCATGGGAGATTCTGAAAGCGAAGCATCCTGGCCACGGCTCCAGGAGAGCATGGGAGATTCTGAGAGCGAGGCATCCCAGTCAGAGCTCCATGAGAGCATGGGAGATTCTGAGAGTGAAGCCTCCGGCCAGAGCTCCAGGAGAGCATGGGGTATTCTGCGAGCGAGGCTTCCATTCCAAAGCACCAGGAGAGTATGGGAGATTCTGCGAGTGAGGCTTCCTGGCCAAGGCTCCAGGAGAGCATGGGAGATTCTGCGAGCAAGGTATCCTGGCCAGGGCTCCAGGAGAGCATGAGAGATTCTGCAAGCGTGGCCTCCCGGCCATAGCTCCAGGAGATGATGGGAGATTCGGAGAGTGAGGTGTCCCGGCCAGGGCTCCAGGAGAGAATGGATGATTCTGTGAGCGAGGCATCCCAGTTAGGGCTCCAAGAGAGCATGGGAGATTATGTGAGCGAGGCACCCCGGCCAGGGCTCCAGGAGAGCATGGGAGATTCTGTGAGCGAAGCCTCCTTGCCACGGCTCCAGGAAAGCATGGGAATATCTTTAAGCGAGGCATCCCAGTCAGGGCTCCAGGAGAGCATGGGAGATTCTTGAAGCAAGTTGTCCTGGCCAGGGCTCCAGGAAAGCATGGGAGATTCTGCGAGCGAGCTGTCCCGGCCAAAGCTCCAGGAGAGGATGGGAGATTCTTGGAGAGAGGCATCCCAGCCAGGGCTCCTGGAGAGCATGGGAGATTCTGGAAGCGAGGTATCCAGGCCAGGGCTCCAAGAGAGCATGGGAGATTCTGCGAGCGAAGCATCCCAGCCAGGGATCCAGGAGAGCATGGGAGATTCTGCAAGTGAGGCGGCCTGGCCAGAGCTCCAGGATAGCATGGGATATTCTGCGAGCGAGGCATCCCAGTCAGGGGTCCAGGAGAGCATGGGAGATTCTGCGAGCGAGACATCTCTTACCTGCGACGCACTGCCACACGGTGGCAGATAGGGGAACTGCAACCTCTGGAAGTCCCGATGAGGTTTTGAAAAAGGGCCCTATGCCGGGACCCAGTTCCAGGAGGCCGGGTAAAATCTGGCAGTGCCCCGCAAAATGTGGCGTGCAGCAGTGATGCCGTGATGTCCTGGGGAATTCCTCGGGTGGATTCACAGATGGCGAAGAGGCAAGAGAGAGAGAGCCAGGAAGAGATCCGTGGGGATGAGGTGTCCCAGCCTGGGCTCCAGGAGAGGATGGGAGATTCTGTGAGCGAGGAGTCCCAGCCAAAGCTCCAGGAGAGCATGGGAGATTCTGAGAGCAAAGCATCCTGGCCATGGCTCCAGGATAGCAAGGGAGATTCAGTGACCGAGGCATCCCAGTCAGAGCTCCAGGAGAGCATGGGAGATTCTGAGAGCGAAGCATCCCAGTTAGGGCTCCAAGAGTGCATGGGAGATTCTATGAGTGAGACATCCCAGTTAGAGCTCCAAGAGTGCATGGGAGAATTTGTGAGCAAGGCATCCCGGCCAGGGCTCCAAGAGAGCATGGGATATTCTCCAAGCGAGGCATCCTGGCCAAGACTCCAGGAGAGCATGGGAGATTCTGAGAGTGAAGCATCCTGGCCACGGCTCCAGGAGAGCATTGGAAAATCTGGAAGCGAGGCATCACAGTCAGGGCTCCAGGAGAGCATGGGAGATTCTGTGAGCGAGGCATCTCAGTTAGGGCTCCAAGAGAGCATGGGAGATTCTGTGAGCGAGGCATCCCGGCCTAAGCTCCAGGAGAACATGGGAGATTCTGAGAGTGAGGTGTCCCGGCCAGGGCTCCAAGAGATCATGGGAGATTCTGTGAGCGAGGCATCCCAGTCAGAGCTCCAGGAGAGCAATGGAGATTCTGAGAGCGAGGCATCCCAGTCAGAGCTCCAGGAGAGCAATGGAGATTCTGAGAGTGAAGTGTCTGGCCAGGGCTCCTGGAGAGCATGGGATATTCTGTGAGCAAGGCATCCCAGTCAGGGCTCCAGGAGAGCATGGGAGATTCCACGAGTGAAGCATCCTGGCCATAGCTCTAGGAGAGCATGGAAGATTCTGGAAGTGAGGAATCCCGGCCAGGGCTCCAAGAGAGCATGGAAGATTCTGTGAGCGAAGCATCCCAGCCAGGGATCCAGGAGAGCATGGGAGTTTCTGCAAGTGAGGCGGCCCGGCCAGAGCTCCAGGAGAGCATGGGAGATTCTGAGAGCGAAGCATCTGGCCATGGCTCAAGGAGAGCATGGGAGATTCTTAAAGCAAGGCGTCCCGGCCAGGGCTCCAGGAGAGCATTGGAGATTCTGCGAGCGAGGTGTCCTGGCCAGGGCTCCAGGAGAGCATGGGAGATTCTGCAAGCGTGGTGTCCCGGCCAAAGCTCCAGGAGAGTATGGGAGATTCTGGGAGCGAGGCATCCTGGCCAGGGCTCCAGGAGAGTATGGGAGATTTTGCGAGCAAGGCGTCCTCACCAAAGCTCCAGGAGAGCATGGGAGATTTGGAGAGCGAAGCATCCTGGCCATGGCTCAATTAAAGCTTGGGAGATTCTTTGACCGAGGCATCCCAGTCAGAGCTCCAGGAGAGCATGGGAGATTGTGAGAGCAAAGCGTCCGGCCAGTTCTCCAGGAGAGCATGGGGTATTCTGCGAGCGAGGCTTCCAGGCCAAGGCAACAGGAGAGCATGGGAGATTCTGAAAGCGAAGCATCCTGGCCACGGCTCCAGGAGAGCATGGGAGATTCTGAGAGCGAGGCATCCCAGTCAGAGCTCCATGAGAGCATGGGAGATTCTGAGAGTGAAGCCTCCGGCCAGAGCTCCAGGAGAGCATGGGGTATTCTGCGAGCGAGGCTTCCATTCCAAAGCACCAGGAGAGTATGGGAGATTCTGCGAGTGAGGCTTCCTGGCCAAGGCTCCAGGAGAGCATGGGAGATTCTGCGAGCAAGGTATCCTGGCCAGGGCTCCAGGAGAGCATGAGAGATTCTGCAAGCGTGGCCTCCCGGCCATAGCTCCAGGAGATGATGGGAGATTTGGAGAGTGAGGTGTCCCGGCCAGGGCTCCAGGAGAGAATGGATGATTCTGTGAGCGAGGCATCCCAGTTAGGGCTCCAAGAGAGCATGGGAGATTATGTGAGCGAGGCACCCCGGCCAGGGCTCCAGGAGAGCATGGGAGATTCTGTGAGCGAAGCCTCCTTGCCACGGCTCCAGGAAAGCATGGGAATATCTTTAAGCGAGGCATCCCAGTCAGGGCTCCAGGAGAGCATGGGAGATTCTGCGAGCGAGCTGTCCCGGCCAAAGCTCCAGGAGAGGATGGGAGATTCTTGGAGAGAGGCATCCCAGCCAGGGCTCCTGGAGAGCATGGGAGATTCTGGAAGCGAGTTATCCTGGCCAGGGCTCCAAGAGAGCATGGGAGATTCTGCGAGCGAAGCATCCCAGCCAGGGATCCAGGAGAGCATGGGAGATTCTGCAAGTGAGGCGGCCTGGCCAGAGCTCCAGGATAGCATGGGATATTCTGCGAGCGAGGCATCCCAGTCAGGGGTCCAGGAGAGCATGGGAGATTCTGCGAGCGAGACATCTCTTACCTGCGGCGCACTGCCACACGGTGGCAGATAGGGGAACTGCAACCTCTGGAAGTCCCGATGAGGTTTTGAAAAAGGGCCCTATGCCGGGACCCAGTTCCAGGAGGCCGGGTAAAATCTGGCAGTGCCCCGCAAAATGTGGCATGCAGCAGTGATGCCGTGATGTCCGGGGGAATTCCTCGGGTGGATTCACAGATGGCGAAGAGGCAAGAGAGAGAGAGCCAGGAAGATATCCGTGGGGATGAGGTGTCCCAGCCTGGGCTCCAGGAGAGGATGGGAGATTCTGTGAGCGAGGAGTCCCAGCCAAAGCTCCAGGAGAGCATGGGAGATTCTGAGAGCAAAGCATCCTGGCCATGGCTCCAGGATAGCAAGGGAGATTCAGTGACCGAGGCATCCCAGTCAGAGCTCCAGGAGAGCATGGGAGATTCTGAGAGCGAAGCATCCCAGTTAGGGCTCCAAGAGTGCATGGGAGATTCTATGAGTGAGACATCCCAGTTAGAGCTCCAAGAGTGCATGGGAGAATTTGTGAGCAAGGCATCCCGGCCAGGGCTCCAAGAGAGCATGGGGTATTCTCCAAGCGAGGCATCCTGGCCAAGACTCCAGGAGAGCATGGGAGATTCTGAGAGTGAAGCATCCTGGCCACAGCTCCAGGAGAGCATTGGAAAATCTGGAAGCGAGGCATCACAATCAGGGCTCCAGGAGAGCATGGGAGATTCTGTGAGCGAGGCATCTCAGTTAGGGCTCCAAGAGAGCATGGGAGATTCTGTGAGCGAGGCATCCCGGCCTAAGCTCCAGGAGAACATGGGAGATTCTGAGAGTGAGGTGTCCCGGCCAGGGCTCCAAGAGATCATGGGAGATTCTGTGAGCGAGGCATCCCAGTCAGAGCTCCAGGAGAGCAATGGAGATTCTGAGAGCGAGGCATCCCAGTCAGAGCTCCAGGAGAGCAATGGAGATTCTGAGAGCAAAGTGTCCGGCCAGGGCTCCAGGAGAGCATGGGAGATTTTGCGAGCAAGGCGTCCTTGCCATAGCTCCAGGAGAGCATGGGAGATTCTGAGAGTGAAGCATCCTGGCCACGGCTCGAGGAGAGCATGGGAGATTCTGTGAGCGAGGCATCCCAGTCAGTGCTCCAGGAGAGCATGGGAGATTCTGAGAGCGAAGCGTCCAGCCAGGGCTCCAGGAGAGCATGGGGTATTCTGCGAGCGAGGCTTCCAGGCCAAGGCACCAGGAGAGCATGGGAGATTCTGAGAGCGAGGCATCCCAGTCAGAATTCCAGGAGAGCATGGGAGATTCTGAGAGCGAAGCGCCGGACAGGGCTCCTGGAGAGCATTGGATATTCTGTGAGTGAGGCATCCTGGCCAAGGCTCCAGGAGAGCATGGGAGATTTTGAGGGTGAGGCATCCTAGCCAGGGCTCCTGGAGAACATAAGAGATTCGGTAGGCGAGGCATCCCGGCCAGGGCTCCAGGAGAGCATGGGAGATTTTGAGAGCGAGGCATCCCAGCCAGGGCTCCAGGAGAGCAAGGGAGATTCAGAGAGCGAGGCATCCTAGCCAGGGCACCAGGAGAGCATAAGAGATTCTGTCTGCAAGGCATCCTGGCCAGGGCTCCAGGATAGCATGGGAGACTCTGTGAGTGAAGCATCCCGGCCATGGCTCCAGGAGAGCATGGGAGATTCTGGAAGCGAGGCATCCCAATCAGGGCTCGAGGAGAGCATGGGAGGTTCTTGAAGCAAAGGCATCCAGGCCAGGGCTCCCGGAAAGCATGGGAGATTCTGCAAGCGAGCTGTCCCGGCCAAAGCTCCAGGAGAGGATTGGAGATTCTGAGAGCAAAGCATCCTGGCCACAGCTCCAGGATAGCATGGGAGATTCTGTGACCGAGGCATCCCAGTCAGAGCTCCAGGAGAGCATGGGAGATTCTGATAGCAAAGCATCCAGCCAGGGCTCCAGGAGAGCATGGGATATATTCTGTGAGTGAGTCATCCCAGTTTGGGCTCCAAGAGAGTATGGGAGATTCTGTGGGCGAGGCATCTTGGCCAGGGCTCCAAGAGAGCATGGGAGATTCTGAGAGTGAAGTGTCTGGCCATGGCTCCTGGAGAGCATGGGATATTCTGTGAGCAAGGCATCCCAGTCAGGGCTCCAGGAGAGCATGGGAGATTCCACGAGTGAAGCATCCTGGCCATAGCTCTAGGAGAGCATGGAAGATTCTGGAAGCGAGGAATCCCGGCCAAGGCTCCAAGAGAGCATGGGAGATTCTGTGAGCGAAGCATCCCAGCCAGGGATCCAGGAGAGCAAGGGAGATTCTGCAAGTGAGGCGGCCCAGCCAGAGCTCCAGGAGAGCAAGGGAGATTCTGAGAGCGAAGCATCTGGCCATGGCTCAAGGAGAGCATGGGAGATTCTTAAAGCAAGGCGTCCCGGCCAGGGCTCCAGGAGAGCTTTGGAGATTCTGCGAGCGAGGTGTCCTGGCCAGGGCTCCAGGAGAGCATGGGAGATTCTGCGAGCGAGGTGTCCCGGCCAAAGCTCCAGGAGAGTATGGGAGATTCTGCGAGCGAGGCATCCTGGCCAGGGCTCCAGGAGAGTATGGGAGATTTTGCGAGCAAGGCGTCCTCACCAAAGCTCCAGGAGAGCATGGGAGATTTGGAGAGTGAAGCATCCTGGCCATGGCTCAATGAAAGCTTGGGAGATTCTTTGACCGAGGCATCCCAGTCAGAGCTCCAGGAGAGCATGGGAGATTGTGAGAGCAAAGCGTCCGGCCAGTTCTCCAGGAGAGCATGGGGTATTCTGCGAGCGAGGCTTCCAGGCCAAGGCAACAGGAGAGCATGGGAGATTCTGAGAGCGAAGCATCCTGGCCATGGCTCCAGGAGAGCATGGGAATTTCTGAGAGCGAGGCATCCCAGTCAGAGCTCCATGAGAGCATGGGAGATTCTGAGAGTGAAGCCTCCGGCCAGAGCTCCAGGAGAGCATGGGGTATTCTGCGAGCGAGGCTTCCATTCCAAAGCACCAGGAGAGTATGGGAGATTCTGCGAGTGAGGCTTCCTGGCCAAGGCTCCAGGAGAGCATGGGAGATTCTGCGAGCAAGGTATCCTGGCCAGGGCTCCAGGAGAGCATGAGAGATTCTGCAAGCGTGGCCTCCCGGCCATAGCTCCAGGAGATGATGGGAGATTCGGAGAGTGAGGTGTCCCGGCCAGGGCTCCAGGAGAGAATGGAAGATTCTGTGAGCGAGGCATCCCAGTTAGGGCTCCAAGAGAGCATGGGAGATTATGTGAGCGAGGCACCCCGGCCAGGGCTCCAGGAGAGCATGGGAGATTCTGTGAGCAAAGCATCCTTACCACGGCTCAAGGAAAGCATGGGAAAATCTTTAAGCGAGGCATCCCAGTCAGGGCTCCAGGAGAGCATGGGAGATTCTTGAAGCAAGGTGTCCTGGCCAGGGCTCCAGGAAAGCATGGGAGATTCTGCGAGCGAGCTGTCCCGGCCAAAGCTCCAGGAGAGGATGGGAGATTCTTGGAGAGAGGCATCCCAGCCAGGGCTCCTGGAGAGCATGGGAGATTCTGGAAGCGAGGTATCCTGGCCAGGGCTCCAAGAGAGCATGGGAGATTCTGCGAGCGAAGCATCCCAGCCAGGGATCCAGGAGAGCATGGGAGATTCTGCAAGCGAGGCGGCCCGGCCAGAGCTCCAGGAAAGCATCGGAAATTCTGCGAGCAAGGCATCCCAGTCAGGGGTCCAGGAGAGCATGGGAGATTCTGCGAGAGAGGCATCTCTTACCTGCGGCGCACTGCCACCCGGTGGCAGATAGGGGAACTGCAACCTCTGGAAGTCCCGATGAGGTTTTGAAAAAGGGCCCTATGCCGGGACCCAGTTCCAGGAGGCCGGGTAAAATCTGGCAGTGCCCCGCAAAATGTGGCGCGCAGCAGTGATGCCGTGATGTCCGGGGGAATTCCTCGGGTGGATTCACAGATGGCGAAGAGGCAAGAGAGAGAGAGCCAGGAAGAGATCCGTGGGGATGAGGTGTCCCAGCCTGGGCTCCAGGAGAGGATGGGAGATTCTGTGAGCGAGGAGTCCCGGCCAAAGCTCCAGGAGAGCATGGGAGATTCTGAGAGCAAAGCATCCTGGCCATGGCTCCAGGATAGCATGGGAGATTCTGTGACCGAGGCATCCCAGTCAGAGCTCCAGGAGAGCATGGGAGATTCTGAGAGCAAAGCATCCAGCCAGGGCTCCAGGAGAGCATGGGATATATTCTGTGAGTGAGGCATCCCAGTTAGGGCTCCAAGAGAGCATGGGAGATTCTGTGAGCGAGACATCCCAGTTAGAGCTCCAAGAGAGCATGGGTAGAATCTGTGAGCGAGGCATCCCGGCCAGGGCTCCAAGAGAGCAAGGGAGATTCTGCATGCGACGCATCCCAGTCAGAGCTCCATGAGAGCATGGGAGATTCTGAGAGTGAAGCGCCGGACAGGGCTCCAGGAGAGCATGGGGTATTCTGCGAGTGAGGCTTCCAGGCCAAGGCACCAGGAGAGCATAAGAGATTCTGAGAGTGAGGCATCCTGGCCAAGTCTCCAGGAGAGCATGGGAGATTCTGAGAGTGAGGCATCCTGGCCAAGGCTCCAGGAGAGCATGGGAAATTCTGTGGGCGAGGCATCCCGGCAAGGGCTCCAGGAGAACATAAGAGATTCGGTAGGCAAAAGCATCCTGGCCAGGGCTCCAAGAGTGCATGGGAGATTCTGTGAGCGAGGCATCCCAGTCAGAGCTCCAGGAGAGCATGGGAGATTCTGCGAGAGAGGCATCCTGGCCAAGGCTCCAGGAGAGCATGCGAAATTCTGTGGGCGAGGCATCCCGGCAAGGGCTCCAGGAGAACATTAGAGATTCGGTAGGCGAGGCATCCTGGCCAGGGCTCTTAGAGAGCATGGGAGATTCTGTGAGCGAGGCATCCCAGTCAGAGCTCCAAGAGAGCATGGGAGATTCTGTGAGTGAGGCATCCTGGCTAAGGCTCCAAGAGAGCATGGGAGATTCTGTGAGTGAGGCATCCCAGTCAGAGCTCCAGGAGAGCATGGGATATTCTGTTGTGAGCGAGGCATCCTGGCCAAGGCTCCCGGAGAGCATGGGAGATTCTGAGAGCGAAGCAATCCTGGCCACGGCTCCAGGATAGCATGGGAGATTCTGTGACTGAGGCATCCCAGTCAGAGGTCCAGGAGAGCATGGGAGATTCTGAGAGCAAAGCGCCGGACAGGGCTCCAGGAGAGCATGGGATATATTCTGTGAGTGAGGCATCCCGGCCAGGGTTCCAAGAGAGCATGGGATATTCTCCGAGCGAGGCATCCTGGCCAAGGCTCCAGGAGAGCATGGGAGATTCTGAGAGTGAAGCATCCTGGCCACGGCTCCAGGAGAGCATGTGAAAATCTGGAAGCGAGGCATCACAGTCAGGGCTCCAGGAGAGCATGGGAGATTCTGTGAGCAAGGCATCCCAGTTAGGGCTCCAAGAGAGCATGGGAGATTCTGCGAGCGAGGCATCCCGGCCAGCGCTCCAAGAGAGCATGGGAGATTCTGTGAGCGAGGCATCCCAGCCATAGATCCAGGAGAACATGGGAGATTCTGAGAGTGAGGTGTCGCGGCCTGGGCTCCATGAGAGCATAAGAGATTCTGTAGGTGCAGCATCCTGGCCCAGGGCTCCAGGAGAGCATGGGTGATTCTGTAAGCGAAGCATCCTGGCCACGGCTCCAGGAGAGCATGGGAAAATCTGGATGGAAGGTGTCCTGGCCAGGGCTCCAGGAAAGCATGGGAGATTCTGCGAGCTGTCCCCGCTAAAGCTCCAGGAGAGTATGGGAGATTCTTGGAGCGAGGCATCCCAGCCAGGGCTCCAAGAGAGCATGGGAGATTCTGTGAGTGAGGCATCCCAGTCAGAGCTCCAGAAGAGCAATGGAGATTCTGAGAGTGAAGTTTCCGGCCAGGTCTTCAGGAGAGCATTGGAGATTCTATGAGTGAGGCATCCTGGCCAGGGCTCCAATAGAGAGCATGGGAGATTTTGCGAGCAACGCATCCTCGCCAAAGCTCCAGGAGATCATGGGAGATTCTGAGAGCGAAGCATCCTGGCCACGACTCCAGGAGAGCATGGGAGATTCTCTGACCGAGGCATCCCAGACAGAGCTCCAGGAGAGCAATGGAGATTCTGAGAGTGAAGTGTCCGGCCAGGGCTCCAGGAGAGCATGGGAGATTCTGGGAGTAAGTCGCTCCAGGAGAGCATGGGAGATTCTGGAAGTGAGGAATCCCGGCCAGGGCTCTAAGAGAGCATGGGAGATTCTGAGAGCGAAGCAACTGGCCATGGCTCCAGGAGAGCATGGGATATTCTGTGAGTGAGGCATCCCAGTCAGTGCTCCAGGAGAGCATGGGAGATTCTTAAAGCAAGGCATCCCGGCCAGGGCTCCAGGAGAGCATAGGAGATTCTGCGAGCGGGGTGTCCCGGCCAGGGCTCCAGGAGAGCATGGGAGATTCTGTGAGCGAGGCATCCCAACTTGGGCTCCAGGAGAGCATGGGAGATTTTGTGAGCGAGGCATCCTGGCCAAAGCTCCAGGAGTGTATGGGAGATTCTGCAAGCTAGGCATTCTGGCCAGGGCTCCAGGAGAGCATGGGAGATTTTGCAAGCAAGGCGTCCTCACCAAAGCTCCAGGAGAGCATGGGAGATTCTGAGAGCGAAGCATCCTGGCCACAACTCAATGAAAGCATGGGAGATTCTTTGACCGAGGCATCCCAGTCAGAGCTCCAGGAGAGTATGGGAGATTGTGAGAGCGAAGCGTCCGGCCAGTGCTCCAGGAAAACATGGGGTATTCTGCGAGCGAGGCTTCCAGGCAATGGCAACAGGAGAGCATGGGAGATTCTGAGAGCGAAGCATCCTGGCCACGGCTCCAGGAGAGCATGGGAGATTCTGAGAGTGAAGCGCTGGACAGCGCTCCAGCAGAGCATGGGGTATTCTGCGAGCGAGTTATCCTGGCCAGGGCTCCAGGAGAGCATGAGAGATTCTGCGAGCGAGCTGTCCTGGCCAAAGCTCAAGGAGAGGATGGGAGATTCTTGGAGAGAGGCATCTCAGCCAGGGCTCCAGGAGAGCATGGGAGATTCTGTGAGTGAGGCGTCCCAGCCACGGCTCCTGGAGAGCATGGGAGATTCTGGAAGCGAGGTATCCTGGCCAGGGCTCCAGGAGAGCATGGGATATTCTGCGAGCAAGGCATCCCTGTCAGGGCTCCAGGAGAGCATGGGAGATTCTGCGAGCGAGGCATCTCTTACCTGCGGCGCACTGCCACCCGGTGGCAGATAGGGGAACTGCAACCTCTGGAAGTCCCGATGAGGTTTTGAAAAAGGGCCCTATGCTGGGACCCAGTTCCAGGAGGCCGGGTAAAATCTGCCAGTGCCCCACAAAATGTGGCGTGCAGCAGTGATGCCGTGACGTCCGGGAGAATTCCATTCCTCGGGTGGATTCACAGATGGCGAAGAGGCAAGAGAGAGAGAGCCAGGAAGAGATCCATGGGGATGAGGTGTCCCAGCCAGGGCTCCAGGAGAGGATGGGAGATTCTGTGAGCGAGGAGTCCCGGCCAAAGCTCCAGGAGAACATGGGAGATTCTGAGAGCAAAGCATCCTGGCCATGGCTCCAGGATAGCATGGGAGATTCTGTGACCGAGGCATCCCAGTCAGAGCTCCATGAGAGCATGGGAGATTCTGAGAGTGAAGCGCTGGACAGGGCTCCAGCAGAGCATGGGGTATTCTGTGAGTGAGGCTTCCATGCCAAGGCACCAGGAGAGCATGGGAGATTCTGTGAGTGAGGCATCCTGGCCAAGGCTCCAGGAGAGCATGGGAGATTCTGCCAGCGAGGTATCCTGGCCAGGGCTCCAGGAGAGCATGAGAGATTCTGCAAGCATGGCCTCCCGGCCATAGCTCCAGGAGAGGATGGGAGATTCTGTGAGCGAGGCATCCTGGCCAGGGCTCCAGGAGAGCATGGGAGATTTTGCTAGCAAGACGTCCTCGCCAAAGCTCCAGGAGAGCATGGGAGATTCTGAGAGCGAAGCATCCTGGCCAAGGCAACAGGAGAGCATGGGAGATTCTGTGACTGAGGCATCCTGGACAAGGCTCCAGGAGAGCATGGGAGATTCTGAGGGTGAGGCATCCTGGCCAGGGCTCCAGGAGAGCATGGGAGATTCTTAGGGCAAGGCATCCTGGCAAGCGCTCTAGGAGAACATAAGAGATTCGGTCGGAGAGGCATCCTGGCCAGGGCTACAGGAGAGTATGGGAGACTCTGCGAGTGAAGCATCCCGGCCATGGCTCCAAGAGAGCTTGGGAGATTCTGTGAGCGAGGCATACTGGATAGAGCTCAAGGAGAGCATGAGAGATTCCATAGGCGAGGCATCCTGGCCAGGTCTCCAGGAGAGCATGGGAGATTCTGCGTGTGAAGCATACCGGCCACATCTCCAAGAGAGCATGGAAGATTCTGTGAGCGAGGCATCCCAGTTAGGGCTCCAAGAGAGTATGGGAGATTATGTGAGCAAGGCATCCTGGCCTGGGCTCCAAGAGAGCATGGGAGATTCTGTGGGCGAGGCATCCCGGCAAGGGCTCCAGGAGAACATAAGAGATTTGTTAGGCGAGGCATCCTGGCCAGGGCTCCAAGAGAGCATGGGAGATTCTGCGTGTGAAGCATACCGGCCACATCTCCAAGAGAGCATGGAAGATTCTGTGAGCGAGGCATCCCAGTTAGGGCTCCAAGAGAATATGGGAGATTATGTGAGCAAGGCATCCCGGCCTGGGCTCCAAGAGAGCATGGGAGATTCTGTGGGCGAGGCATCCCGGCAAGGGCTCCAGGAGAACATAAGAGATTTGGTAGGCGAGGCACTCCGGCCAGGGCTCCAGGAGAACATAAGACATTCGGTAGGTGAGGCACTCCGGCAAGGGCTCCAGGAGAGCATGGGAGATTCTGCCAGCGAGGTATCCTGGCCAGGACTCCAGGAGAGCATGAGAGATTCTGCAAGCGTGGCATCCCCGGCCAAAGCTCCAGGAGAGCATGGAAATTCTGGGAGTGAGGTGTCCCGGCCAGGGCTCCAGGAGAGCATGGAAGATTCTGTGAGCGAGGCATCCCAGTTAGGGCTCCAAGACAGCATGGGAGATTATGTGAGCGAAGCATCCCGGCCAGGGCTCCAGGAGAGCATGGAATATTCTGTGAGCGAAGCATCCTGGCCATTGCTACAGGAGAGCATGGGAAAATCTTTAAGCGAGGCATCCCAGTCAGGGCTCCTGGAGAGCTTGGGAGATTCTTGAAGCAAGGTGTCCTTGCTAGTGCTCCAGGAAAGCATGGGAGATTCTGTGAGCGAGCTGTCCCGGCCAAAGCTCCAGGAGAGGATGGGAGATTCTTGGAGAGAGGCATCCCAGCCAGGGCTCCAGGAGAGCATGGGAGATACTGTGAGCGAGGCATCTCTTACCTGCGGCGCACTGCCACCTGGTGGCAGATAGGGGAACTGCAACCTCTTGAAGTCCCGATGAGGTTTTGAAAAAGGGCCCTATGCCGGGACCCAGTTCCAGGAGGCCGGGTAAAATCTGCCAGTGCCCCGCAAACGGTGGCATGCAGCAGTGATGTCGTGATGTCCGGGGGAATTCCTCGGGTGGATTCACAGATGGCGAAGAGGCAAGAGAGAGCGAGCCAGGAAGAGATCCGTGGGGATGAGGTGTCCCAGCCAGGGCTCCAGGAGAGGATGGGAGATTCTGTGTGCGAGGAGTCCCGGCTAAAGCTCCAAAATAGCATGGGAGATTCTGTGACAGAGGCATCCCAGTCAGAGCTCCAGGAGAGCATGGGAGATTCTGAGAACAATGCATCCAGCCAGGGCTCCAGGAGAGCATGGGATATATTCTGTGAGCGAGACATCCCAGTTAGAGCTCCAAGAGAGCATGGGAGATTCTGCAAGTGAGGGATCCCAGTCAGAGCTCCATGAGAGCATGGGAGATTCTGAGAGTGAAGCGCCGGACAGGGCTCTAGGAGAGCATGGGGTATTCTGCGAGCGAGGCTTCCAGGCCAAGGCACCAGGAGAGCATGGGAGATTCTGAGAGTGAGGCATCCTGGCCAAGTCTCCAGGAGGGTATGGGATATTCTGCCAGCGAGGCTTCCAGGCCAAGGCACCAGGAGAGCATGGGAGATTCTGCGAGCGAGGCTTCCAGGCCAAGGCACCAGGAGAGCATGGGAGATTCTGTGAGTGAGGCATCCAGTCCAAGGCTCCTGGAGAGCATGGGAGATTCTGTGAGCGAGGCATCCTGGCCAGGGCTCCAGGAGAGCATGGGAGATTTTGCGAGCAAGACGTCCTTGCCAAAGCTCCAGGAGAGCATGGGAGATTCTGAGAGCGAAGCATCCTGGCTAAGGCAACAGGAGAGCATGGGAGATTCTGTGACTGAGGCATCCTGGACAAGGCTCCAGGAGAGCATGGGAGATTCTGAGGGTGAGGCATCCTGGCCAGGGCTCCAGGAGAGCATGGGAGATTCTTAGGGCAAGGCATCCTGGCAGGGGCTCCAGGAGAACATAAGAGATTCGGTCAGAGACATCCTGGCCATGGCTACAGGAGAGCATGGGAGACTCTGCGAGTGAAGCATCCCGGCCATGGCTCCAAGAGAGCTTGGGAGATTCTGTGAGCGAGGCATACTGGATAGAGCTCAAGGAGAGCATGAGAGATTCCATAGGTGAGGCATCCTGGCCAGTGCTCCTGGAGAGCATGGGAGATTCTGCATGTGAAGCATACCGGCCACATCTCCAAAAGAGCATGGGAGATTTTGTGAGTGAGACATCCCAGTTAGAGCTCCAAGAGAGCATGGTAGAATCTGGGATCAAGACATCCCAGTCAGAGCTCCATGAGAGCATGGGAGATTCTGAGAGTGAAGCGCCGGACAGGGCTCCAGGAGAGCATGGGGTATTCTGCATGCGAGGCTTGAAGGCCAAGGCACCAGGAGAGCATGGGAGATTCTGAGAGTGAGGCATCCTGGCCAAGGCTCCAGGAGAGAATGGGATATTCTGCGAGCGATCCCTCCAGGCCAAGGCACCAGGAGAGCATGGGAGATTCTGTGAGTGAGGCATCCTGGCCAGGGCTCCAGGAGAGCATGGGAGATTTTGTGGGCAAGGCGTCCTCGCCAAAGCTCCAGGAGAGCATGGGTGATTCTGAGAGCGAAGCATCCTTTCCACGGCTCCAGGAGAGCATGGGAGATTCTGTGACTGAGGCATCCCAGTCAGAGCTCCAGGAGAGCATGGGAGATTCTGCGAGTGAGGCATCCCGGCCAGGGCTCCAGGAGAGCATGGGAGATTTTGAGGGCTAGGCATCCTGGCAAGGGTTCCAGGAGAACATAAGAGATTCTGTCGGAGTGGCATCCTGGCCAGGGCTCCAGGAGAGCATGGGAGATTCTGCGAGTGAAGCATCCCGGCCATGGCTCCAAGAGAGCTTGGGAGATTCTGTGAGTGAGCCATACTGGACAGGGCTCAAGGAGAGCATAAGAGATTCCATAGGCGAGGCATCCTGGCCAGGGCTCCCGGAGAGCATGGGAGATTCTGCGAGTGAAGCATACCGGCCACGGCTCCAAGAGAGCATGGAAGATTCTGTGAGCGAGGCATCCCAGTTAGGGCTCCAAGAGAGCATGGGAGATTATGTGAGCAAGGCATCCCGGCTAGGGCTCCAAGAGAGCATGGGTGATTCTGTAAGCGAAGCATCCTGGCCACGGCTCCAGGAGAGCATGGGAAAATCTGGATGGAAGGTGTCCTGGCCAGGGCTCCAGGAAAGCATGGGAGATTCTGCGAGCTGTCCCCGCTAAAGCTCCAGGAGAGTATGGGAGATTCTTGGAGCGAGGCATCCCAGCCAGGGCTCCAAGAGAGCATGGGAGATTCTGTGAGTGAGGCATCCCAGTCAGAGCTCCAGAAGAGCAATGGAGATTCTGAGAGTGAAGTTTCCGGCCAGGTCTTCAGGAGAGCATTGGAGATTCTATGAGCAAGGCATCCTGGCCAGGGCTCCAATAGAGAGCATGGGAGATTTTGCGAGCAACGCATCCTCGCCAAAGCTCCAGGAGATCATGGGAGATTCTGAGAGTGAAGCATCCTGGCCATGACTCCAGGAGAGCATGGGAGATTCTCTGACCGAGGCATCCCAGACAGAGCTCCAGGAGAGCAATGGAGATTCTGAGAGTGAAGTGTCCGGCCAGGGCTCCAGGAGAGCATGGGAGATTCTGGGAGTAAGTCGCTCCAGGAGAGCATGGGAGATTCTGGAAGCGAGGAATCCCGGCCAGGGCTCTAAGAGAGCATGGGAGATTCTGAGAGCGAAGCAACTGGCCATGGCTCCAGGAGAGCATTGGATATTCTGTGAGTGAGGCATCCCAGTCAGGGCTCCAGGAGAGCATGGGAGATTCTTAAAGCAAGGCATCCCGGCCAGGGCTCCAGGAGAGCATAGGAGATTCTGCGAGCGGGGTGTCCCGGCCAGGGCTCCAGGAGAGCATGGGAGATTCTGTGAGCGAGGCATCCCAACTTGGGCTCCAGGAGAGCATGGGAGATTTTGTGAGCGAGGCATCCTGGCCAAAGCTCCAGGAGTGTATGGGAGATTCTGCGAGCTAGGCATTCTAGCCAGGGCTCCAGGAGAGCATGGGAGATTTTGCAAGCAAGGCGTCCTCACCAAAGCTCCAGGAGAGCATGGGAGATTCTGAGAGCGAAGCATCCTGGCCACAACTCAATGAAAGCATGGGAGATTCTTTGACCGAGGCATCCCAGTCAGAGCTCCAGGAGAGTATGGGAGATTGTGAGAGCGAAGCGTCCGGCCAGTGCTCCAGGAAAACATGGGGTATTCTGCGAGCGAGGCTTCCAGGCAATGGCAACAGGAGAGCATGGGAGATTCTGAGAGCGAAGCATCCTGGCCACGGCTCCAGGAGAGCATGGGAGATTCTGAGAGCGAGGCATCCCAGTCAGAGCTCCATGAGAGCATGGGAGATTCTGAGAGTGAAGCGCTGGACAGCGCTCCAGCAGAGCATGGGGTATTCTGCGAGCGAGTTATCCTGGCCAGGGCTCCAGGAGAGCATGAGAGATTCTGCGAGCGAGCTGTCCTGGCCAAAGCTCAAGGAGAGGATGGGAGATTCTTGGAGAGAGGCATCTCAGCCAGGGCTCCAGGAGAGCATGGGAGATTCTGTGAGTGAGGCGTCCCAGCCACGGCTCCTGGAGAGCATGGGAGATTCTGGAAGCAAGGTATCCTGGCCAGGGCTCCAAGAGAGCATGGGAGATTCTGCGAGCGAAGCATCCCAGCCAGGGATCCAGGAGAGCATGGGATATTCTGCAAGCAAGGCATCCCTGTCAGGGCTCCAGGAGAGCATGGGAGATTCTGCGAGCGAGGCATCTCTTACCTGCGGCGCACTGCCACCCGGTGGCAGATAGGGGAACTGCAACCTCTGGAAGTCCCGATGAGGTTTTGAAAAAGGGCCCTATGCTGGGACCCAGTTCCAGGAGGCCGGGTAAAATCTGCCAGTGCCCCGCAAAATGTGGCGTGCAGCAGTGATGCCGTGATGTCCGGGGGAATTCCTCGGGTGGATTCACAGATGGCGAAGAGGCAAGAGAGAGAGAGCCAGGAAGAGATCCATGGGGATGAGGTGTCCCAGCCAGGGCTCCAGGAGAGGATGGGAGATTCTGTGAGCGAGGAGTCCCGGCCAAAGCTCCAGGAGAACATGGGAGATTCTGAGAGCAAAGCATCCTGGCCATGGCTCCAGGATAGCATGGGAGATTCTGTGACCGAGGCATCCCAGTCAGAGCTCCATGAGAGCATGGGAGATTCTGAGAGTGAAGCGCTGGACAGGGCTCCAGCAGAGCATGGGGTATTCTGTGAGTGAGGCTTCCATGCCAAGGCACCAGGAGAGCATGGGAGATTCTGTGAGTGAGGCATCCTGGCCAAGGCTCCAGGAGAGCATGGGAGATTCTGCCAGCGAGGTATCCTGGCCAGGGCTCCAGGAGAGCATGAGAGATTCTGCAAGCATGGCCTCCCGGCCATAGCTCCAGGAGAGGATGGGAGATTCTGTGAGCGAGGCATCCTGGCCAGGGCTCCAGGAGAGCATGGGAGATTTTGCTAGCAAGACGTCCTCGCCAAAGCTCCAGGAGAGCATGGGAGATTCTGAGAGCGAAGCATCCTGGCCAAGGCAACAGGAGAGCATGGGAGATTCTGTGACTGAGGCATCCTGGACAAGGCTCCAGGAGAGCATGGGAGATTCTGAGGGTGAGGCATCCTGGCCAGGGCTCCAGGAGAGCATGGGAGATTCTTAGGGCAAGGCATCCTGGCAAGCGCTCTAGGAGAACATAAGAGATTCGGTCGGAGAGGCATCCTGGCCAGGGCTACAGGAGAGTATGGGAGACTCTGCGAGTGAAGCATCCCGGCCATGGCTCCAATAGAGCTTGGGAGATTCTGTGAGCGAGGCATACTGGATAGAGCTCAAGGAGAGCATGAGAGATTCCATAGGCGAGGCATCCTGGCCAGGTCTCCAGGAGAGCATGGGAGATTCTGCGTGTGAAGCATACCGGCCACATCTCCAAGAGAGCATGGAAGATTCTGTGAGCGAGGCATCCCAGTTAGGGCTCCAAGAGAGTATGGGAGATTATGTGAGCAAGGCATCCTGGCCTGGGCTCCAAGAGAGCATGGGAGATTCTGTGGGCGAGGCATCCCGGCAAGGGCTCCAGGAGAACATAAGAGATTTGGTAGGCGAGGCATCCTGGCCAGGGCTCCAAGAGAGCATGGGAGATTCTGCGTGTGAAGCATACCGGCCACATCTCCAAGAGAGCATGGAAGATTCTGTGAGCGAGGCATCCCAGTTAGGGCTCCAAGAGAATATGGGAGATTATGTGAGCAAGGCATCCCGGCCTGGGCTCCAAGAGAGCATGGGAGATTCTGTGGGCGAGGCATCCCGGCAAGGGCTCCAGGAGAACATAAGAGATTTGGTAGGCGAGGCACTCCGGCCAGGGCTCCAGGAGAACATAAGACATTCGGTAGGTGAGGCACTCCGGCAAGGGCTCCAGGAGAGCATGGGAGATTCTGCCAGCGAGGTATCCTGGCCAGGACTCCAGGAGAGCATGAGAGATTCTGCAAGCGTGGCATCCCCGGCCAAAGCTCCAGGAGAGCATGGAAATTCTGGGAGTGAGGTGTCCCGGCCAGGGCTCCAGGAGAGCATGGAAGATTCTGTGAGCGAGGCATCCCAGTTAGGGCTCCAAGACAGCATGGGAGATTATGTGAGCGAAGCATCCCGGCCAGGGCTCCAGGAGAGCATGGAATATTCTGTGAGCGAAGCATCCTGGCCATTGCTACAGGAGAGCATGGGAAAATCTTTAAGCGAGGCATCCCAGTCAGGGCTCCTGGAGAGCTTGGGAGATTCTTGAAGCAAGGTGTCCTTGCTAGTGCTCCAGGAAAGCATGGGAGATTCTGTGAGCGAGCTGTCCCGGCCAAAGCTCCAGGAGAGGATGGGAGATTCTTGGAGAGAGGCATCCCAGCCAGGGCTCCAGGAGAGCATGGGAGATACTGTGAGCGAGGCATCTCTTACCTGCGGCGCACTGCCACCTGGTGGCAGATAGGGGAACTGCAACCTCTTGAAGTCCCGATGAGGTTTTGAAAAAGGGCCCTATGCCGGGACCCAGTTCCAGGAGGCCGGGTAAAATCTGCCAGTGCCCCGCAAACGGTGGCATGCAGCAGTGATGTCGTGACGTCCGGGGGGAATTCCTCGGGTGGATTCACAGATGGCGAAGAGGCAAGAGAGAGCGAGCCAGGAAGAGATCCGTGGGGATGAGGTGTCCCAGCCAGGGCTCCAGGAGAGGATGGGAGATTCTGTGTGCGAGGAGTCCCGGCTAAAGCTCCAAAATAGCATGGGAGATTCTGTGACAGAGGCATCCCAGTCAGAGCTCCAGGAGAGCATGGGAGATTCTGAGAACAATGCATCCAGCCAGGGCTCCAGGAGAGCATGGGATATATTCTGTGAGCGAGACATCCCAGTTAGAGCTCCAAGAGAGCATGGGAGATTCTGCGAGTGAGGGATCCCAGTCAGAGCTCCATGAGAGCATGGGAGATTCTGAGAGTGAAGCGCCGGACAGGGCTCTAGGAGAGCATGGGGTATTCTGCGAGCGAGGCTTCCAGGCCAAGGCACCAGGAGAGCATGGGAGATTCTGAGAGTGAGGCATCCTGGCCAAGTCTCCAGGAGGGTATGGGATATTCTGCGAGCGAGGCTTCCAGGCCAAGGCACCAGGAGAGCATGGGAGATTCTGCGAGCGAGGCTTCCAGGCCAAGGCACCAGGAGAGCATGGGAGATTCTGTGAGCGAGGCATCCAGTCCAAGGCTCCTGGAGAGCATGGGAGATTCTGTGAGCGAGGCATCCTGGCCAGGGCTCCAGGAGAGCATGGGAGATTTTGCGAGCAAGACGTCCTTGCCAAAGCTCCAGGAGAGCATGGGAGATTCTGAGAGCGAAGCATCCTGGCTAAGGCAACAGGAGAGCATGGGAGATTCTGTGACTGAGGCATCCTGGACAAGGCTCCAAGAGAGCTTGGGAGATTCTGTGAGCGAGGCATACTGGATAGAGCTCAAGGAGAGCATGAGAGATTCTGCATGTGAAGCATACCGGCCACATCTCCAAAAGAGCATGGGAGATTTTGTGAGTGAGACATCCCAGTTAGAGCTCCAAGAGAGCATGGTAGAATCTGGGATCAAGACATCCCAGTCAGAGCTCCATGAGAGCATGGGAGATTCTGAGAGTGAAGCGCCGGACAGGGCTCCAGGAGAGCATGGGGTATTCTGCATGCGAGGCTTGAAGGCCAAGGCACCAGGAGAGCATGGGAGATTCTGAGAGTGAGGCATCCTGGCCAAGGCTCCAGGAGAGAATGGGATATTCTGCGAGTGATCCCTCCAGGCCAGGGCTCCAGGAGAGCATGGGAGATTTTGTGGGCAAGGCGTCCTCGCCAAAGCTCCAGGAGAGCATGGGTGATTCTGAGAGCGAAGCATCCTGGCCACGGCTCCAGGAGAGCATGGGAGATTCTGTGACTGAGGCATCCCAGTCAGAGCTCCAGGAGAGCATGGGAGATTCTGCGAGTGAGGCATCCCGGCCAGGGCTCCAGGAGAGCATGGGAGATTTTGAGGGCTAGGCATCCTGGCAAGGGCTCAAGGAGAGCATAAGAGATTCCATAGGCGAGGCATCCTGGCCAGGGCTCCCGGAGAGCATGGGAGATTCTGCGAGTGAAGCATACCGGCCACGGCTCCAAGAGAGCATGGAAGATTCTGTGAGCGAGGCATCCCAGTTAGGGCTCCAAGAGAGCATGGGAGATTATGTGAGCAAGGCATCCCGGCTAGGGCTCCAAGAGAGCATGGGTGATTCTGTAAGCGAAGTATCCTGGCCACGGCTCCAGGAGAGCATGGGAAAATCTGGATGGAAGGTGTCCTGGCCAGGGCTCCAGGAAAGCATGGGAGATTCTGCGAGCTGTCCCCGCTAAAGCTCCAGGAGAGTATGGGAGATTCTTGGAGCGAGGCATCCCAGCCAGGGCTCCAAGAGAGCATGGGAGATTCTGTGAGTGAGGCATCCCAGTCAGAGCTCCAGAAGAGCAATGGAGATTCTGAGAGTGAAGTTTCCGGCCAGGTCTTCAGGAGAGCATTGGAGATTCTATGAGCGAGGCATCCTGGCCAGGGCTCCAATAGAGAGCATGGGAGATTTTGCGAGCAACGCATCCTCACCAAAGCTCCAAGAGATCATGGGAGATTCTGAGAGCGAAGCATCCTGGCCACGACTCCAGGAGAGCATGGGAGATTCTCTGACCGAGGCATCCCAGACAGAGCTCCAGGAGAGCAATGTGGAGATTCTGAGAGTGAAGTGTCCGGCCAGGGCTCCAGGAGAGCATGGGAGATTCTGGGAGTAAGTCGCTCCAGGAGAGCATGGGAGATTCTGGAAGCGAGGAATCCCGGCCAGGGCTCTAAGAGAGTATGGGAGATTCTGAGAGCGAAGCAACTGGCCATGGCTCCAGGAGAGCATGGGATATTCTGTGAGTGAGGCATCCCAGTCAGGGCTCCAGGAGAGCATGGGAGATTCTTAAAGCAAGGCATCCCGGCCAGGGCTCCAGGAGAGCATAGGAGATTCTGCGAGCGGGGTGTCCCGGCCAGGGCTCCAGGAGAGCATGGGAGATTCTGTGAGCGAGGCATCCCAACTTGGGCTCCAGGAGAGCATGGGAGATTTTGTGAGCGAGGCATCCTGGCCAAAGCTCCAGGAGTGTATGGGAGATTCTGCGAGCTAGGCATTCTGGCCAGGGCTCCAGGAGAGCATGGGAGATTTTGCAAGCAAGGCGTCCTCACCAAAGCTCCAGGAGAGCATGGGAGATTCTGAGAGCGAAGCATCCTGGCCACAACTCAATGAAAGCATGGGAGATTCTTTGACCGAGGCATCCCAGTCTGAGCTCCAGGAGAGTATGGGAGATTGTGAGAGCGAAGCGTCCGGCCAGTGCTCCAGGAAAACATGGGGTATTCTGCGAGCGAGGCTTCCAGGCAATGGCAACAGGAGAGCATGGGAGATTCTGAGAGCGAAGCATCCTGGCCACGGCTCCAGGAGAGCATGGGAGATTCTGAGAGCGAGGCATCCCAGTCAGAGCTCCATGAGAGCATGGGAGATTCTGAGAGTGAAGCGCTGGACAGCGCTCCAGCAGAGCATGGGGTATTCTGCGAGCGAGTTATCCTGGCCAGGGCTCCAGGAGAGCATGAGAGATTCTGCGAGCGAGCTGTCCTGGCCAAAGCTCAAGGAGAGGATGGGAGATTCTTGGAGAGAGGCATCTCAGCCAGGGCTCCAGGAGAGCATGGGAGATTCTGTGAGTGAGGCGTCCCAGCCACGGCTCCTGGAGAGCATGGGAGATTCTGGAAGCGAGGTATCCTGGCCAGGGCTCCAAGAGAGCATGGGAGATTCTGCGAGCGAAGCATCCCAGCCAGGGATCCAGGAGAGCATGGGATATTCTGCGAGCAAGGCATCCCTGTCAGGGCTCCAGGAGAGCATGGGAGATTCTGCGAGCGAGGCATCTCTTACCTGCGGTGCACTGCCACCCGGTGGCAGATAGGGGAACTGCAACCTCTGGAAGTCCCGATGAGGTTTTGAAAAAGGGCCCTATGCTGGGACCCAGTTCCAGGAGGCCGGGTAAAATCTGCCAGTGCCCCGCAAAATGTGGCGTGCAGCAGTGATGCCGTGACGTCCGGGGGAATTCCTCGGGTGGATTCACAGATGGCGAAGAGGCAAGAGAGAGAGAGCCAGGAAGAGATCCATGGGGATGAGGTGTCCCAGCCAGGGCTCCAGGAGAGGATGGGAGATTCTGTGAGCGAGGAGTCCCGGCCAAAGCTCCAGGAGAACATGGGAGATTCTGAGAGCAAAGCATCCTGGCCATGGCTCCAGGATAGCATGGGAGATTCTGTGACCGAGGCATCCCAGTCAGAGCTCCATGAGAGCATGGGAGATTCTGAGAGTGAAGCGCTGGACAGGGCTCCAGCAGAGCATGGGGTATTCTGTGAGTGAGGCTTCCATGCCAAGGCACCAGGAGAGCATGGGAGATTCTGTGAGTGAGGCATCCTGGCCAAGGCTCCAGGAGAGCATGGGAGATTCTGCCAGCGAGGTATCCTGGCCAGGGCTCCAGGAGAGCATGAGAGATTCTGCAAGCATGGCCTCCTGGCCATAGCTCCAGGAGAGGATGGGAGATTCTGTGAGCGAGGCATCCTGGCCAGGGCTCCAGGAGAGCATGGGAGATTTTGCTAGCAAGACGTCCTCGCCAAAGCTCCAGGAGAGCATGGGAGATTCTGAGAGCGAAGCATCCTGGCCAAGGCAACAGGAGAGCATGGGAGATTCTGTGACTGAGGCATCCTGGACAAGGCTCCAGGAGAGCATGGGAGATTCTGAGGGTGAGGCATCCTGGCCAGGGCTCCAGGAGAGCATGGGAGATTCTTAGGGCAAGGCATCCTGGCAAGCGCTCTAGGAGAACATAAGAGATTCGGTCGGAGAGGCATCCTGGCCAGGGCTACAGGAGAGTATGGGAGACTCTGCGAGTGAAGCATCCCGGCCATGGCTCCAAGAGAGCTTGGGAGATTCTGTGAGCGAGGCATACTGGATAGAGCTCAAGGAGAGCATGAGAGATTCCATAGGCGAGGCATCCTGGCCAGGTCTCCAGGAGAGCATGGGAGATTCTGCGTGTGAAGCATACCGGCCACATCTCCAAGAGAGCATGGAAGATTCTGTGAGCGAGGCATCCCAGTTAGGGCTCCAAGAGAGTATGGGAGATTATGTGAGCAAGGCATCCTGGCCTGGGCTCCAAGAGAGCATGGGAGATTCTGTGGGCAAGGCATCCCGGCAAGGGCTCCAGGAGAACATAAGAGATTTGGTAGGCGAGGCATCCTGGCCAGGGCTCCAAGAGAGCATGGGAGATTCTGCGTGTGAAGCATACTGGCCACATCTCCAAGAGAGCATGGAAGATTCTGTGAGCGAGGCATCCCAGTTAGGGCTCCAAGAGAATATGGGAGATTATGTGAGCAAGGCATCCCGGCCTGGGCTCCAAGAGAGCATGGGAGATTCTGTGGGCGAGGCATCCTGGCAAGGGCTCCAGGAGAACATAAGAGATTTGGTAGGCGAGGCACTCCGGCCAGGGCTCCAGGAGAACATAAGACATTCGGTAGGTGAGGCACTCCGGCAAGGGCTCCAGGAGAGCATGGGAGATTCTGCCAGCGAGGTATCCTGGCCAGGACTCCAGGAGAGCATGAGAGATTCTGCAAGCGTGGCATCCCCGGCCAAAGCTCCAGGAGAGCATGGAAATTCTGGGAGTGAGGTGTCCCGGCCAGGGCTCCAGGAGAGCATGGAAGATTCTGTGAGCGAGGCATCCCAGTTAGGGCTCCAAGACAGCATGGGAGATTATGTGAGCGAAGCATCCCGGCCAGGGCTCCAGGAGAGCATGGAATATTCTGTGAGCGAAGCATCCTGGCCATTGCTACAGGAGAGCATGGGAAAATCTTTAAGCGAGGCATCCCAGTCAGGGCTCCTGGAGAGCTTGGGAGATTCTTGAAGCAAGGTGTCCTTGCTAGTGCTCCAGGAAAGCATGGGAGATTCTGTGAGCGAGCTGTCCCGGCCAAAGCTCCAGGAGAGGATGGGAGATTCTTGGAGAGAGGCATCCCAGCCAGGGCTCCAGGAGAGCATGGGAGATACTGTGAGCGAGGCATCTCTTACCTGCGGCGCACTGCCACCTGGTGGCAGATAGGGGAACTGCAACCTCTTGAAGTCCCGATGAGGTTTTGAAAAAGGGCCCTATGCCGGGACCCAGTTCCAGGAGGCCGGGTAAAATCTGCCAGTGCCCCGCAAACGGTGGCATGCAGCAGTGATGTCGTGACGTCCGGGTGGATTCACAGATGGCGAAGAGGCAAGAGAGAGCGAGCCAGGAAGAGATCCGTGGGGATGAGGTGTCCCAGCCAGGGCTCCAGGAGAGGATGGGAGATTCTGTGTGTGAGGAGTCCCGGCTAAAGCTCCAAAATAGCATGGGAGATTCTGTGACAGAGGCATCCCAGTCAGAGCTCCAGGAGAGCATGGGAGATTCTGAGAACAATGCATCCAGCCAGGGCTCCAGGAGAGCATGGGATATATTCTGTGAGCGAGACATCCCAGTTAGAGCTCCAAGAGAGCATGGGAGATTCTGCGAGTGAGGGATCCCAGTCAGAGCTCCATGAGAGCATGGGAGATTCTGAGAGTGAAGCGCCGGACAGGGCTCTAGGAGAGCATGGGGTATTCTGCGAGCGAGGCTTCCAGGCCAAGGCACCAGGAGAGCATGGGAGATTCTGAGAGTGAGGCATCCTGGCCAAGTCTCCAGGAGGGTATGGGATATTCTGCGAGCGAGGCTTCCAGGCCAAGGAACCAGGAGAGCATGGGAGCTTCTGCGAGCGAGGCTTCCAGGCCAAGGCACCAGGAGAGCATGGGAGATTCTGTGAGCGAGGCATCCAGTCCAAGGCTCCTGGAGAGCATGGGAGATTCTGTGAGCGAGGCATCCTGGCCAGGGCTCCAGGAGAGCATGGGAGATTTTGCGAGCAAGACGTCCTTGCCAAAGCTCCAGGAGAGCATGGGAGATTCTGAGAGCGAAGCATCCTGGCTAAGGCAACAGGAGAGCATGGGAGATTCTGTGACTGAGGCATCCTGGACAAGGCTCCAGGAGAGCATGGGAGATTCTGAGGGTGAGGCATCCTGGCCAGGGCTCCAGGAGAGCATGGGAGATTCTTAGGGCAAGACATCCTGGCAGGGGCTCCAGGAGAACATAAGAGATTCGGTCAGAGACATCCTGGCCATGGCTACAGGAGAGCATGGGAGACTCTGCGAGTGAAGCATCCCGGCCATGGCTCCAAGAGAGCTTGGGAGATTCTGTGAGCGAGGCATACTGGATAGAGCTCAAGGAGAGCATGAGAGATTCCATAGGTGAGGCATCCTGGCCAGTGCTCCTGGAGAGCATGGGAGATTCTGCATGTGAAGCATACCGGCCACATCTCCAAAAGTGCATGGGAGATTTTGTGAGTGAGACATCCCAGTTAGAGCTCCAAGAGAGCATGGTAGAATCTGGGAGCAAGACATCCCAGTCAGAGCTCCATGAGAGCATGGGAGATTCTGAGAGTGAAGCGACGGACAGGGCTCCAGGAGAGCATGGGGTATTCTGCATGCGAGGCTTGAAGGCCAAGGCACCAGGAGAGCATGGGAGATTCTGAGAGTGAGGCATCCTGGCCAAGGCTCCAGGAGAGAATGGGATATTCTGCGAGCGATCCATCCAGGCCAAGGCACCAGGAGAGCATGGGAGATTCTGTGAGTGAGGCATCCTGGCCAGGGCTCCAGGAGAGCATGGGAGATTTTGTGGGCAAGGCGTCCTCGCCAAAGCTCCAGGAGAGCATGGGTGATTCTGAGAGCGAAGCATCCTGGCCACGGCTCCAGGAGAGCATGGGAGATTCTGTGACTGAGGCATCCCAGTCAGAGCTCCAGGAGAGCATGGGAGATTCTGCGAGTGAGGCATCCCGGCCAGGGCTCCAGGAGAGCATGGGAGATTTTGAGGGCTAGGCATCCTGGCAAGGGTTCCAGGAGAACATAAGAGATTCTGTCGAAGTGGCATCCTGGCCAGGGCTCCAGGAGAGCATGGGAGATTCTGCGAGTGAAGCATCCCGGCCATGGCTCCAGGAGAGCTTGGGAGATTCTGTGAGTGAGCCATACTGGACAGGGCTCAAGGAGAGCATAAGAGATTCCATAGGCGAGGCATCCTGGCCAGGGCTCCCGGAGAGCATGGGAGATTCTGCGAGTGAAGCATACCGGCCACGGCTCCAAGAGAGCATGGAAGATTCTGTGAGCGAGGCATCCCAGTTAGGGCTCCAAGAGAGCATGGGAGATTATGTGAGCAAGGCATCCCGGCCAGGGCTCCAATAGAGCATGGGAGATTCTGTGAGCGAGGCATCCCAGTCATAGTTCCAGGAGAGCATGGGAGATTCTGCGAGTGAGGCATCCTGGCCAAGGCTCCAGGAGAGCATGGGAAATTCTGTGGGCAAGGCATCCCGGCAAGGGCTCCAGGGGAACATAAGAGATTCGGTGGGCGAGGCATCCCGGCCAGAGCTCCAGGAGAGTATGAGATATTCTGCAAGCGTGGCATCCCGGCCATAGCTCCAGGAGAACATGGGAGATTCTGAGAGTGAGGTGTCCCTGCCAGGGCTCCAGGAGAGCATGGGAGATTCTGTGAGCAAAGCATCCTGGCCACGGCTCCTGGAGAGCATCGGAAAATCTGGAAGCGAGGCATCCCAGTCAGGGCTCCAGGAGAGCATGGGAGATTCTTGAAGCAAGGTGTCCTGGCCAGGGCTCCAGGATGGCATGGGAAATTCTGTGAGCGAGTTGTCCTGGCCAAAGCTCCAGGAGTGGATGGGAGATTCTGTGAGCGAGGAGTCCCGGCCAACACTCTAGGAGAGCATGGGAGATTCTGAGAGTGAGGCATCCCAGTCAGAGCTCCTGGAGAGCATGGGAGATTCTGCGAGTGAGGCATTCTAGCCAAGGCTCCAGGAGAGCATGGGAGATTCTGTGAGCGAGGCATCCCAGTCAGAGCTACAGGAGAGCATGGGAGATTCTTGAAGCAAGGCGTCCTGGCCAGGGCTCCAGGAGAGCATGGGAGATTCTGAGAGTGAGGCATCTTGGCCAGGGCTCCAGGAGAGCATAAGAGATTCTGTCAGCAAGGCATCCCAGTCAGGGCTCCAGGAGAGTATGGGAGACTCTGCGAGAGAAACATCCCGGCCATGGCTCCAGGAGAGAATGGGGTATCCTGGGGGCGAGGCATCCCGGTCAGGGCTCCAAGAGAGCTTGGGAGATTCTGTGAGTGAGGCATACTGGACAGGGCTCAAGGAGAGCATGGGAGATTCTGTATGCAAGGAGTCCCGGACAAAGCTCCAGGAGAGCATGGGAAATTCTGAGAGCAAAGCATCCTGGCCACGGCTCCAGGAGAGCATGGGAGATTCTTGAAGTGAGGCATCCTGGCCAGGGCTCCAGGAGAGCATGGGAGATTCTGTGAGCGAGGCGTCTCTTACCTGCGGCGCACTGCCAAAAGGTGGCAGATAGGGGAACTGCAACCTCCAGAAGTCCCGATGAGGTTTAGAAAAAGGGCCCTATGCCGGGACCCAGTTCCAGGAGGCCGGGTAAAATCTGCCAGTGCCCCGCAAAAGGTGGCGCACAGCAGTGATGCCGTGACGTCCGGGGGAATTCCTCGAGTGGATTCACAGATGGCGAAGAGGCAAGAGAGAGATTGTGAGGAAGAGATCCGTGGGGATGAGGTGTCCCAGCCATGGCTCCAGGAGAGGATGGGAGATTCTGTGAGTGAGGAGTCCCGGCCAATGCTCTAGGAGAGCATGGGAGATTCTGAGAGTGAGGCATCCCAGTCAAAGCTCCAGGAGAGTTTGGGAGATTCTGCGAGTGAGGCATCCCAGCCAGGGCTCCAGGAGAGCATGGGAGATTCTGTGGGTGAGCCATCCCAGCCAGGGCTCCAAGAGAGCGTGGGAGATTCTGTGAGTGAGGCGTCCCCGCCAGGGCTCCAGGAAAGCATGGGAGATTCTGCGAGCGAGGTGTACCGGCCAAAGATCCAGGAGAGCATGGGAGATTCTGAGAGTGAAGCATCCTGGCCACAGCTCCAGGAGAGCATGGGAGATTCTGTAATCAAAGCATCCCAGCCAGGACTCCAAGACAGCATGGGAGATTTTGTAAGCAAAGCATCCCAGCCAGGGCTCCAGGAGAGCATGGGAGATTCTGCGAGTGAGGCATGCTGGCCAAGGCTCCAGGAGAGCATGGGAGATTCTGTGAGTGAGGCATCCCAGTCAGAGCTCCATGAGAGCATGGGAGATTCTGAGAGTGAAGCGCCGGACAGGGCTCCAGGAGAGCATGGGGTATTCTGCATGCGAGGCTTGAAGGCCAAGGCACCAGGAGAGCATGGGAGATTCTGAGAGTGAGGCATCCTGGCGAAGGCTCCAGGAGAGAATGGGATATTCTGCGAGCGATCCCTCCAGGCCAAGGCACCAGGAGAGCATGGGAGATTCTGTGAGTGAGGCATCCTGGCCAGGGCTCCAGGAGAGCATGGGAGATTTTGTGGGCAAGGCGTCCTCGCCAAAGCTCCAGGAGAGCATGGGTGATTCTGAGAGCGAAGCATCCTGGCCACGGCTCCAGGAGAGCATGGGAGATTCTGTGACTGAGGCATCCCAGTCAGAGCTCCAGGAGAGCATGGGAGATTCTGCGAGTGAGGCATCCCGGCCAGGGCTCCAGGAGAGCATGGGAGATTTTGAGGGCTAGGCATCCTGGCAAGGGTTCCAGGAGAACATAAGAGATTCTGTCGAAGTGGCATCCTGGCCAGGGCTCCAGGAGAGCATGGGAGATTCTGCGAGTGAAGCATCCCGGCCATGGCTCCAGGAGAGCTTGGGAGATTCTGTGAGTGAGCCATACTGGACAGGGCTCAAGGAGAGCATAAGAGATTCCATAGGCGAGGCATCCTGGCCAGGGCTCCCGGAGAGCATGGGAGATTCTGCGAGTGAAGCATACCGGCCACGGCTCCAAGAGAGCATGGAAGATTCTGTGAGCGAGGCATCCCAGTTAGGGCTCCAAGAGAGCATGGGAGATTATGTGAGCAAGGCATCCCGGCCAGGGCTCCAATAGAGCATGGGAGATTCTGTGAGCGAGGCATCCCAGTCATAGTTCCAGGAGAGCATGGGAGATTCTGCGAGTGAGGCATCCTGGCCAAGGCTCCAGGAGAGCATGGGAAATTCTGTGGGCAAGGCATCCCGGCAAGGGCTCCAGGGGAACATAAGAGATTCGGTGGGCGAGGCATCCCGGCCAGAGCTCCAGGAGAGTATGAGATATTCTGCAAGCGTGGCATCCCGGCCATAGCTCCAGGAGAACATGGGAGATTCTGAGAGTGAGGTGTCCCTGCCAGGGCTCCAGGAGAGCATGGGAGATTCTGTGAGCAAAGCATCCTGGCCACGGCTCCTGGAGAGCATCGGAAAATCTGGAAGCGAGGCATCCCAGTCAGGGCTCCAGGAGAGCATGGGAGATTCTTGAAGCAAGGTGTCCTGGCCAGGGCTCCAGGATGGCATGGGAAATTCTGTGAGCGAGTTGTCCTGGCCAAAGCTCCAGGAGTGGATGGGAGATTCTGTGAGCGAGGAGTCCCGGCCAACACTCTAGGAGAGCATGGGAGATTCTGAGAGTGAGGCATCCCAGTCAGAGCTCCTGGAGAGCATGGGAGATTCTGCGAGTGAGGCATTCTAGCCAAGGCTCCAGGAGAGCATGGGAGATTCTGTGAGCGAGGCATCCCAGTCAGAGCTACAGGAGAGCATGGGAGATTCTTGAAGCAAGGCGTCCTGGCCAGGGCTCCAGGAGAGCATGGGAGATTCTGAGAGTGAGGCATCTTGGCCAGGGCTCCAGGAGAGCATAAGAGATTCTGTCAGCAAGGCATCCCAGTCAGGGCTCCAGGAGAGTATGGGAGACTCTGCGAGAGAAACATCCCGGCCATGGCTCCAGGAGAGAATGGGGTATCCTGGGGGCGAGGCATCCCGGTCAGGGCTCCAAGAGAGCTTGGGAGATTCTGTGAGTGAGGCATACTGGACAGGGCTCAAGGAGAGCATGGGAGATTCTGTATGCAAGGAGTCCCGGACAAAGCTCCAGGAGAGCATGGGAAATTCTGAGAGCAAAGCATCCTGGCCACGGCTCCAGGAGAGCATGGGAGATTCTTGAAGTGAGGCATCCTGGCCAGGGCTCCAGGAGAGCATGGGAGATTCTGTGAGCGAGGCGTCTCTTACCTGCGGCGCACTGCCAAAAGGTGGCAGATAGGGGAACTGCAACCTCCAGAAGTCCCGATGAGGTTTAGAAAAAGGGCCCTATGCCGGGACCCAGTTCCAGGAGGCCAGGTAAAATCTGCCAGTGCCCCGCAAAAGGTGGCGCACAGCAGTGATGCCGTGACGTCCGGGGGAATTCCTCGAGTGGATTCACAGATGGCGAAGAGGCAAGAGAGAGATTGTGAGGAAGAGATCCGTGGGGATGAGGTGTCCCAGCCATGGCTCCAGGAGAGGATGGGAGATTCTGTGAGTGAGGAGTCCCGGCCAATGCTCTAGGAGAGCATGGGAGATTCTGAGAGTGAGGCATCCCAGTCAAAGCTCCAGGAGAGTTTGGGAGATTCTGCGAGTGAGGCATCCCAGCCAGGGCTCCAGGAGAGCATGGGAGATTCTGTGGGTGAGCCATCCCAGCCATGGCTCCAAGAGAGCGTGGGAGATTCTGTGAGTGAGGCGTCCCCGCCAGGGCTCCAGGAAAGCATGGGAGATTCTGCGAGCGAGGTGTACCGGCCAAAGATCCAGGAGAGCATGGGAGATTCTGAGAGTGAAGCATCCTGGCCACAGCTCCAGGAGAGCATGGGAGATTCTGTAATCAAAGCATCCCAGCCAGGACTCCAAGACAGCATGGGAGATTTTGTAAGCAAAGCATCCCAGCCAGGGCTCCAGGAGAGCATGGGAGATTCTGCGAGTGAGGCATGCTGGCCAAGGCTCCAGGAGAGCATGGGAGATTCTGTGAGTGAGGCATCCCAGTCAGAGCTACAGGAGAGCATGGGTGATTCTGAGAGTGAAGGGTCCGGCCAGGGCTCCAGGAGAGCATGGAAGATTCTGTAAGTGAGGCACCCGGCCAGGGCTTCAGGAGAGCATGGGAGTTTCTGTAATCAAAGCATCCCAACCAGGGCTCCAGGAGAGCATGGGAGATTCTGCAAGCGAGGCATCCCGGCCAAAGCTCCAGCAGAGCATGGGAGTTTCTGTGAGTGAGGCATCCCAGCCAGGGCTCCAGGAGAACATGGGAGACTCCACAAGAGCCAAAGCCCTGGCCAGGGTTCCAGGAGAGCATGGGCAATTCTGAAAGTGAGGTGGCCTGTCCAGAACTCCAGGAGAGCATGGGAGATTCTGAGAGCGAAGCGTCTGGCCATGGCTCCTGGAGAGCATGGGATATTCTTTGAGTGAGGCATCCTGGCCAAGGCTCCAGGAGAGTATGGGAGATTCTGCGAGCGAGGCATCCTGGCGAGGGCTCCAGGAGAGCATGGGAGATTCTGTGAGTGAGGAGTCCTGGCCAAAGCTCCAGGAGAGCATGGGAGATTCTGAGAGGAAAGCATCCTGGCCATGGCTCCAGGATAGCATGGAAGATTCTGTGATAGAGGCATCCCAGTCAGAGCTCCTGGAGAGCATGGGAGATTCTTGAAGTGAGGCGTCCTGGCCAGGTCTCCAGGAGAGCATGGGAGATTCTTCACGTGAGGCATCCCGGCCAAAGCTCCAGCACAGCATGGGAGATTCTGGAAGTGAGGCATCCCGGCCAAAGCTCCAGGAGAGCATGGGAGATTCTGCAAGCGAGGAGTCCCGGCCAAAGCTCCAGGAGAGCTTGGGAGATTCTGTGAGTGAGGCATCCCAGCCATGGCTCCAAGAGAGCGTGGGAGATTCTGTGAATGAGGCGTCCCCGCCAGGGCTCCAGGAGCGCATGGGAGATTCTGCGAGTGAGGTGTCCGGGCCAAAGCTCCTGGAGAGCATGGGATATTCTGAGAGTGAAGCCTCCTGGCCACAGATCCAGGAGAGCATGGGAGATTCTGGAAGCAAGTCATCCCGGCTGGGGCTCCAAGACAGCATGGGAGATTTTGTAAGCAAAGCATCCCAGCCAGGGCTCCAGGAGAGCATGGGAGATTCTGCAAGTGAGGCGTTCTGGCCAAAGCTCCAGCAGAGCATGGGAGATTCTGTGAGCGAGGCATTCCAGTCAGGGCACCAGGAGAGCATGGGAGATTCTGAGAGCGAGGCATCCTGGCCAAAGCTCCAGGAGAGCATGGGAGATTCTGAGAGTGAGGCATCCCGGCCTGGGCTCCAGGAGAGCATGGGAGGCTCCAGGAGAGCCAAAGCTTCGGCCAAGGTTCCAGGAGAGCATGGGCAATTCTGAAAGTGAGGTGGCCTTTCCAGAGCTCCTGGAGAGCATGGGAGATTCTGAGAGCAAAGCATCTGGCCATGGCTCCAGGAGAGCATGGGATATTCTGTGAGCGAGGCATCGCAGTCTGGGCTCCAGGAGAGCATGGGAGATTCTTGAAGCAAAGCATCCCGGCCAGGGCTCCAGGAGAGCATGGGAGAATCTGCGAGCGAGGTGTCCTGGCCAAAGCTCCAGGAGAGCATGGGAGGTTCTGGAAGCGAGGCATCCTGGTCAGGGCTCCAGGAGAGCATGGAAGATTCTGTGACCGATGCATCCCAGTCAGAGCTTGAGTAGAGCTTCAGTGATTCTAAGAGCAAAGCGTCCGGCCAGGGTTCCAGGACAGCATGGGAGATTCTTGGAGAGAGGCATACCAGCCAGGGCTCCAGGAGAGCATGGGAGATTCTGTGAGTGAGGCGTCCCAGCCAGGGATCCAGGAGAGCATGGGAGATTCTGCGAGTGAGGCATCCCAGTCAGGGCTCCAGGAGAGCATGGGAGATTCTATGAGCGAGGTGTCCCAGCCAAAGCTCAAAGAGAGCATGGGAGATTCTGAGAGTGCGGCTTCCAGGCCAGGGCTCCAGGAGTGCTTCGGAGATTCTGTGAGCGAGGCGTCTCTTACCTGCGGTGCACTGCCACCCGGTGGCAGATAGGGGAACTGCAACCTCCGGAAGTTCCGATGAGGCTTTGAAAAAGGGTCCTATGCCGGGACCTAGTTCCAGGAAGCCGGGTAAAATCTGCCAGTGCCCCGCAAAGGTGGTGCGCAGCAGTGATGCTGTGATGTCCGGGGGAATTCCTCGAGTGGATTCACAGATGGCAAAGAGGCAAGAGAGAGAGTGAGGAAGAGATCCGTGGGGATGAGGTGTCCCAGCCAGGGCTCCAGGAGAGGATGGGGAGATTCTGTGAGCGAGGAGTCTCAGCCAAAGCTCCGAAAGAGCATGGCAGATTCTGAGAGCAAAGCATCCTGGCCAAGGCTGCAGGATATCATGGGAGATTATGTGAGCGAGGCACCCCAGTCAGAGCTCCAGGAGAGCATGGGAGATTGTGAGAGCAAAGCGTCCAGCCAGGGCTCCAGGAGAGGATGTGATATTCTGGAAGCGAGGCATCCCAGCCAGGGCTCCAAGAGAGCTTGGGAGATTCTTGAAGTGAGGCGTCCCGGCCAGGGCTCCAGGAGAGCATGGGAGATTGTAGGAGCCAGGTGTCCCGGCCAGGGCTCCAGGAGAGCATGGAAGATTCTGTGACCGAGGCATCCCAGTCAGAGCTTGAGTAGAGCATCAGTGATTCTAAGAGCAAAGCGTCCGGCCAGGGTTCCAGGACAGCATGGGAGATTCTTGGAGAGAGGCATACCAGCCAGGGCTGCAGGAGAGCATGGGAGATTCTGTGAGTGAGGCGTTTCAGCCAGGGATCCAGGAGAGCATGGGAGATTCTGTGAGTGAGGCATCCCAGTCAGGGCTCCAGGAGAGCATGGGAGATTCTATGAGCGAGGTGTCCCAGCCAAAGCTCAAGGAGAGCATGGGAGATTCTGAGAGTGAGGCATCCAGGCCAGGGCTCCAGGAGTGCATCGGAGATTCTGTGAGCGAGGCGTCTCTTACCTGCGGTGCACTGCCACCCGGTGGTAGATAGGGGAACTGCAACCTCCGGAAGTTCCGATGAGGCTTTGAAAAAGGGTCCTATGCCGGGACCTAGTTCCAGGAGGCCGGGTAAAATCTGCCAGTGCCCCGCAAAAGGTGGTGCGCAGCCGTGATGCCGTGACATCCGGGGGAATTCCTCGAGTTGATTCACAGATGGCAAAGAGGCAAGAGAGAGCGAGCCAGGAAGAGATCCGTGGGGATGAGGCGTCCCAGCCAGGGCTCCAGGAGAGGATGGGAGATTCTGTGTGCGAGGAGTCCCGGCTAAAGCTCCAAAATAGCATGGGAGATTCTGTGACAGAGGCATCCCAGTCAGAGCTCCAGGAGAGCATGGGAGATTCTGAGAACAATGCATCCAGCCAGGGCTCCAGGAGAGCATGGGATATATTCTGTGAGCGAGACATCCCAGTTAGAGCTCCAAGAGAGCATGGGAGATTCTGCGAGTGAGAGATCCCAGTCAGAGCTCCATGAGAGCATGGGAGATTCTGAGAGTGAAGCGCCGGACAGGGCTCTAGGAGAGCATGGGGTATTCTGCGAGCGAGGCTTCCAGGCCAAGGCACCAGGAGAGCATGGGAGATTCTGAGAGTGAGGCATCCTGGCCAAGTCTCCAGGAGGGTATGGGATATTCTGCAAGCGAGGCTTCCAGGCCAAGGCACCAGGAGAGCATGGGAGATTCTGCGAGCGAGGCTTCCAGGCCAAGGCACCAGGAGAGCATGGGAGATTCTGTGAGCGAGGCATCCAGTCCAAGGCTCCTGGAGAGCATGGGAGATTCTGTGAGCGAGGCATCCTGGCCAGGGCTCCAGGAGAGCATGGGAGATTTTGCGAGCAAGACGTCCTCGCCAAAGCTCCAGGAGAGCATGGGAGATTCTGAGAGCGAAGCATCCTGGCTAAGGCAACAGGAGAGCATGGGAGATTCTGTGACTGAGGCATCCTGGACAAGGCTCCAGGAGAGCATGGGAGATTCTGAGGGTGAGGCATCCTGGCCAGGGCTCCAGGAGAGCATGGGAGATTCTTAGGGCAAGGCATCCTGGCAGGGGCTCCAGGAGAACATAAGAGATTCGGTCAGAGACATCCTGGCCATGGCTACAGGAGAGCATGGGAGACTCTGCGAGTAAAGCATCCCGGCCATGGCTCCAAGAGAGCTTGGGAGATTCTGTGAGCGAGGCATACTGGATAGAGCTCAAGGAGAGCATGAGAGATTCCATAGGTGAGGCATCCTGGCCAGTGCTCCTGGAGAGCATGGGAGATTCTGCATGTGAAGCATACCGGCCACATCTCCAAAAGAGCATGGGAGATTTTGTGAGTGAGACATCCCAGTTAGAGCTCCAAGAGAGCATGGTAGAATCTGGGAGCAAGACATCCCAGTCAGAGCTCCATGAGAGCATGGGAGATTCTGAGAGTGAAGCGCCGGACAGGGCTCCAGGAGAGCATGGGGTATTCTGCATGCGAGGCTTGAAGGCCAAGGCACCAGGAGAGCATGGGAGATTCTGAGAGTGAGGCATCCTGGCCAAGGCTCCAGGAGAGAATGGGATATTCTGCGAGCGATCCCTCCAGGCCAAGGCACCAGGAGAGCATGGGAGATTCTGTGAGTGAGGCATCCTGGCCAGGGCTCCAGGAGAGCATGGGAGATTTTGTGGGCAAGGCATCCTCGCCAAAGCTCCAGGAGAGCATGGGTGATTCTGAGAGCGAAGCATCCTGGCCACGGCTCCAGGAGAGCATGGGAGATTCTGTGACTGAGGCATCCCAGTCAGAGCTCCAGGAGAGCATGGGAGATTCTGCGAGTGAGGCATCCCGGCCAGGGCTCCAGGAGAGCATGGGAGATTTTGAGGGCTAGGCATCCTGGCAAGGGTTCCAGGAGAACATAAGAGATTCTGTCGGAGTGGCATCCTGGCCAGGGCTCCAGGAGAGCATGGGAGATTCTGCGAGTGAAGCATCCCGGCCATGGCTCCAAGAGAGCTTGGGAGATTCTGTGAGTGAGCCATACTGGACAGGGCTCAAGGAGAGCATAAGAGATTCCATAGGCGAGGCATCCTGGCCAGGGCTCCCGGAGAGCATGGGAGATTCTGCGAGTGAAGCATACCGGCCACGGCTCCAAGAGAGCATGGAAGATTCTGTGAGCGAGGCATCCCAGTTAGGGCTCCAAGAGAGCATGGGAGATTATGTGAGCAAGGCATCCCGGCCAGGGCTCCAAGAGAGCATGGGAGATTCTGTGAGCGAGGCATCCCAGTCATAGTTCCAGGAGAGCATGGGAGATTCTGCGAGTGAGGCATCCTGGCCAAGGCTCCAGGAGAGCATGGGAAATTCTGTGGGCAAGGCATCCCGGCAAGGGCTCCAGGGGAACATAAGAGATTCGGTGGGCGAGGCATCCCGGCCAGGGCTCCAGGAGAGTATGAGATATTCTGCAAGCGTGGCATCCCGGCCATAGCTCTAGGAGAGCATGGGAGATTCTGAGAGTGAGGTGTCCCTGCCAGGGCTCCAGGAGAGCATGGGAGATTCTGTGAGCAAAGCATCCTGGCCACGGCTCCTGGAGAGCATCAGAAAATCTGGAAGCGAGGCATCCCAGTCAGGGCTCCAGGAGAGCATGGGAGATTCTTGAAGCAAGGTGTCCTGGCCAGGGCTCCAGGATGGCATGGGAGATTCTGTGAGCGAGTTGTCCTGGCCAAAGCTCCAGGAGTGGATGGGAGATTCTGTGAGCGAGGAGTCCCGGCCAACACTCTAGGAGAGCATGGGAGATTCTGAGAGTGAGGCATCCCAGTCAGATCTCCTGGAGAGCATGGGAGATTCTGCGAGTGAGGCATTCTGGCCAAGGCTCCAGGAGAGCATGGGAGATTCTGTGAGCGAGGCATCCCAGTCAGAGCTACAGGAGAGCATGGGAGATTCTTGAAGCAAGGCGCCAGGGCTCCAGGAGAGCATGGGAGATTCTGAGAGCGAGGCATCTTGGCCAGGGCTCCAGGAGAGCATAAGAGATTCTGTCGGCAAGGCATCCCAGTCAGGGCTCCAGGAGAGTATGGGAGACTCTGCGAGTGAAACATCCCGGCCATGGCTCCAGGAGAGAATGGGGTATCCTGGGGGCGAGGCATCCCGGTCTGGGCTCCAAGAGAGCTTGGGAGATTCTGTGAGTGAGGCATACTGGACAGGGCTCAAGGAGAGCATGGGAGATTCTGTATGCAAGGAGTCCCGGACAAAGCTCCAGGAGAGCATGGGAAATTCTGAGAGCAAAGCATCCTGGCCACGGCTCCAGGAGAGCATGGGAGATTCTTGAAGTGAGGCATCCTGGCCAGGGCTCCAGGAGAGCATGGGAGATTCATCACATGAGGCGTCCCAGCCAAAGCTCCAGCTGAGCATGGGAGATTCTGAAAGTGAGGCATCCCGGCCAAAGCTCCAGGAGAGCATGGGTGATTCTGCAAGCGAGGAGTTGCGGCCAAAGCTCCAGGAGAGCTTGGGAGATTCTGCGAGTGAGGCATCCCAGCCATGGCTCCAGGAGAGCATTGGAGATCCTGTGGGTGAGCCATCCCAGCCATGGCTCCAAGAGAGCGTGGGAGATTCTGTGAGTGAGGCGTCCCCACCAGGGCTCCAGGAGAGCATGGGAGATTCTGCGAGCGAGGTGTCCCGGCCAAAGCTCCAGGAGAGCATGGGAGATTCTGAGAGTGAAGCATCTTGGCCACAGCTCCATGAGAGCATGGGAGAATCTGTAATCAAAGCATCCCAGCCAGGGCTCCAGGAGAGCATGGGAGACTCCACGAGAGCCAAAGCCCTGTCCAGGGTTCCAGGCGAGCATGGGTGATTCTGAAAGCAAGGTGGCCTGTCCAGAGCTCAAGGAGAGCATGGGATATTCTTTGAGTGAGGCATCCCAGTCAGGGCTCCAGGAGAGTATGGAAGGTTCTGTGAGCGAGGCATCCCAGTCAGGGCTCCAGGAGAGAATGGGGTGTTCTGGGGGCGAGGCATCCCGGCCAGGGCTCCAAGAGAGCTTGGGAGATTCTGTGAGCGAGGGATACTGGACAGGGCTCAAGGAGAGCACGGGAGATTCTGCGAGCGAGGCATCCTGGCCAGCGCTCCAGGAGAGCATGGGAGATTCTGTGAGCAAGGAGTCCCGGCCAAAGCTCCAGGAGAGCATGGGAAATTCTGAGAGCAAAGCATCCTGGCCACGGCTCCAGGAGAGCATGGGAGATTCTTGAAGTGAGGCGTCCTGGCCAGGGCTCCAGGAGAGCATGGGAGATTCTTGAAGAAAGGCATCCTGGCTAGGGCTCCAGGAGAGCATGGGAGAATCTGTGAGCGAGGTGTCCCGGCCAAAGCTTCAGGAGAGCATGGGAGATTCTGAGAGTGAGGCATCCTGGCCAAGGCTCCAGGAGAGCAAAAATATTCTGTAGGCGAGGCATCCTGGCCAGGGCTCCAGGAGAGCATGGGAGATTCTGCGAGCGAGGCATCCCAGTCAGGGCTCCAGGAAAGAGCATGGGAGATTCTTGAAGCAAGGTGTCCTGGCCAGGGCTCCAGGAGAGCAGGGGAGATTCTCCGAGCGAGGTGTCCCGGCCAAAGCTCCAGGAGAGCATGGGAGATTATGAGAGTGAAGCATCCAGGCCAGGGCTCCAGGAGAGCATCGGAGATTCTGTGAGCGAGGCGTCTCTTACCTGCGGCGCACTGCCAAAAGGTGGCAGATAGGGGAACTGCAACCTCCAGAAGTCCCGATGAGGTTTTGAAAAAGGGCCCTATGCTGGGACCCAGTTCCAGGAGGCCGGGTAAAATCTGCCAGTGCCCCGCAAAAGGTGGCGCACAGCAGTGATGCCGTGACGTCCGGGGGAATTCCTTGAGTGGATTCACAGATGGCGAAGAGGCAAGAGAGAGATTGTGAGGAAGAGATCCGTGGGGATGAGGTGTCCCAACCAGGGCTCCAGGAGAGGATGGGAGATTCTGTGAGTGAGGAGTCCCGGCCAACGCTCTAGGAGAGCATGGGAGATTCTGAGAGTGAGGCATCCCAGTCAGAGCTCCAGGAGAGTTTGGGAGATTCTGCGAGTGAGGCATCCCAGCCAGGGCTCCAGGAGAGCATGGGAGATTCTGTGGGTGAGCCATCCCAGCCATGGCTCCAAGAGAGCGTGGGAGATTCTGTGAGTGAGGCGTCCCCACCAGGGCTCCAGGAAAGCATGGGAGATTCTGCGAGCGAGGTGTACCGGCCAAAGATCCAGGAGAGCATGGGAGATTCTGAGAGTGAAGCATCCTGGCCACAGCTCCAGGAGAGCATGGGAGATTCTGTAATCAAAGCATCCCAGCCAGGGCTCCCGGACAGCATGGGAGACTCCACGAGAGCCAAAGACCTGGCCAGGGTTCCAGGAGAGCATGGGTGATTCTGAAAGCGAGGTGGCCTGTCCAGATCTCCAGAAGAGCAAGGGAGATTCTGAGAGCGAAGCATCTGGCCATGGCTCCAGGAGAGCATGGGATATTCTTCGAGTGAGGCATCCCAGTCAGAACTCCAGCAGAGTATGGGAGGTTCTGTGAGCGAGGCATCTCAGTCCAGGCTCCAGGAGAGCATGGGAGATTCTTGAAGCAAGGCATCCCGGCTAGGGCTCCAGGAGAGCATGGGAGAATCTGTGAGCGAGGTGTCCCGGCCAAAGCTTCAGGAGAGCATGGGAGATTCTGAGAGTGAGGCATCCTGGCCAAGGCTCCAGGAGAGCATGGGAGATTCTGTAATCAAAGCATCCCAGCCAGGGCTCCAAGACAGCATGGGAGATTTTGTAAGCAAAGCATCCCAGCCAGGGCTCCAGGAGAGCATGGGAGATTCTGCGAGTGAGGCATGCTGGCCAAGGCTCCAGGAGAGCATGGGAGATTCTGTGAGTGAGGCATCCCAGTCAGAGCTACAGGAGAGCATGGGTGATTCTGAGAGTGAAGGGTCCGGCCAGGGCTCCAGGAGAGCATGGAAGATTCTGTAAGTGAGGCACCCGGCCAGGGCTTCAGGAGAGCATGGGAGTTTCTGTAATCAATGCATCCCAACCAGGGCTCCAGGAGAGCATGGGAGATTCTGCAAGCGAGGCATCCCGGCCAAAGCTCCAGCAGAGCATGGGAGTTTCTGTGAGTGAGGCATCCCAGCCAGGGCTCCAGGAGAACATGGGAGACTCCACAAGAGCCAAAGCCATGGCCAGGGTTCCAGGAGAGCATGGGCAATTCTGAAAGTCAGGTGGCCTGTCCAGAACTCCAGGAGAGCATGGGAGATTCTGAGAGCGAAGCGTCTGGCCATGGCTCCTGGAGAGCATGGGATATTCTTTGAGTGAGGCATCCTGGCCAAGGCTCCAGGAGAGTATGGGAGATTCTGCGAGCGAGGCATCCTGGCCAGGGCTCCAGGAGAGCATGGGAGATTCTGTGAGTGAGGAGTCCTGGCCAAAGCTCCAGGAGAGCATGGGAGATTCTGAGAGGAAAGCATCCTGGCCATGGCTCCAGGATAGCATGGAAGATTCTGTGATAGAGGCATCCCAGTCAGAGCTCCTGGAGAGCATGGGAGATTCTTGAAGTGAGGCGTCCTGGCTAGGTCTCCAGGAGAGCATGGGAGATTCTTCACGTGAGGCATCCCGGCCAAAGCTCCAGCACAGCATGGGAGATTCTGGAAGTGAGGCATCCCGGCCAAAGCTCCAGGAGAGCATGGGAGATTCTGCAAGCGAGGAGTCCCGGCCAAAGCTCCAGGAGAGCTTGGGAGATTCTGTGAGTGAGGCACCCGGCCAGGGCTTCAGGAGAGCATGGGAGTTTCTGTAATCAAAGCATCCCAACCAGGGCTCCAGGAGAGCATGGGAGATTCTGCAAGCGAGGCATCCCGGCCAAAGCTCCAGCAGAGCATGGGAGTTTCTGTGAGCGAGGCATCCCAGCCAGGGCTCCAGGAGAACATGGGAGACTCCACAAGAGCCAAAGCCATGGCCAGGGTTCCAGGAGAGCATGGGAAATTCTGAAAGTGAGGTGGCCTGTCCAGAACTCCAGGAGAGCATGGGAGATTCTGAGAGCGAAGCGTCTGGCCATGGCTCCTGGAGAGCATGGGATATTCTTTGAGTGAGGCATCCTGGCCAAGGCTCCAGGAGAGTATGGGAGATTCTGCGAGCGAGGCATCCTGGCCAGGGCTCCAGGAGAGCATGGGAGATTCTGTGAGTGAGGAGTCCTGGCCAAAGCTCCAGGAGAGCATGGGAGATTCTGAGAGGAAAGCATCCTGGCCATGGCTCCAGGATAGCATGGAAGATTCTGTGATAGAGGCATCCCAGTCAGAGCTCCTGGAGAGCATGGGAGATTCTTGAAGTGAGGCGTCCTGGCCAGGTCTCCAGGAGAGCATGGGAGATTCTTCACGTGAGGCATCCCGGCCAAAGCTCCAGCACAGCATGGGAGATTCTGGAAGTGAGGCATCCCGGCCAAAGCTCCAGGAGAGCATGGGAGATTCTGCAAGCGAGGAGTCCCGGCCAAAGCTCCAGGAGAGCATGGGAGATTCTGCAAGCGAGGAGTCCCGGCCAAAGCTCCAGGAGAGCTTGGGAGATTCTGTGAGTGAGGCATCCCAGCCATGGCTCCAAGAGAGCGTGGGAGATTCTGTGAATGAGGCGTCCCCGCCAGGGCTCCAGGAGCGCATGGGAGATTCTGCGAGCGAGGTGTCCGGGCCAAAGCTCCTGGAGAGCATGGGATATTCTGAGAGTGAAGCCTCCTGGCCACAGATCCAGGAGAGCATGGGAGATTCTGGAAGCAAGTCATCCCGGCTGGGGCTCCAAGACAGCATGGGAGATTTTGTAAGCAAAGCATCCCAGCCAGGGCTCCAGGAGAGCATGGGAGATTCTGCAAGTGAGGCGTTCTGGCCAAAGCTCCAGCAGAGCATGGGAGATTCTGTGAGCGAGGCATCCCAGTCAGGGCACCAGGAGAGCATGGGAGATTCTGAGAGCGAGGCATCCTGGCCAAAGCTCCAGGAGAGCATGGGAGATTCTGAGAGTGAGGCATCCCGGCCTGGGCTCCAGAAGAGCATGGGAGGCTCCAGGAGAGCCAAAGCTTCGGCCAAGGTTCCAGGAGAGCATGGGCAATTCTGAAAGTGAGGTGGCCTGTCCAGAGCTCCTGGAGAGCATGGGAGATTCTGAGAGCAAAGCATCTGGCCATGGCTCCAGGAGAGCATGGGATATTCTGTGAGCGAGGCATCGCAGTCTGGGCTCCAGGAGAGCATGGGAGATTCTTGAAGCAAAGCATCCCGGCCAGGGCTCCAGGAGAGCATGGGAGAATCTGCGAGCGAGGTGTCCTGGCCAAAGCTCCAGGAGAGCATGGGAGGTTCTGGAAGCGAGGCATCCTGGTCAGGGCTCCAGGAGAGCATGGGAGATTCTGTGAGCGAGGCATCCCAGTTAGGGCTCCAAGAGAGCATGGGAGATTCTGTGAGCGAGGCATCCCAGTCAGAGCTCCAGGAGAGCATGGGATATTCTGAGAGCGAAGTGTCTGGCAAGGGCTCCAGGAGAGCATGGGATATTCTCGGAGTAAGGCATCCTTTCCAAGGCTCCCGGAGAGCATGGGATATTCTGCGAGAGAGGCTTCCAGGCCAAGGCACCAGGAGAGCATGGGAGATTTTGAGAGCGAGGCATCCAGGCCAAGGCTCCAGGAGAGCATGGGAGATTCTGTAAGTGAGGCATCCTGGCCAGGGCTCCAGGAGAGCATGGTAGATTTTGCGAGCAAAGCGTCCTTGCCAAGGCTCCAGGAGAGCATGGGAGATTCTGAGAGCGAGGCTTCTCTTACCTGCGGAGCACTGCCACCCGGTGGCAGATAGGGGAACTGCAACCTCCAGAAGACCCGATGAGGTTTTGAAAAAGGGCCCGTTGCCGGGACCCAGTTCCAGGAGGCCGTGTAAAATCTGCCAGTGCCCCTCAAAAGGTGGCGCGCAGCAGTGATGCCGTGACGTCTGGGGGAATTCCTCGAGTGGATTCACAGAGGGTGAAGAGGCAAGAGAGAGAGAGAGCCAGGAAGAGATCCGTGGGGATGAGGCGTCCCAGCCAGGGCTCCAGGAGAGGATGGGAGATTCTGTGAGCGAGGAGTCCCGGCTAAAGCTCCAGGAGAGCATGGGAGATTCTGAGAGCAAAGCATCCTGGCCACGGCTCCAGGATAGCATGGGAGATTCTGTGACCGAGGCATCCCAGTTAGAGCTCCAGGAGAGCATGGGAGATTCTGCGAACGAGGCTTCCAGGCCAAGGCACCAGGAGAGCATGGGAGATTCTGTGAGCAAGGCATCCAGGCCATGGCTCCAGGAGAGCATGGGAGATTCTGCAAGTGAGGCTTCCAGGCCAGGGCTCCAGGAGAGCATGGGAGACTCTATGAGAGAAGCATCCCAGCCATGGCTCCAGGAGAGTATGGAAGATTCTGGGAGTGAGGCATCCTGGCCAGGGCTCCAAGAGAGCTAGGGAGATTCTGTGAGCGAGGCATCCCAGTCAGAGCTCCAGGAGAGCATGGGAGATTCTGAGAGCGAAGTGTCTGGCCAGGGCTCCAGGAGAGCATGAGATATTCTCCGAGTGAGGCATCCTGGCTATGGCTCCAGGAGAGCAAGGGAGATTCTGTGACTGAGGCATCCCAGTCAGAGCTCCAGGAGAGCATGGGAGATTCTGAGAGCGAGGCATCCCAGTCAGAGCTCCAGGAGAGCATGGGAGATTCTGAGAGCGAAGCGTCCAGCCAGGGCTCCAAGAGAGTATGGGATATTCTGTGAGTGAGGCATCCCAGTTAGGCCTCCAAGAGAGCATGGGAGATTCTGTGAGCGAGACATCCAAGTTAGAGCTCCAGGAGAGCATGAGATATTCTTTGAGTGAGGCATCCTGGTCAAGGCTCCAGGAGAGCATGGGAGATTCTGCAAGTGAGGCATCCTGGCCTGGGCTCTAGGAGAGCATGGGAGATTCTGTGAGGGAGGCATCCCAGTCAGAGCTCCGGGAGAGCAAGGGATATTCTGTGAGTGAGGCATCTCAGTCAGAGCTCCAGGAGAGCATGGGAGATTCTGTGGGCAAGGCATCCCAGCCAGGGCTCCAAGGGAGCATGGGAGATTCTGTGTGCGAGGCATCCCAGTCAGAGCTCCGGGAGAGCATGGGAGATTCTGAGAGCGAAGTGTCTGGCAAGGGCTCCAGGAGAGCATGGGATATTCTCTGAGTAAGGCATCCTTTCCAAGGCTCCCGGAGAGCATGGGATATTCTGCGAGAGAGGCTTCCAGGCCAAGGCACCAGGAGAGCATGGGAGATTCTGAGAGCGAGGCATCCAGGCCAAGGCTCCAGGAGAGCATGGGAGATTCTGTGAGCGAGGCATCCTGGCCAGGGCTCCAGGAGAGCATGGTAGATTTTGCGAGCAAAGCGTCCTTGCCAAGGCTCCAGGAGAGCATGGGAGATTCAGCGAGCAAGGCATCCTGGCCATGGCTCCAGGAGAGCATGGGAGATTCTGTGACCGGTCCAGCCAGGGCTCCAGGAGAGCATAAGAGATTCTGTAGGTGAGGCATCCTCGCCAAAGCTCCAGGAGAGCATGGGAGATTCTGAGAGTGAAGCATCCTGGCCATGGCTCCAGGAGAGCATGGGAGATTCTGTGACCGAGGCATCCCAGTCACAGCTCCAGGAGAGCATGGGAGACTCTGAGATCGAAGCGTCTGGCCAGGGCTTCAGGAGAGCATTTGATATTCTGCGAGTGATGCATCCTGGCCAAGGCTCAATGAGAGCATGGGCGATTCTGAGGCTGAGTCATCCCGGCCAGGGCTCCAGGAGAACATTAGAGATTCGGTAGGCGAGGCATACCGGCCAGGGCTCCAGAAGAGTATGGGAGATTCTGAGAGTGAGGCATCATGGCCAGGGCTCCAGGAGAGCATGGGAGACTCTGCGAGTGAAGCATCCTGGCCATGGCTCCAGGAGAGCATGGGAGACTCTGCGAGTGAAGCATCCCGGCCATGGCTCCAGGAGAGCATGGGGGCTTCTGGGAGTGAGGCATGCCGGCCAGGGCTCCAGGAGAGTTTGGGAGATTCTGCGAGTGAGGCATCCTGGCCAGGGCTCCAGGAGAGCATGGGAGATTCTGTGAGTGAGGCATCCCAGTCAGAGCTACAGGAGAGCATGGGTGATTCTGAGAGCGAAGCGTCTGGCCAGGGCTCCAGGAGAGCATGGGATATTCTCCGAGTGAGGCATCCTGGCCAAAGCTCCAGGAGAGCATGGGAGATTCTGCGAGCGAGGTATCCTGGCCAGGGCTCCAGGAGAGCATGAGAGATTCTGCAAGCATGGCTTCCCGGCCATAGCTCCAGGAGATCATGGGAGATTCTGAGAGTGAGGTGTCGCGGCCAGGGCTCCAGGAGAGCATAAAAGATTCTGTAGGTGAGGCATCCTGGCCAGGGCTCCAGTAGAGCATGGGAGATTTTGTGAGCGATGCATCCTGGCCACGGCTCGTGGAGAGCATGGGAAAATCTGGAAGCAAGGTGTCCTGGCCAGGGCTCCAGGAAAGCATGGAAGATTCTGTGAGCGAGTTGTCCCGGCCAAAGCTCCAGGAGAGGATGGGAGATTCTGTGAGCAAGGCGTCTTTTACCTGCGGCACACTGCCACCTGGTGGCAGATAGGGGAACTGCAACCACCGGAAGTCCCGATGAGGTTTTGAAAAAGGGCTCTATGCCGGGACCCTATTCCAGGAGGCCGGGTAAAATCTGCCAGTGCCCCGCAAAAGGAGGCACGCAGCAGTGATGCAGTGACGTCCGGGGAGAATTCCTCGAGTGGATTCACAGATGGTGAAGAGGCAAGAGAGAGAGAGAGCCAGGAAGAGATCCGTGGGGATGAGGCATCCCAGCCAGGGCTCCAGGAGAGGATGGGAGATTCTGTGAGCAAAGCATCCTGGCCAAGGCTCCAGGATAGCATGGGAGATTCTGTGAGCGAGGCATCCTGGCCAGGGCTCCAGGAGAGCATGGTAGATTTTGCGAGCAAAACGTCCTTGCCAAGGCTCCAGGAGAGCATGGGAGATTCTGCGAGCAAGGCATCCTGGCCATGGCTCCAGGAGAGCATGGGAGATTCTGCGAGCGAGGCTTCCAGGCCAAGGCACCAGGAGAGCATGGGAGATTCTGTGAGCGAGGCATCCTGGCCATGGCTCCAGGAGAGCATGGGAGATTCTGTGACCGGTCCAGCCAGGGCTCCAGGAGAGCATAAGAGATTCTGTAGGTGAGGCATCCTGGCCAGGGCTCCAGGAGAGTATGGGAGATTCTGTGAGCGATGCATCCTGGCCATGGCTCCAGGAGAGCATGGGAAAATCTGGAAGCGAGGCATCCCAGTCAGAGCTCCAGGAGAGCATGGGTGATGCTGAGAGCGAAGCGTCCGGCCTGGGCTCCAGGAGAGCTTGGGATATTCTGCGAGTGAGGCTTCCAGGCCAAGGCACCAGGTGATCATGGGAGATTCTGAGAGCGAATCATCCTGGCCACGGCTCCAGGAGAGCATGGGAGATTCTGTGACCGAGGCATCCCAGTCAGAGCTCCAGGAGGGCATGGGAGATTCTGAGAGCGAATCGCTGGACAGGGCTCCTGGAGAGCATTGGATATTCTGCGAGTGAGGCATCCTGGCTAAGGCTCCAGGAGAGCAAGGGAGATTCTGAGGTGAGGCATCTCGGCCAGGGCTCCAGGACAACATAAGAGATTCGGTAGGCAAGGCATCACGGCCAGGGCTCCTGGAGAGCCTGGGAGATTCAGAGAGCGAGGCGTCCTGGCCAGGGCTCCAGGAGAGCATGGGAGACTCTGTGAGTGAAGCATCCCAGCCATGGCTCCAGAAGAGCATGGAAGATTCTGGGAGCGAGGCATCCCGGTCAGGGCTCCAAGAGAGCTAGGTAGATTATGTGAGCGTGGCATCCCAGTCAGAGCTCCAGGAGAGCATGGGAGACTCTGTGAGTGAAGCATCCCGGCCATGGCTCCAGGAGAGTATGTGAGATAGTGGAAGCGAGGCATCACAGCCAGCGCTCCAGGAGAGGATGGGAGATTCTGTGAGCGAGGCATCCCAGTTAGGGCTCCAAGCGAGCATGGGAGATTCTGTGAGCGAGGCATCCCAGTCAGAGCTGCAGGAGAGCATGTGAGATTCTGAGAGCGATGCGTCTGGCCAGGGCTCCAGGAGAGCATGAGATATTCTCTAAGCGAGGCATCTGGGCAAAGGCTCCAGGAGAGCATGGGTGATTCTGCGAGCGAGGCATCCTGGCCAGGGCTCCAGGAGAGCATGGGAGATTCTGCGAGCGAGGCATCCTAGCCAGGGCTCCAGGAGAGCATGGGGGATTCTGGGGGCGAGGCATCCAGGCCAGGGCTCCAAGAGAGCTTGGGAGATTCTGTGAGTGAGTCATCCCAGTCAGAGTTCCAGGAGAGCATGGGAGATTCTGCGAGTGAGGCATACTGGCCAGGGCTCCAGGAGAGCATGGGATATTCTACGAGTGAGGCTTCCAGGTCAAGGCTCCAGGAGAGCATGGGAGATTTTGTGAGTGAGGCATCCCAGTCAGAGCTCCAGGAAAGCAATGGAGATTCTGAGAGCAAAGTGTCCGGCCAGGGCTCCTAGAGAGCATGTGATATTCTGCCAGTGAGGCTTCCAGGCCAAGGCACCAGGAGAGCATGGGAGATCCTGTGAGTGAGGCATCCAGGTCAAGTCTCCAGGACAGCATGGGAGATTCTGTGAGCGAGGCATCCTGGCCAGGGTTCCAAGAGAGCATGGGAGATTTTGCGAGCAAGGCGTCCTCGCCAAAGCTCCAGGAGAGCATGGGAGATTCTGAGAGTGAAGCATCCTGGCCATGGCTCCAGGAGAGCATTGGATATTCTGAGAGTGAGGCATCCTGGCCAAGGCTCCATGAGAGCATGGGCGATTCTGAGGCTGAGTCATCCCGGCCAGGGCTACAGGAGAACATTAGAGATTCGGTAGGCGAGGCATACCGGCCAGGGCTCCAGAAGAGTATGGGATATTCTGAGAGTGAGGCATCATGGCCAGGGCTCCAGGAGAGCATGGGAGACTCTGCGAGTGAAGCATCCTGGCCATGGCTCCAGGAGAGCATGGGAGACTCTGTGAGTGAAGCATCCCGGCCATGGCTCCAGGAGAGCATGGGGGCTTCTGGGAGCGAGGCATGCTGGCCAGGGCTCCAGGAGAGTTTGGGAGATTCTGCGAGTGAGGCATCCTGGCCAGGGCTCCAGGAGAGCATGGGAGATTCTGTGAGTGAGGCATCCCAGTCAGAGCTACAGGAGAGCATGGGTGATTCTGAGAGCGAAGCGTCCAGCCAGGGCTCCAGGAGAGCATGGGATATTCTCCGAACGAGGCATCCTGGCCAAGGCTCCAGGAGAGCATGGGAGATTCTGCGAGCGAGGTATACTGGCCAGGGCTCCAGGAGAGCATGAGAGATTCTGCAAGCATGGCTTCCCGGCCATTGCTCCTGGAGAGCATGGGAGATTCTGAGAGTGAGGTGTCGCGGCCAGGGCTCCAGGAGAGCATAAAAGATTCTGTAGGTGAGGCATCCTGGCCAGGGCTCCAGGAGAGCATGGGAGATTTTGTGAGCGATGCATCCTGGCCACGGCTCGTGGAGAGCATGGGAAAATCTGGAAGCAAGGTATCCTGGCCAGGGCTCCAGGAAAGCATGGGAGATTCTGTGAGCGAGTTGTCCCGGCCAAAGCTCCAGGAGATATTGGGAGATTCTGTGAGCAAGGCGTCTTTTACCTGTGGCGCACTGCCACCCGGTGGCAGATAGGGGAACTGCAACCACCGGAAGTCCCGATGAGGTTTTGAAAAAGGGCTCTATGCCAGGACCCTGTTCCAGGAGGCCGGGTAAAATCTGCCAGTGCCCCGCAAAAGGAGGCACGCAGCAGTGATGCAGTGACGTCCGGGGGAATTCCTCGAGTGGATTCACAGATGGCGAAGAGGCAAGAGAGAGAGAGAGCCAGGAAGAGATCCGTGGGGATGAGGCGTCCCAGCCAGGGCTCCAGGAGAGGATGGGAGATTCTGTGAGTGAGGCATCATGGCCAGGGCTCCAGGAGAGCATGGGAGATTTTGTGAGCAAGGAGTCCTTGCCAAAGCTCCAGGAGAGCATGGGAGACTCTGTGAGTGAAGCATCCTGGCCACGGCTCCAGGAGAGCATGGGAGATTCTGTGACTGAGGCATCCCAGTCAGAGCTCCAGGAGAGCATGGGAGATTCTGAGAGTGAAGCATCCGGCCATGGCTCCAGGAGTGCATGAGATATTCTCCGAGTGAGGCATCCTGGCCAAGGCTCCAGGAGAGCATAAGAGATTCTGTATGTGAGGCATCCTGGCCAGGGCTCCAAGAGAGCATGGGAGATTCTGTGAGTGAGGCATCCCAGTTAGGGCTCCAAGAGAGCATGGGAGATTCTGTGGGTGAGGCATCCTGGCCAGGGCTCCAGGAGAACATAAGAGATTAGGTGGGCAAGGCATCCCGGGCAGGGCTCCAGGAGAGCAAGGGTGATTCTGAGAGCGAGGCATCCTGGCCAGTGCTCCTGGAGAGCATAAGAGATTCTGTTGGTGAGGCATCCTGGCCAGGGCTCCAGGATAGCACAGGAGACTCTGTGAGTGAAGCGTTCTAGTCATGGCTCCAGGAGAGCATGGGAGATTCTGGAAGCGAGGCATCCCAGTCAGGGCTCCAGGAGAGCATTGGAGATTCTTGAAGCAAGGCCTCCTTGCCAGTGATCCCGGAAAGCATGGGAGATTCTGCGAGTGAGCTGTCCTGGCCAAAGCTACAGGAGAGGATGGGAGATTCTTGGAGAGAGGCATCCCAGCCAGGGCTGCAGGAGAGGATGGGAGTTTCTGTGAGTGAGGCATCCCAGTCAGAGCTCCAGGAGAGCATGGGAGATTCTGAGAGCAAAGCGTCCAGCCAGGGCTCCAGGGGAGCATGGGATATATTCTGTGAGTGAGGCATCCCAGTTAGGGCTCCAAGAGAGCATGGGAGATTCTGTGAGTGAGGCATCCCGGCCCTGGGCTCCAAGAGAGCATGGGAGATTCTGAGAGCGAAGTGTCCGGCCAAGGTTCCAGGAGAGCATGGGATATTCTGCGAGCAAAGCTTCCAGGCCAAGGCACCAGGAGAGCATGGGAGATTCTGTGAGCGAGGCATCCAGGCCAAGGCTCCAGGAGGGCATGGGAGATTCTGAGAGCAAAGCATCCTGGCCACGGCTCCAGGATAGCATGGGAGATTCTGTGACTGAGGCATCCCAGTCAGAGCTCCAGGAGAGCATGGGAGATTCTGAGAGCAAAGCGTCCGGCCAGGGCTCCAGGAAAGCATAAGAGATTCTGTAGGTGAGGCATCCTGGCCAGGGCTCCAGGAGAGCATGGGAGATTCTGCCAGCGAGGCATCCTGGCCAGGGCTTCAGGAGAGCATGGGAGATTCTGTGAGCGAGGCATCCCAGTCAGAGCTCCTGGAGAGCATGGGAGATTCTGTGAGTGACGCGTCTGGCAAGTGCTCCAGGAGAGCATGAGATATTCTCTGAGTGAGGCTTCCTGGCCAAGGCTCCAGGAGAGCATGGGAGATTCTGCGAGTGAGGTATCCTGGCCAGGGCTCCAGGAGAGCATGAGAGATTCTGCAAGCGTGGCATCCCGGCCATAGCTCCAGGAGAGCATGGGAGATTCTGAGAGTGAGGTGTCCCGGCCAGGGCTCCAGGAGAGCATAAGAGATTCTGTAGGTGAGGCATCCTGGCCATGGCTCCTGGAGTGCATGGTAGAATCTGTGAGTGAAGCATCCTGGCCATGGCTCCAGGAGAGCATGGGAAAATCTTGAAGCGAGGCATCACAGTCAGAGCTCCAGGAGAGCATGGGAGATTCTGTGAGCGAAGCGTCTGGCAAGGGCTCCAGGAGAGCATGAGATATTCTCTGAGCGAGGCTTCCTGGCCAAGGCTCCAAGAAAGCATGGGAGATTCAGTGAGTGCGAGGCATCCCAGTTAGGGCTCCAAGAGAGCATGGGAGATTCTGTGAGCGAGGCATCCCGGCCATAGCTCCAGGAGAACATGGGAGATTCTGAGAGTGAGGTGTCCCGGCCAGGGCTCAAGGAGAGCATAAGAGATTCTGTAGGTGCGGCATCCTGGCCAGGGCTCCAGGAGAGCATGGGAAAATCTGGAAGCAAGGCGTCCTGGCCAGGGCTCCAGGAAAGCATGGGAGATTCTGCGAGCTGTCCCCGCCAAAGCTCCAGGAGAGCATGGGAGATTCTTGGAGATAGGCATCCCAGCCAGGGCTCCAGGAGAGCATGGGAGATTCTGTGAGCGAGGCATCTCTTACCTGCGGCGCACTGCCACCCGGTGGCAGATATGGGGGAACTGCAACCTCCGGAAGTCCCGATGAGGTTTTGAAAAAGGGCCCTTTGCTGGGACCCAGTTCCTGGAGGCCGGGTAAAAGCTGCCAGTGCCCCGCAAAAGGTGGTGTGCAGCAGTGATGCCGTGACGTCCGGGGGAATTCCTCGAGTAAATTCACAGATGGCGAAGAGGCAAGAGAGAGAGCCAGGAAGAGATCTGTGGGGATGAGGTGTCCCAGCCAGGGCTCCAGGAGAGAATGGGAGATTCTGAGAGTGAGGCATCCCAGTCAGAGCTCCAGGAGAGCATGGGAGATTCAGCGAGTGAGGCATCCCAGTTAGGGCTCCAAGAGAGCATTGGAGATTCTGTGGGCGAGGCATCCTGGCCTGGGCTCCAAGGGAGCATGGGAGATTCTGTGAGCAAGGCATCCCAGTCAGAGCTCTGGGAGAGCATGGGAGATTCTGAGAGCGAAGTGTCTGGGCAGGGCTCAAGGAGAGCATGGGATATTCTCTGAGTGAGGCATCCTGGCCAAGTCTCTAGGAGAGCATGCGATATTCTGCGAGTGAGTCTTCCAGGCCAAGGCTCCAGGAGAGCATGGGAGATTCTGTGAGCGAGGCATCCTGGCCAGGGCTCCAGGAGAGCATGGGAGATTTTGCGAGCAAAGCATCCTCGCCAAGGCTCCAGGAGAGCATGGGAGATTCTGCGAGCGAGGCATCCAGGCCAGGGCTCCAGGAGAGCATGGGAGATTCTGTGACCGAGGCATCCCAGTCAGAGCTCCAGGTGAGCACGGGAGATTCTGAGAGTGAAGTGTCCAGCCAGGGCTCCAGGAGAGCATGAGATATTCTCTGAGTGAGGCATCCTGGCCAAGGCTCCAGGAGAGCATGGGAGATTCTGCAAGCATGGCATCCCGGCCACGGATCCAAGAGAGCATGGGAGATTCTGAAAGTGAAGTGTCCCGGCCAGGGCTCCAGGAGAGCAAAAGATATTCTGTAGGTGAGGCATCTTGGCCAGGGCTCCAGGAATGTATGGGAGATTCTGTGAGCGAAGCATCCTGGACACGGCTCAAGGAGAGCATGGGAAAATCTGGAAGCGAGGCATCCCAGTCAGAGCTCCAGCAGAGCGTTGGTGATTCTGAGAGCGAAGTGTCCAACCAGGGCTCCAGGAGAGCATGGGATTTTCTGCGAGTGAAGCTTCCAGGCCAATGCACCAGGAGAGCATGGGAGATCCTGTGAGCAAGGCATCCAGGTCAAGGGTCAAGGAGAGCATGGGAGATTTTGTGAGTGAGGCATCCCAGTTAGTGCTCCAAGAGAGCATGGGAGAATTTGTGAGTGAGGCATCCCGGCCAGGGCTCCAAGAGAGCATGGGAGATTCTGTGAGTGAGGCGTCTCTTACCTGTGGTGCACTGTTACCCGGTGGCAGATAGGGGGGAACTGCAACCTCCGGAAGTCCTGATGAGGTTTTGGAAAAGGGCCCTATGCAGGGACCCAGTTCCAGGAGGCTGGGTAACATCTGCCAGTGCCCCGCAAAAGGTGGCGCGCAGCAGTGATGCCGTGACATCCGGGGGAATTCCTCGAGTGGATTCACAGATGGCGAAGACGCAAGAGAGAGAGAGCAAGGAAGAGATCCGTGGGGATGTGGTGTCCCAGCCAGGGCTCCAGGAGAGGATGGGAGATTCTGTGAGCGAGGAGTCCCGGCCAAAGCTCCAGGAGAGCATGGAAGATTCTGAGAGCAAAGCGTCCTGGCCACGGCTCCTGGATAGCATGGGAGATTCTGTGACCAAGGCATCCCAGTCAGAGCTTCAGGAGAGCATGGGAGATTCTGAGAGCAAAGCATCCAGCCAGGGCTCCAGGAGAGCATGGGATATATTCTGTGAGTGAGGCATCCCAGTTAGAGCTCCAAGAGCGCATGGGAGAATCTGTGAGCAAGGCATCCCGGCCAGGGCTCCAAGAGAGCATGGGAGATTCTGTGAGCGAGGAATCCCAGTCAGAGCTCCAGGAGAGCATGGGAAATTCTGAGAGCGAAGTGTCCGGCCAGGGCTCCAGGAGAGTATGGGATATTCTCCGAGTGAGGCATCCTGGCCAAGGCTCCAGAGGAGCATGGGAAATTCTGAGAGCGAGGCTTCCAGGCCAAGGCTCCAGGAGAGCATAGAAGATTCTGTGAGCGAGGCATCCTGGCCAGGGCTCCAGGAGAGCATGGGAGATTTTGTGAGCAAGGCGTCCTCGCCAAAGCTCCAGGAGAGCATGGGAGATTCTGAGAGCGAAGCATCCTGGCCACGGCTCCAGGAGAGCATGGGAGATTCTGCGACCGAGGCATCCCAGTCAGAGCTCCAGGAGAGCATGGGAGATTCTGAGAGCAAAGCGCCGGACAGGGCTCCAGGAGAGCATGGGATATTCTCCGAAAGAGGCATCCTGGCCAAGGCTCCAGGAGAGCAAGGGAGAAGTTGAGGGCAAGGCATCCCGGCCAGGGCTCCAGGAGAACATTAATGATTTGGTAGGTGAGGCATCCCCGGCCAGGGCTCCAAGAGAACATGGGAGATTCTGAGAGTAAAGCTTCTGGCCAGGGCTCCAGGAGAGTGTGAGATATTCTCTGAGCGAGGCATCCTGGCCAGGGCTCAAGGAGAGCATGGGAGATTCTGTGAGCGAGGTATCCTGGCCAGGGCTCCAGGAGAGCATGGAAGAATCTGTGAGCGAAGCATCCTGGCCACGGCTCCAGGAGAGCATGGGAAAATCTGGAAGCGAGGAATCCAAGTCAGGTCTCCTGGAGAGCATGGGAGATTCTTGAAGCAAGGTGGCCTGGCCATGGCTCCTGGAAAGCATGGGAGATTCTGCGAGCGAGCTGTCCCAGCCAAAGCTCCAGGAGATGATGGGAGATTCTTGGAGAGAGACATCCCAGCCAGGGCTCCAGGAGAGCATGGGAGATTCTGTGACCGAGGCATCCCAGTTAGGGCTCCAAGAGAGCATGGGAGAATTTGTGAGTGAGGCATCCCGGCCAGGGCTCCAAGAGAGCATGGGAGATTCTGTGAGCGAGGCGTCTCTTACCTGTGGCGCACTGCCACCCGGTGGCAGATAGGGGGGAACTGCAACCTCCGGAAGTCCTGATGAGGTTTTGAAAAAGGGCCCTATGCAGGGACCCAGTTCCAGGAGGCTGGGTAACATCTGCCAGTGCCCCGCAAAAGGTGGTGCGCAGCAGTGATGCCGTGACATCCGGGGGAATTCCTCGAATGGATTCACAGATGGCGAAGGCGCAAGAGAGAGAGAGCAAGGAAGAGATCCGTGGGGATGTGGTGTCCCAGCCAGGGCTCCAGGAGAGGATGGGAGATTCTGTGAGCGAGGAGCCCCGGCCAAAGCTCCAGGAGAGCATGGAAGATTCTGAGAGCAAAGCGTCCTGGCCACGGCTCCTGGATAGCATGGGAGATTCTGTGACCAAGGCATCCCAGTCAGAGCTTCAGGAGAGCATGGGAGATTCTGAGAGCAAAGCATCCAGCCAGGGCTCCAGGAGAGCATGGGATATATTCTGTGAGTGAGGCATCCCAGTTAGAGCTCCAAGAGCGCATGGGAGAATCTGTGAGCAAGGCATCCCGGCCAGGGCTCCAAGAGAGCATGGGAGATTCTGTGAGCGAGGAATCCCAGTCAGAGCTCCAGGAGAGCATGGGAAATTCTGAGAGCGAAGTGTCCGGCCAGGGCTCCAGGAGAGTATGGGATATTCTCCGAGTGAGGCATCCTGGCCAAGGCTCCAGAGGAGCATGGGAAATTCTGAGAGCGAGGCTTCCAGGCCAAGGCTCCAGGAGAGCATAGAAGATTCTGTGAGCGAGGCATCCTGGCCAGGGCTCCAGGAGAGCATGGGAGATTTTGTGAGCAAGGCGTCCTCGCCAAAGCTCCAGGAGAGCATGGGAGATTCTGAGAGCGAAGCATCCTGGCCACGGCTCCAGGAGAGCATGGGAGATTCTGCGACCGAGGCATCCCAGTCAGAGCTCCAGGAGAGCATGGGAGATTCTGAGAGCAAAGCGCCGGACAGGGCTCCAGGAGAGCATGGGATATTCTCCGAAAGAGGCATCCTGGCCAAGGCTCCAGGAGAGCAAGGGAGAAGTTGAGGGCAAGGCATCCCGGCCAGGGCTCCAGGAGAACATTAATGATTTGGTAGGTGAGGCATCCCCGGCCAGGGCTCCAAGAGAACATGGGAGATTCTGAGAGTAAAGCTTCTGGCCAGGGCTCCAGGAGAGTGTGAGATATTCTCTGAGCGAGGCATCCTGGCCAGGGCTCAAGGAGAGCATGGGAGATTCTGTGAGCGAGGTATCCTGGCCAGGGCTCCAGGAGAGCATGGAAGAATCTGTGAGCGAAGCATCCTGGCCACGGCTCCAGGAGAGCATGGGAAAATCTGGAAGCGAGGAATCCAAGTCAGGTCTCCTGGAGAGCATGGGAGATTCTTGAAGCAAGGTGGCCTGGCCATGGCTCCTGGAAAGCATGGGAGATTCTGCGAGCGAGCTGTCCCAGCCAAAGCTCCAGGAGATGATGGGAGATTCTTGGAGAGAGACATCCCAGCCAGGGCTCCAGGAGAGCATGGGAGATTCTGTGACCGAGGCATCCCAGTTAGGGCTCCAAGAGAGCATGGGAGAATTTGTGAGTGAGGCATCCCGGCCAGGGCTCCAAGAGAGCATGGGAGATTCTGTGAGTGAGGCGTCTCTTACCTGTGGCGCACTGCCACCCGGTGGCAGATAGGGGGGAACTGCAACCTCCGGAAGTCCTGATGAGGTTTTGAAAAAGGGCCCTATGCAGGGACCCAGTTCCAGGAGGCTGGGTAACATCTGCCAGTGCCCCGCAAAAGGTGGTGCGCAGCAGTGATGCCGTGACATCCGGGGGAATTCCTCGAATGGATTCACAGATGGCGAAGGCGCAAGAGAGAGAGAGCAAGGAAGAGATCCGTGGGGATGTGGTGTCCCAGCCAGGGCTCCAGGAGAGGATGGGAGATTCTGTGAGCGAGGAGCCCCGGCCAAAGCTCCAGGAGAGCATGGAAGATTCTGAGAGCAAAGCGTCCTGGCCACGGCTCCTGGATAGCATGGGAGATTCTGTGACCAAGGCATCCCAGTCAGAGCTTCAGGAGAGCATGGGAGATTCTGAGAGCAAAGCATCCAGCCAGGGCTCCAGGAGAGCATGGGATATATTCTGTGAGTGAGGCATCCCAGTTAGAGCTCCAAGAGCGCATGGGAGAATCTGTGAGCAAGGCATCCCGGCCAGGGCTCCAAGAGAGCATGGGAGATTCTGTGAGCGAGGAATCCCAGTCAGAGCTCCAGGAGAGCATGGGATATTCTCCGAGAGAGGCATCCTGGCCAAGGCTCCAGGAGAGCAAGGGAGAAGTTGAGGGCAAGGCATCCCGGCCAGGGCTCCAGGAGAACATTAATGATTTGGTAGGTGAGGCATCCCGGCCAGGGCTCCAAGAGAGCATGGGAGATTCTGAGAGTAAAGCTTCTGGCCAGGGCTCCAGGAGAGCGTGAGATATTCTCTGAGCGAGGCATCCTGGCCAGGGCTCAAGGAGAGCATGGGAGATTCTGCGAGCGAGGTATCCTGGCCAGGGCTCCAGGAGAGCATGGGAGAATCTGTGAGCGAAGCATCCTGGCCACGGCTCCAGGAGAGCATGGGAAAATCTGGAAGCGAGGAATCCAATCAGGTCTCCTGGAGAGCATGGGAGATTCTTGAAGCAAGGTGTCCTGGCCATGGCTCCAGGAAAGCATGGGAGATTCTGCGAGCGAGCTGTCCCAGCCAAAGCTCCAGGAGAGGATGGGAGATTCTTGGAGAGAGGCTTCCCAGCCAGGGCTCCAGGAGAGCATGGGAGATTCTGTGACTGAGGCATCCCAGTCAGAGCTCCAGGAGAGCATAGGAGATGCTGAGAGCGAAGCGCCAGACAGGGCTCCAGGAGAGCATTGGATATTCTGCGAGTGAGGCATCCTGGCCAAGGCTCCAGGAGAGCATGGGAGATTCTTGGAGAGAGGCATCCCAGCCAGAGCTCCAGGAGAGCATGGGAAATTCTGTGAGCGAGGCGTCTCTTATCTGCGGCGCACTGCCACTTGGTGGCAGATAGGGGAACTACAACCTCCGGAAGTCCCGATGAGGTTTTGAAAAAGGGCCAGATGCCAGGACCCAGTTTCAGGAGGCTGGGTAAAATATGCCAGTGCCTCTCAAAAGGTGGCGCACAGCAGTGATGCCGTGACGTCCGGGGGAATTCCTCAAGTGGATTCACAGATGGAGAAGAGGCAAAGAGAAAGAGAGCCAGGAAGAGATCCGTGGGGATGAGGTGTCCCAGCCATGGCTCCAGGAGAGGATGGGAGATTCTGTGAGCAAGGAGTCCCGGCCAAAGCTCCAGGAGAGCATGGGAGATTCTGAGAGCAAAGCATCCTGGCCACGGCTCCAGGATAGCATGGGAGATTCTGTGACTGAGGCATCCCAGTCAGAGCTCCAGGAGAGCATGGGAGATTCTGAGAGCAAAGCATCCGGCCAGGGCTCCAGGAAAGCATAAGAGATTCTGTAGGTGAGGCATCCTGGCCAGGGCTCCAGGAGAGCATGGGAGATTCTGCCAGCGAGGCATCCTGGCCAGGGCTTCAGGAGAGCATGGGAGATTCTGTGAGCGAGGCATCCCAGTCAGAGCTCCTGGAGAGCATGGGAGATTCTGTGAGTGACGCGTCTGGCAAGTGCTCCAGGAGAGCATGAGATATTCTCTGAGTGAGGCTTCCTGGCCAAGGCTCCAGGAGAGCATGGGAGATTCTGCGAGTGAGGTATCCTGGCCAGGGCTCCAGGAGAGCATGAGAGATTCTGCAAGCATGGCACCCCGGCCATAGCTCCAGGAGAGCATGGGAGATTCTGAGAGTGAGGTGTCCCGGCCAGGGCTCCAGGAGAGCATAAGAGATTCTGTAGGTGAGGCATCCTGGCCACGGCTCCTGGAGAGCATGGTAGAATCTGTGAGTGAAGCATCCTGGCCATGGCTCCAGGAGAGCATGGGAAAATCTTGAAGCGAGGCATCACAGTCAGAGCTCCAGGAGAGCATGGGAGATTCTGTGAGCGAAGCGTCTGGCAACGGCTCCAGGAGAGCATGAGATATTCTCTGAGCGAGGCTTCCTGGCCAAGGTTCCAGGACAGCATGGGAGATTCAGTGAGCGTGAGGCATCCCAGTTAGGGCTCCAAGAGAGCATGGGAGATTCTGTGAGCGAGGCATCCCGGCCATAGCTCCAGGAGAACATGGGAGATTCTGAGAGTGAGGTGTCCCGGCCAGGGCTCAAGGAGAGCATAAGAGATTCTGTAGGTGCGGCATCTTGGCCTGGGCTCCAGGAGAGCATGGGAAAATCTGGAAGCAAGGCGTCCTGGCCAGGGCTCCAGGAAAGCATGGGAGATTCTGCGAGCTGTCCCCGCCAAAGCTCCAGGAGAGCATGGGAGATTCTTGGAGATAGGCATCCCAGCCAGGGCTCCAGGAGAGCATGGGAGATTCTGAGAGCAAAGCATCCTGGCCACGGCTCCAGGATAGCATGGAAGGTTCTGTGACCGAGGCATCCCAGTCAGAGCTCCAGGAGAGTATGGGAGATTCTGAGAGCGAAGCGTCCAGCCAGGGCTCCAAGAGAGCATGGGAGATTCTGTGAGCGAGACATCCCAGTTAGAACTCCAAGAGAGCATGGGAGATTATGTGAGCGAGGCATCCCGGCAAGGGCTTTAAGAGAGCATGGTAGATTCTGTGAGCGAGGCATCCCAGTCAGAGCTCCGGGAGAGCATGGGAGATTCTGAGATCGAAGTGTCTGGCTAGGGCTCCAGGACAGCATGGGATATTCTCTGAGCAAGGCATCCTGGCCAAGGCTCCAGGAGAGCATGGGATATTCTGTGTGCAAGGCTTCCAGGCCAAGGCACCAGGAGAGCATGGGAGATTTTGCGAGCAAGGCATCCTCACCAAGCTCCAGGAGAGCATGGGAGATTCTGAGAGCGAAGCATCCTGGCCACGGCTCCAGGAGAGCATGGGAGATTCTGTGACCAAGGCATCCCAGTCAGAGCTACAGGAGAGCATGGGAGATTCTGAGAGCAAATCGTCTGGCCAGGGCTCCAGGAGAGCATGAGATATTCTCTGAGCGAGGCATCCTGGCCAAGGCTCCAGGAGAGCATGGGAAATTCTGTGAGCGAGGCATCCTGGCCAGGGCTCCAGGAGAGCTTGGGAGATTCTCTGAGCGAGGCATCCAAATCAGAGCTGCAGGAGAGAGCATGGGTGATTCTGCGAGCGAGCTGTCCCAGCCAAAGCTCCAGGAGAGGATGGGAGATTCTTGAAGAGAGGCATCCCAGCCAGGGCTCCAGGAGAGCATGGGAGATTCTGTGACCGAGGCATCCCGGTCAGAGCTCCAGGAGAGCATAGGAGATGCTGAGAGCAAAGCGCCAGACAGGGCTCCAGGAGAGCATTGGATATTCTGCGAGTGAGGCATCCTGGCCAAGGCTCCAGGAGAGCAAGGGAGATTCTGAGAGTGAGGTGTCCTGGCCATGGCTCCAGGAGAGCATGGGAGATTCTTGGAGAGAGGCATCCCAGCCAGGGCTCCAGGAGAGCATGGGATATATTCTGTGAGTGAGGCATCCCAGTTAGGGCTCCAAGAGAGCATGGGAGATTCTGTGAGCGAGACATCCCAGTTAGAGGTCCAAGAGCGCATGGGAGAATCTGTGAGCAAGGCATCCTGGCCAGGGCTCAAAGAGAGCATGGGAGATTCTGTGACCGAGGCATCCCAGTCAGAGCTTCAGGAGAGCATGGGAGTTTCTGAGAGCAAAGCATCCAGCCAGGGCTCCAGGAGAGCATGGGATATATTCTGTGAGTAATGTATCCCAGTTAGGGCTCCAAGAGCGCATGGGAGAATCTGTGAGTGAGGAATCCCTGTCAGAGCTCCAGGAGAGCATGGGATATTCTCTGAGTGAGGCATCCTGGCCAAGGCTCCAGGAGAGCATGGGATATTCTGCGAGTGAGGCTTCCAGGCCAAGGCTCCAGGGGAGCATGGGAGATTCTGTGAGCGAGGAATCTCAGTCAGAGCTCCAGGAGAGCATGGGAGATTCTGAGAGTGAAGCATCCTGGCCATGGCTCCAAGAGAGCATGGGAGATTCTGTGACCAAGGCATCCCAGTCAGAGCTCCAGGAGAGCATGGGAGATGTTAAGGGCAAGGAATCCCGGCCAGGGCTCCAGGAGAACATTAATGATTTGGTAGGCGAGGCATCCCGGACAGGGCTCCAAGAGCGCATGGGAGATTCAGAGAGCGAAGCTTCTGGCCAGGGCTCCAGGAGAGCGTGAGATATTCTCTGAGCGAGGCATCATGACCAGGGCTCCAGGAGAGCATGGGAGATTTTGTGAGCAAGGCATCCTTACCAAAGCTCCAGGAGAGCAAGGGAGATTCTGAGAGTGAGGCTTCCTGGCCAAGGCACCAGGAGAGCATGGGAGATTCTGAGAGCGAGGCATCCCAGTCAGAGCTCCAGGAGAGCATGGGAAATTCTGAGAGCGAAGCGCCGGACAGGGCTCCAGGAGAGCATTGGATATTCTGTGAGTGAGGCATCCTGGCAAAGGCTCCAGGAGAGCATGGGAGATTCTGGGGGCGAGGCTCCCCGGCCAGGGCTCCAGGAGAACATAAGAGATTTGGTAGGCAATGCATCCCGTCCAGGGCTCCAGTAGAGCATGGGAGATTCTGAGAGCAAAGCATCCTGGCCACGGCTCCAGGATAGCATGGAAGTTTCTGTGACCGAGGCATCCCAGTCAGAGCTCCAGGAGAGTATGGGAGATTCTGAGAGTGAAGCGTCCAGCCAGGGCTCCAAGAGAGCATGGGAGATTCTGTGAGCGAGGCATCCCGGGTAGAGCTTCAAGAGAGCATGGGAGATTCTGTGAGCGAGGCATCCCAGTCAGAGCTCCGGGAGAGCATGGGAGATTCTGAGAATGAAGTGTCTGGCCAAGGCTCCAGGACAGCATAGGATATTCTCTGAGCGAAGCATCCTGGCCAAGGCTCCAGGAGAGCATGGGATATTCTGTGAGCGAGGATTCCAGGCCAAGGCACCAGGAGAGCATGGGAGATTCTGTGAGTGAGGCATCCTGGCCAGGGCTCCGGGTGAGCATGGGAGATTTTGCGAGCAAGGCGTCCTCGCCAAAGCTCCAGGAGAGCATGGGAGATTCTGAGAGTGAAGCATCCTGGCCACGGCTCCAGGAGAGAATGGGAGATTCTGTGACCGAGGCATCCCAGTCAGAGCTCCAGGAGAGCATGTAATATTCTGAGAGCAAAGTGTCTGGCCAGGGCTCCAGGAGAGCATGAGATATTCTCTGAGTGAGGTATCCTGGCCAAGGCTCCAGGAGAGCATGGGAGATTCTGCGAACAAGGCATCCTGGCCAGGCTCCAGGAGAGCATGGGAGATTCTGAGAGCAGAGCATCTGGCCAGGGCTCCAGGAGAGCATGAGATATTCACTGAGCGAGGTATCCTGGCCAAGGCTCCAGGAGAGCATGGGAAATTCTGCGAGCGAGGCATCCTGGCCAGGGCTCCAGGAGAGCATGGGAGATTCTGTGAGCGAGGCATCCAAATCAGAGCTACAGGAGAGGGCAAAGGTTATTCTGAGAGCGAAGCATCTGGCCAGGGCTCCAGGAGAGCATGGGATATTCTCCGAGCAAGGCATCCTGGCCAAGGCTCCAGGAGAGCATGGGAAAATCTGGAAGCGAGGCATCCCAGTCAGGTCTCCAGGAGAGCATGGGAGATTCTTGAAGCAAGGTGTCCTGGCCATAGTTCCTGGAAAGCATGGGAGATTCTGCGAGCGAGGCTTCCAGGCCAAGGCACCAGGAGAGCATGGGAGATCAGTTAAGCGAGGCATCCAGGTCAAGGCTCCAGGAGAGTATGGGAGATTCTGTGAGCGAGGCATCCTGGTCAGGGCTCCAAGAGAGCATGGGAGATTTTGCGAGCGAGGCGTCCTCGCCAAAGCTCCAGGAGAGCATGGGAGATTCTGAGAGTGAAGCATCCTGGCCCGGGCTCCCGGAGAGCATGGCAGATTCTGTGACCGAGGCATCCCAGTCAGAGCTCCAGGAGAGCATAGGAGATGCTAAGGGCGAAGCACCGGACAGAGCTCCAGGAGAGCATTGGATATTCTGCGAGTGAGGCATCCTGGCCAAGGCTCCAGGAGAGCATGGGAGATTCTGAGAGTGAGGTGTCGTGGCTAGGGCTCCAGGAGAGCATAAGAGATTCTGTAGGTGAGGCATCCTTGCCAGGGCTCCAGGAGAGCATGGGAGATTCTGTGAGCGATGCATCCTGGCCACGGCTCCTGGAGAGCATGGGGTATTCTGCAAGTGAGGCTTCCAGGCCAAGGCACCAGGAGAGCATGGGAGATTCTGTGAGCGAGGCATACTGGACATGGCTCAAGGAGAGCATAAGAGATTCCATAGGCGAGGCATCCTGGCCAGGGCTCCAGGAGAGTATGAGATATTCTCTGAGCGAGGCATCCTGGCCAAGGCCCCAGGAGAGCATGTGAGATTCTGTGAGCGAGGCATCCTGGCCAGGGCTCCAGGAGAGCATGGGAGATTCTTGGAGAGAGGCATCCCAGCACGGGCTCCAGGAGAGCATGGGAGATTCTGAGAGTGAGGCATCCTGGTCAGGGCTCCAAGAGAGCATGGGAGATTTTGCGAGCATGGCATCGTGGCCAAGGCTCCAGGAGAGCATGGGAAATTCTGTGAGCATGGCTTCCCGGCCATAGCTCCTGGAGAGCATGGGAGATTCTGAGAGTAAGGTGTCGTGGCAAGGGCTCCAGGAGAGCAAAAGAGATTCTGTAGGTGAGGCATCCTGGCCAGGGATCCAGGAGAGCATGGGAGATTCTGTGAGCGATGCATCCTGGCCACGGCTCCTGGAGAGCATGGGAAAATCTGGAAGCGAGGCATCCCAGTCAGAGCTCCAGCAGAGCATGGGTGATTCTGAGAGCGAAGCGTCCGGCCAGGGCTCCAGGAGAGCATGGGATATTCTGCAAGTGAGGCTTCCAGGCCAAGGCACCAGCAGAGCATGGGAGATCCTGTGAGCGAGGCATCCAGGTCAAGGGTCCAGGAGAGCATGGGAGATTTTGTGAGTGAGGCATGCCAGTTAGGGCACCAAGAGAGCATGGGAGGTTCTGTGAGTGAGGCATCCCGGCCAGGGCTCCAAGAGAGCATGGGAGATTCTGTGAATGAGGCATCCCAGTCAGAGCTGCAGGAGAGCATGGGAGACTCTGAGAGCGAAGTGTCCGGCCAGGGCTCCAGGAGAGCATGAGATATTCTCCGAGTGAGGCATCCTGGCCAAGGCTCCAAGAGAGCATGGGAGATTCTGTGAGCGAGGCATCCCAGTCAGGGCTCCAGGAGAGCATTGGATTTTCTGCGAGTGAGGCATCCTGGCCTAGGCTCCAGGAGAGCATGGGAGATTCTGAGGTGAGGCATCCTGGCCAGGGGCTCCAGGAGAACATAAGAGATTCGGTAGGCAAGGCAATCCCGGCCAGGGCTCCTGGAGAGCATGGGAGATTCTGAAAGCCAGGCATCCTGGCCAGGGCTCCAAGAGAGCTAGGGAGATTCTGTGAGCGAGGCATCCCAGTCAGAGCTCCAGGAGAGCATGGGAGATTCTGAGAGCAAAGTGTCTTGCCAGGGCTCCAAGAGAGCATGAGATATTCTCCGAGTGAGGCATCCTGGCTATGGCTCCAGGAGAGCATGGGAGAATCTGTGACCGAGGCATCCCAGTCAGGGCTCCAGGAGAGCATGGGAGACTCTTGAAACAATGTGTCCTGGCCAGGGCTCCAGGATAGCGTGAGAGATTCTGCGAGTGAGTTGTCCCGGCCAAAGCTCCAGTAGAGCATGGGAGATTCTGAGAGCGAAACATCCTGGCCACAGCTCCAGGAGAACATGGGAGATTCTGTGACCGAGGCATCCCAGTCAGAGCTCCAGGAGAGCATGGGAGATTCTGAGAGCAAAGTGCCGGACAGGGCTCCAGGAGAGCATTGGATATTCTGTGAGTGAGTCATCCTGGCCAAGGCTCCAGGAGAGCAAGGGAGATTCTGAGGTGAGGCATCCTGGCCCGGGCTCCAGGAGAACATAAGAGATTCGGTAGGAAAGGCATCCCGGCCAGGGCTCCTGGAGAGCATGGGAGATTCTGAGAGCGAGGTGTCCTGGCCAGGGCTCCAGGAGAGCATGGGAGACTCTGCGAGTGAAGCATCCCAGCCATGGCTCTAAGAGAGCATGGAAGAATCTGAGAGCAAAGTGTCTGGCCAGGGCTACATGGAGAGCATGAGATATTCTCAGAGTGAGGCATCCTGGCTATGGCTCCAGGAGTGCATGGGAGATTCTGTGACCGAGGCATCCCAGTCAGCGCTCCAGGAGAGCATGGGAGATTCTGAGAGCGAGGCATCCCAGCCAGGGCTCCAGGAGAACATAAGAGATTTGGTAGGCGAGGCAACCTGGCCAGGGCTCCAGGAGAGGATGGAAGATTCTGTGAGCGAGGCATCCCAGTTTGGACTCCAAGAGAGCATGGGAGGTTCTATGAGTGAGGCATCCCGGCCAGGGCTCCAAGAGAGCATGGGAGATTCTGTGAGTGAGGCATCCCAGTCTGAGCTGCAGGAGAGCATGGGAGACTCTGAGAGCGAAGTGTCCGGCCAGGGCTCCAGGAGAGCATGAGATATTCTCCGAGTGAGGCATCCTGGCCTAGGCTCCAGGAGAGCATGGGAGATTCTGCAAGCGAGGCATCCCAGTCAGAGCTGCAGGAGAGCATGGGAGATTCTGAGAGCGTAGCGTCTGGCCAGGGCTCCAGGAGAGCATGAGATATTCTCTAAGCGATGCATCCTGGCCAAGGCTCCAGGAGAGCATGGGTGATTCTGTGAGTGAGGCATCCTGGCCAGGGCACCAGGAGAGCATGGGAGATTCTGTGAGCGAGGCATCCTGGCCAGGGCTCCAGGAGAGCATGGGGAATTCTGGGGGTGAGGCATCCCGGCAAGGGGTCCAAGAGAGCTTGGGAGATTCTGTGAGTGAGTCATCCCAGTCAGAGTTTGAGGAGAGCATGGGAGATTCTGCGAGTGAGGCATCCTGGATAAGGCTCCAGGAGAGCATGGGAGATTCTGCAAGTGAGGCATCCTGGCCAGGGCTCTAGGAGAGCATGGTATATTCTGCGAGTGAGGCTTCCAGGCCAAGGCTCCAGGAGAGCATGGGAGATCCTGTGAGCGAGGCATCCAGGTCAAGGCTCCAGGAGAGCATGGGAGATTCTGAGAGTGAGGTGTCGCGGCCAGGGCTCCAGGAGAGCATAAGAGATTCTGTAGGTGAGGCATCCTGGCCAGGGCTCCAGGAGAGCATGGGAGATTCTGTGAGTGATGCATCCTGGCCACGGCTCCTGGAGAGCATGGGAAAATCTGGAAGCAAGGTGTCCTGGCCAGGGCTCCAGGAAAGCATGGGAGATTCTGTGAGCGAGTTGTCCTGGCCAAAGCTCCAGGAGAGGATGGGAGATTCTGTGAGCGAGGTGTCTTTTACCTGCAGTGCACTGCCACCCGGTGGCAGATAGGGGAACTGCAACCACCGGAAGTCCTGATGAGGTTTAGAAAAAGGGCTCTATGCCGGGACCCTGTTCCAGGAGGCCGGGTAAAATCTGCCAGTGCCCCGCAAAAGGAGGCACGCAGCAGTGACGCCGTGAAGTCCGGGGGAATTCCTCGAGTGGATTCACAGATGGTGAAGAGGCAAGAGAGAGAGAGCAAGGAAGAGATCCGTGGGGATGAGGTGTCCCAGCCAGGGCTCCAGGAGAGCATGGGAGATTCTGAGAGTGAGGCATCCCAGTCAGAGCTCCAGGAGAGCATGGGAGATTCTGCAAATGAGGCATCCTGGCCAAGGCTCCAGGAGAGCATGGGAGATTCTGTGAGCGAGGCATCCCACTCAGAGCTACAGGAGAGCATTAATGATTTGGTAGGCAAGGCATCCCAGCCAGGGCTCCAGGAGAGCATGGGAGATAGTGAGAGCGAGGCGTCCTGGCCAGGGCTCCAGGAGAGCATAAGAGATTCTGTCGGCGAGGCATCCTGGCCATGGCTCCAGGAGAGCATGCGAGATTCTGTGAGCGAGGCATCCTGTCCTGGGCTCCAGGAGAGAATGGGAGATTCTGTAGGTGAGGCATCCTGTCTAGGGCTCCAGGAGAGCATGGGAGATTCTGTGAGCGAAGCATCCTGGCCACGGCTCCAGGATAGCATGGGAGATTCTGTGACTGAGGCATCCCAGTCAGAGCTCCAGGAGAGCATTGGATATTCTGTGAGTGAGTGATCCTGGCCCAGGCTCCAGGAGAGCATGGGAGATCCTGTGAGCGAGCCATCCAGGTCAAGGCTCCAGGAGAGCATGGGAGATTCTGAGAGTGAGGTGTCGCGGCCAGGGCTCCAGGAGAGCATAAGAGATTCTGTAGGTGAGGCATCCTGGCCAGGGCTCCAGGAGAGCATGGGAGATTCTGACAGCGAAGCATCTGGCCAGGGCTCCAGGAGAGCATGGGATATTCTGCCAGAGAGGCTTCCAGGCCAAGGCACCAGGAGAGCATGGGAGATTCTGTGAGTGAGGCATCCCAGTCAGAGCTCCAGGAGAGCATGGGAGATTCTGTGAGCGAGGTGTCTCAGCCAAAGCTCCAGGAGAGCATCGGAGATTCTGAGAGTGAAGCATCCTCGCCACAGCTCCAGGAGAGCAGGGGATATTCTGGAAGCGAGTCATCCTGGCCGGGGCTCCAAGACAACATGGGAGACTCAAGGAGAGCATGGGCGATTCTGAAAGTGAGGTGGCCTGTCCAGAGCTCCAGGAGAGCATGGGAGATTCTGAGAGTGAAGCTTCTGGTCATGGCTCCAAGAGAGCATGGGAGATTCTGTGAGTGATGCATCCCGGCCAAGGCTCCAGGAGAGCATGGGAGATTTTGTGGGTGAGGAGTCCTGGCCAGGGCTCCAGGAGAGCATAAGAGATTCTGAGAGCGAAGCATCCTGGCCAAGGCTCCAGGAGAGCATGGGAGGTTCTGGAAGCGAGGCATCCTGGCCAAAGCTCTAGGAGAGCATGGGAGATTCTGCAAGCGAGGAGTCCTGGCCAAAGCTCCAGGAGAGCTTGGGAGATTCTGCGAAGGAGGCATCCCAGCCAGGGCTCCAGGAGAGCATGGGAGATTCTGTGGGTGAGCCATCCCAGCCATGGCTCCAAGAGAGCGTGGGAGATTCTGTGAGTGAGGCGTCCCCACCAGGGCTCCAGGAGAGGATGGGAGATTCTGCGAGCGAGGTGTCCCAGCCAAAGCTCCAGGAGAGCATGGGAGTTCTGGAAGTGAGTCATCAGGGCCAGGGCTCCAATAGAGCATGGGAGATTTTGTGAGTGAGGCATCCCAGTCAGAGCTCCAGGAGAGCATGGTTGATTGTGTAAGCGAGGCATCCCGGCCAGGGCTCCAGGAGAGCATGGGAGATTCTGTAAGCAAAGCATCTCAGCCAGAGCTCCAGGAGAGCATGGGAGATTCTGCAAGCGAGGCATCCCAGCCAAAGCTCCAGCAGAGCATGGGAGATTCTGTGAGCGAGGCATCCCAGCCAGATCTCCAGGAGAGCATGGGAGATTCTGTAAGCAAAGCATCGCAGCAAGAGCTCCAGGAGAGCATGGGAGATTTTGTGAGCGAGGCATCCCAGTCCGGGCTCCAGGAGAGCAAGGGAGATTCTTGAAGCAAGGCGTCCCGGACATGGCTCCTGGAGAGCATGGGAGATTCTGCGAGCGAGGTGTCCTGGCCAAAGCTCCAGGAGAGCATGGGAGATTCTGAGAGTGAGGCATCCAGGCCAGGGCTCCAGGAGAGCATGGGAGAATCTGCGAGCGAGGTGTCCCGGCCAAAGCTCCAGGAGAGAATGGTAGATTCTGAGAGTGAGGTGTCCTGGCCAGGGCTCCAGGAGAGCATGGGATATTCTGCGAGCGAGGCATCCCCGTCAGGGCTTCAGGAGAGCATGGGAGATTCTGCGAGCGAGGTGTCCTGGCCAGGGATCCAGGAGAGCGTGGGATATTCTGCGAGTGAAGCATCCTGGCCATAGCAAAAGGAGAGCATGGGAGTTTCTGAAAGCGAGGCATCCCGGCCAGGGCTCCAAGAGAGCATGGGAGACTTTGTAAGCGAGGCATCCCAGTCAGAGCTCTAGGAGAGCATGGGAGATTCTGAGAGCGAAGTGTCCGGCCAAGGCTCCAGGAAAGCATGGAATATTCTGTAAGCGAGGCATCCCGGCCAGGGCTCCAGGAGAGCTTGGGAGTTTCTGTGAGCAAAGCATCCTGGCCAAGGCTCCAGGAGAGCATAGGAGATTCTGCAAGTGAGGTATCCCAACCAGGGCTCCAGGAGAGCATGGGAGATTTTGCGAGTGAGGCGTCCCGGCCAAAGCTCCAGCAGAGCATGGGAGATTCTGCGAGCAAGATGTCCTGGCAAAAGATCCAGGAGAGGATGGGAGATTCTGCGAGCGAAGCATACTGGCCATGGCACCAGGAGAGCATGGGAGATTCTGAGAGCGAGGCATCCTGGCCAGGGCTCCAGGAGAGCATAAGAGATTCCATAGGCGAGGCATCCCGGCCATAGCTCCAAGAGAGCATGGGAGATTCTGGAAGCGAGGCATCCTGGCCAGGGCTACAAGAGAGCATGGGATATTCTCTGAGCGAGGCATCCTGGCCAGGGCTCCAAGAGAGCATGGGATATTCTCTGAGCGAGGCATCCTGGCCAGGGCTCCAGGAGAGCATGGGAGATTTTGTGAGCGGGGTATCTCGGCCAGGGCTCCAGGAGAGCATGGGAGATTCTGAGAGTGAGGCGTCCACGCCACAGCTCCAGGAGAGCATAGGAGATTCTGGAAGCGAGGCTCCAGGAGAGCAAGGGAGATTTTTGAAGCGAGGCGTCCCGGCCAGGGCTCCAGGAGAGCATGGGAGATTCTGCGAGCGAAGCATAGCGGCCACGGCACCAGGAGAGCATGGGAGATTCTGCGAGCGAGGCATCCTGGCCAGGGCTCCATAGGTGAGGCATCCCGGCCATAGCTCCAAGAGAGCATGGGAGATTCTGTGAGTGAAGCATCCCAGTCAGGGCTTCAGGAGAGCATAGGAGATTCTGCGAGCAAGGCATCCCAGCCAAGGCTCCAGGAGAGCATAGGAGATTCTGGAAGCGAGACTCCAGGAGAGCATGGGAGATTCTGGAAGCGAGGCTCCATGAGAGCATGGGAGATTCTGGAAGAAAGACATCCCGTCCAGGGCTCCAGGAGAGCATAGGAGATTCTGCAAGTGTGGAGTCCTGGCCAAAGCTCCAGGAGAGCTTGGGAGATTCTTGAAGCAAGGCATCCCAGCCTGGGATCCAGGAGAGCATGGGATATTCTGCGAGTGAAGCATCCTGGCCATAGCAAATGGAGAGCATGGGAGTTTCTGGAAGCGAGGCATCCCGGCCTGCGCTCCAGGAGAGCATGGGAGATTCTTGATGAGCGGCGTCCAGGCTAGGGCTCCTGGAGAGCTTGGGAGATATTGTGTCGGGCCTCACAGCCAGGGCTCCAGGAGAGCATGGGAGATTTTGATAGTGAGGAATCCCGGTCAGGGCTCTGGGAGATTCTGCATGCGAGGTGTCCCGGCCAAAGCTCCAGCAGAGCATGGGAGATTCTGGAAGCGAGGCATCCCAGCCAGGTCTCCAGGAGAGCATGGGAGATTCTGTGAGTGAGTCGTCTCTTACCTGCTGCACACTGCCACCCGATGGCAGATAGGGGAACAGCAACCTCCGGAAGTCCCGATGAGGTTTTGAAAAAGGGCTTGATGCCGGGACCCAGTTCCAGGAGGCCGGGAAAAATCTGCCAGTGCCCCGCACTGGGGCGCAGCCGTGACGTCCGGGGGAATTCCTCAAGTGGATTCACAGATGGCAAAGAGGCAAGAGAGAGAGCCAGTAAGAGATCCGTGGGGATGAGGCATCCCAGCCAAGGCTCCAGCAGAGAAAGGGAGATTCTGTAGGTGAGGCATCTTGGCCAGGGCTCCTGTAGAGCATGGGAGATTCTGTGAGCGAGGCATCCCAGTCAGAGCTCAGGGAGAGCATGGGATATTCTGTGAGTGAGGCATCCCTGTTAGGGCTCCAAGAGAGCATGGGAGATTCTGTGGGCGAGGCATCCCGGCCAGGGCTCCAAGGGTGCATGGGAGATTCTGTGTGCGAGGCATCCCAGTCAGAGCTCCGGGAGAGCATGGGAGATTCTGAGAGCGAAGTGTCTGGCCAGGGCTCTAGGAGAGCATGGGATATTCTCTGAGTGAGGTATCCTGAGCAAGGCTCCAGGAGAGCATGGGATAATTTGTGAGCGAGGCTTCCAGGCCAAGGCACCAGGAGTGCATGGGAGATTCTGTGATCGAGGCATCCAGGCCAAGGCTCCAGGAGAGCATGGGAGATTCTGTGAGCGAGGCATCCTGGCCAGGGCTTCAGGGGAGCATGGGAGATTTTGCGAGCAAAGCGTCCTTGCCAAAGCTCCAGGAGAGCATGGGAGATTCTGCGAGCAAGGCATCCTGGCCATGGCTCCAGGAGAGCATGGGAGATTCTGTGACCGGTCCAGCCAGGGCTCCAGGAGAGCATGAGATATTCCCTGAGCGAGGCATCCTGGCCAATGCTCCAGGAGAGCATGGGAGATTCTGTGAGTGAGGCATCCCAGTCAGAGCTACAGGAGAGCATGGGTGATTCTGAGAGCGAAGCTTCCGGCCAGGGCTCCAGGAGAGCATGGGATATTCTCCGAGCGAGGCATCCGCTCCAGGAGAGCATGGGAGATTCTGCAAGCGTGGCATTCCGGCCACGGCTCCAGGAGAACATGGGAGATTCTGAAAGTGAGGTGTCCCAGCCAGGACTCCAGGAGAGCATAAGAGATTCTGTAGGTGAGGCATCCTGGCCAGGTCTCCATGAGAGCATGGGAGACTCTGTGAGTGAAGCATCCCGGCCATGGCTCCAGGAGAGCATGTGAGATTCTGGAAGCGAGGCATCACAGCCAGGGCTCCAAGAGAGCTTGGGAGATTCTTGAAGCGAGGCCTCCCGGCCAGGGCTCCAGGAGAGGATGGGAGATTCTGAGAGCAATGCATACTGGCCATGGCTCCAAGAGAGCATGGAAGATTCTGTGAGCGAGGCATCCCAGTTAGGGCTCCAAGAGAGCATGGGAGATTCTGCGAGCGAGGCATCCCAGTCAGAGCTGCAGGAGAGCATGGGAGATTCTGAGAGTGAAGCATCTAGCCAGGGCTCCAGGAGAGCATGAGATATTCTCTAAGCGAGGCATCCTGGCAAAGGCTCCAGGAGAGCATGGGAGATTTTGTGAGTGAGGCATCCCAGTTAGTGCTCCAAGAGAGCATGGGAGAATCTGTGAGCGAGGCATCCCGGCCAGGGCTCCAAGAGAGCATGGGAGATTCTGTGAGTGAGTCATCCCAGTCAGAGCTCCAGGAGAGCAATGGAGATTCTGAGAGCGAAGTGTCCGACCAGGGCTCCAGGAGAGCATGTGATATTCTGCGAGTGAGGCTTACAGGCCAAGGCACCAGGAGAGCATGGGAGATCCTGTGAGTGAGGCATCCAGGTCAAGTCTCCAGGAGAGTATTGGAGATTCTGTGAGCGAGGCATCCTGGCCAGGGCTCCAAGAGAGTATGGGAGATTTTGCGAGCAAGGCATCCTCCCCAAAGCTCCAGGAGAGCATGGGAGATTATGTGACCAAGGCATCCCAGTCATAGCTCCAGGAGAGCATGGGAGATTCTGAGAGCGAAGTGCCGGACAGGGCTCCAGGAGAACATAAGAGATTCGGTAGGTGAGGCATCCCGGCCAGGGCTCCAGGAGAGCATGGGAGATACTGAGAGCGAGGCATCTCTTACCTGCGGCGCACTGCCGCCCGGTGGCAGATAGGGGAACTGCAACCTCCGGAAGTCCCGATGTGGTTTTGAAAAAGGGCCCGATGCCGGGACCCAGTTCCAGGAGGCCGGGTAAAATCTGCCAGTGCACCGCAAAAGGTGGCGTGCAGCAGTAATGCCGTGACGTCTGTGAGAATTCCTCAAGTGGATTCACAGATGACGAAGAGGCAAGAGAAGTGAGAGCAAGGAAGAGATCCATGAGAATGAGGAGTCCCAGCCAGGGCTCCAGGAGAGGATGGGAGATTCTGTGAGCGAGGAGTCCCAGCTAAAGCTCCAGGAGAGCATGGGAGATTCTGAGAGCAAAGCATCCTGGCCACGGCTCCAGGATAGCATGGGAGATTCTGTGACCGAGGCATCCCAGTTAGAGCTCCAGGAGAGCATGGGAGATTCTGAGAGCTTAGCATCCAGTCAGGGCTCCAGGAGAGCATGGGAGATTCTGCGAGTGAGGCTTCCAGGCCAAGGCACCAGGAGAGCATGGGAGATTCTGTGAGCAAGGCATCCAGGCCATGGCTCCAGGAGAGCATGGGAGATTCTGCGAGCGAGGCTTCCAGGCCAGGGCTCCAGGAGAGCATGGGAGACTCTGTGAGTGAAGCATCCCAGCCATGGCTCCAGGAGAGCATGGAAGATTCTGGCAGTGAGGCATCCCGGCCAGGGCTCCAAGAGAGCATGGGAGATTCTGAGAGCGAAGTATCTGGCCTGGGCTCCAGGAGAGCATGAGATATTCTCCGAGTGAGGCATCCTGGCTATGGCTCCAGGAGAGCATGTGAGATTCTGGAAGCGAGGCATCACAGCCAGCGCTCCAAGAGAGCTTGGGAGATTCTTGAAGCGAGGCATCCCGCCAGGGCTCCAGGAGAGGATGGGAGATTCTGAGAGCAAAGCATACCTGCCATGGCTCCAAGAGAGCATGGAAGATTCTGTGAGCGAGGCATCCCAGTTAGGGCTCCAAGAGAGCATGGGAGATTCTGCGAGCGAGGCATCCCAGTCAGTGCAGCAGGAGAGCATGGGAGATTCTGAGAGCGAAGCTTCTGGCAAGGGCTCCAGGAGAGCATGAGATATTCTCTAAGCGAGGCATCCGGGCAAAGGCTCCAGGAGAGCATGGGTGATTCTGCGAGCGAGGCATCCTGGCCAGGGCTCCAGGAGAGCATGGGTGATTCTGTGAGTGAGGCATCCTAGCCAGGGCTCCAGGAGAGCATGGGGGATTCTGGGGGCGAGGCATCCCGGCCAGGGCTCCAAGAGAGCTTGGGAGATTCTGTGAGTGAGTCCTCCCAGTCAGAGTTCCAGGAGAGCATGGGAGATTCTGCGAGTGAGGCATACTGGCAAGGGCTCCAGGAGAGCATGGGAGATTCTGTGAGTGAGGCATCCCAGTTAGTGCTCCAAGAGAGCATGGGAGAATCTGTGAGCGAGGCATCCTGGCCAGGGCTCCAAGAGAGCATGGGAGATTCTGTGAGCGAGGCATCCCAGTCAGAGCTCCAGGAAAGCAATGGAGATTCTGAGAGCAAAGTGTCCAGCCAGGGCTCCTAGAGAGCATGTGATATTCTGCGAGTGAGGATTCCAGGCCAAGGCACCAGGAGAGCATGGGAGATCCTGTGAGTGAGGCATCCAGGTCAAGTCTCCAGAAGAGCATGGGAGATTCTGTGAGCGAGGCATCCTGGCCAGTGCTCCAAGAGAGCATGGGAGATTTTGCGAGCAAGGCGTCCTCGCCAAAGCTCCAGGAGAGCATGGGAGATTCTGAGAGTGAAGCATCCTGGCCATGGCTCCAGGAGAGCATGGGAGATTCTGTGACCGAGGCATCCCAGTCACAGCTCCTGGAGAGCATGGGAGATTCTGAGGCTGAGGCATCCCAGTCAGAGCTACAGGAGAGCATGGGTGATTCTGAGAGCGAAGTGTCCGGCCAGGGCTCCAGGAGAGCAAGGGATATTCTCCAAGCGAGGCATCCTGGCCAAGGCTCCAGGAGAGCATGGGAGATTCTGCGAGCGAGGTATCCTGGCCAGGGCTCCAGGAGAGCATGAGAGATTCTGCAAGCATGGCTTCCCGGCCATAGCTCCAGGAGAGCATGGTAGATTCTGAGAGTGAGGTGTCGCGGCCAGGGCTCCAGGAGAGCATAAGAGATTCTGTAGGTGAGGCATCCTGGCCAGGGCTCCAGGAGAGCATGGGAGATTTTGTGAGCGATGCATCCTGGCCACGGCTCGTGGAGAGAATGGGAAAATCTGGAAGCAAGGTGTCCTGGCCAGGGCTCCAGGAAAGCATGGGAGATTCTGTGAGCGAGTTGTCCCGGCCAAAGCTCCAGGAGAGGAAGGGAGATTCTGTGAGCAAGGCGTCTTTTACCTGTGGCACACTGCCACCCGGTGGCAGATAGGGGAACTGCAACCACCGGAAGTCCCGATGAGGTTTTGAAAAAGGGCTCAATGCCGGGACCCTGTTCCAGGAGGTCGGGTAAAATCTGCCAGTGCCCCGCAAAAGGAGGCATGCAGCAGTGATGCAGTAACATCCGGGGGAATTCCTCGAGTGGATTCACAGATGGTGACGAGGCAAGAGAGAGAGAGAGCCAGGAAGAGATCCGTGGGGATGAGGCGTCCCAGCCAGGGCTCCAGGAGAGGATGGGAGATTCTGTGAGCAAAGCATCCTGGCCATGGCTCCAGGATAGCATGGGAGATTCTAAGACCGAGACATCCCAGTCAGAGCTCCAGGAGAGCATGGGAGATTCTGAGAGCGAAGCATCCAGCCAGGGCTCCAGGAGTGCATGAGATATTCTCCGAGTGAGGCATCCTGGCCAAGGCTCCAGGAGAGCATGGGAGATTGTGTGAGCAAGGAGTCCTTGCCAAACTCCAGGAGAGGATGGGAGATTCTTGGAGAGAGGCATCCCAGCCAGGGCTCCAGGAGAGGATGGGAGATTCTGTGAGTGAGGCATCCCAGTCAGAGCTCTGGGAGAGCATGGGAGATTCTGAGAGCGAAGCATCCAGCCAGGGTTCCAGGAGAGCATGGGATATTCTGTGAGTGAGGCATCCCAGTTAGGGCTCCAAGAGAGCATGGGAGATTCTGTGGGTGAGGCATCCCGGCCAGGGCTCCAGGAGAACATGAGAGATTCGGTGGACAAGGCATCCCAGCCAGGGCTCCAGGAGAGCAAGGGTGATTCTGAGAGCGAGGCGTCCTGGCCAGGGCTCCTGGAGACCATAAGAGATTCTGTTGGTGAGGCATCCTGGCCAGGGCTCCAGGATAGCACAGGAGACTCTGTGAGTGAAGCGTCCCAGCCATGGCTCCAGGAGAGCATGGGAGATTCTGGAAGTGAGGCATCCCAGTCAGGGCTCCAGGACAGCATGGGAGATTCTTGAAGCAAGGCGTCCTTGCCAGTGATCCCGGAAAGCATGGGAGATTCTGCGAGTGAGCTGTCCTGGCCAAAGCTCCAGGAGAGGATGGGAGATTCTTCGAGAGAGGCATCCCAGTCAGAGATTCTGAGAGCAAAGCATCCAGCCAGGGCTCCAGGGGAGCATGGGATATATTCTGTGAGTGAGGCATCCCAGTTAGGGCTCCAAGAGAGCATGGGAGATTCTGTGAGTGAGGCATCCCGGCCCTGGGCTCCAAGAGAGCATGGGAGATTCTGAGAGCGAAGTGTCCGGCCAAGGTTCCAGGAGAGCATGGGATATTCTGCGAGCAAGGCTTCCAGGCCAAGGCACCAGGAGAGCATGGGAGATTCTTTGAGCGAGGCATCCAGGCCAAGGCTCCAGGAGGGCATGGGAGATTCTGAGAGCAAAGCATCCTGGCCACGGCTCCAGGAGAGCATGGGAGATTCTGTGAGCGAGGCATCCCAGTCAGAGCTCCAGGAAAGCAATGGAGATTCTGAGAGCAAAGTGTCCGGCCAGGGCTCCTAGAGAGCATGTGATATTCTGCGAGTGAGGATTCCAGGCCAAGGCACCAGGAGAGCATGGGAGATCCTGTGAGTGAGGCATCCAGGTCAAGTCTCCAGGAGAGCATGGGAGATTCTGTGAGCGAGGCATCCTGGCCAGTGCTCCAAGAGAGCATGGGAGATTTTGCGACCGAGGCATCCCAGTCAGAGCTCCAGGAGAGCATGGGAGATTCTGAGAGTAAGGCTTCCAGGCCAAGGCACCAGGAGAGCATGGGAGATTCTGTGAGCGAGGCATCCAGGCCAAGGCTCCAGGAGGGCATGGGAGATTCTGAGAGCAAAGCATCCTGGCCAAGGCACCAGGAGAGCATGGGAGATTCTGTGAGCGAGGCATCCAGGCCAAGGCTCCAGGAGGGCATGGGAGATTCTGAGAGCAAAGCATCCTGGCCACGGCTCCAGGAGAGCATGGGAGATTCTGTGACCGAGGCATCCCAGTCAGAGCTCCAGGAGAGCATGGGAGATTCTGAGAGTGAAGCACCAGACAGGGATCCAGGAGAGCATTGGATATTCTGCCAGTGAGGCATCCTGGCCAAGGCTCCAGGAGGGCATGGGAGATTCTGAGGGTGAGGCATCCAGGCCAGGGCTCCAGGAGAACATAAGAGATTAGGTGGGCGAGGCATCCCAGCCAGGGCTTCAGGAGAGCATGGGAGAATCTGTGAGTGAGGCATCCCAGTCAGAGCTTCAGGAGAGCAATGGAGATTCTGAGAGCGAAGTGTCCGGCCACGGCTCCAGGAGAGCATGGGAGATTCTGTGAGTGAGGCATCCTGGCCATGGCTCCAGGAGAGCATGAGAGATTTTGCAAGCAAGGTGACCTCACCAAAGCTCCAGGAGAGCATGGGAGATTCTGAGAGCGAAGCATCCTGGCCACGGCTCCAGGAGAGCATGGGAGATTCTGTGACCGAGGCATCCCACTCAGAGCTCCAGGAGAGCATGGGAGATTCTGAGAGCAAAGCGCCAGACAGGGCTCCAGGAGAGCATTGGATATTCTGCAAGTGAGGCATCCTGGCCTCGGCTTCAGGAGAGCATGGGAGTTTCTGTGAGCGAGGCATCCCAGTCAGAGCTACAGGAGAGCATGAGAGATTCTGCTAGCGTGGCATCACGCCATAAGCTCCAGGAGAGCATGGGAGATTCTGAGAGTGAGGTGTCCTGGCCAGGGCTCCAGGAGAGCATAAGAGATTCTGTAGGTGAGGCATCCTGGCCAGGGCTCCAGGAGAGCATGGGAAAATCTGGAAGCGAGGCATCCCAGCCAGGGCTCCAGGAGAGGATGGGAGATTCTGTTAGCGAGGTGTCCCGGCCAAAGCTCCAGTAGAGCAAGGGAGATTCTGAGAGCAAAGCATCCTGGCCACGGCTCCAGGATAGCATGGGAGATTCTGTGAATGAGGCATCCCAGTCAGAGCTCCAGGATAGCATGGGAGATTCTGAGAGTGAAGTATCCAGCTAGGGCTCCAGGAGAGCATGGGAGATTCTGTGAGCGAGGCTTCCAGGCCAAGGCACCTGGAGAGCATGGGAGATTCTGAGAGCGAAGCATCCTGGCCACAGCTCTAGGAGAGTATGGGAGATTCTGTGAGCGAGGCATTCTGGCCAGGGCTCCAGGAGAGCATGGGATATTCTGCGACTGAGGCATCCTGGCCAAGGCTCCTGGAGAGCATGGGATATTCTGCGTGTGAGGCATCCAGGCTAAGGCTCCAGGAGAGCATGGGAGATTCTTGGAGAGAGGCATCCCAGCCAAGGCTCCAGGAGAGCATGGGAAATTCTGTGAGCAAGGCATCTCTTACCTGCGGTGCACTTCCACCCGGTGGAAGATAGGGGAACTGCAACCTCTGGAAGTCCCGATGAGGTTTTGAAAAAGGGCCTGATGCCGGGACCCAGTTCCAGGAGGCCAGGTAAAATCTGCCACTGCCCCGCAAAAGGTGGCGCGCAGCAGTGATGCCGTGATGTCCGGGGGAATTCCTCGAGAAGATTCACAGATGGCAAAGAGGCAAGAGAGAGATAGCCAGGAAGAGATCCGTGGGGATGAGGCGTCCCAGCCAGGGCTCCAGGAGAGGTTGGGAGATGCTGACAGCGAAGAGCCGGACAGGGCTCCAGGAGAGCATTGGATATTCTGTGAGTGAGGCATCCTGGCCAAGGCTCCAGGAGGGCAAGGGAGATTCTGAGGGTGAGGCATCCAGGCCAGGGCTCCAGGAGAACATGGGAGATTCTGAGAGCAAAGTGCCGGACAGGGCTCCAGGAGAGCATGGGATATTCTCCGAGAGAGGCATCCTGGCCAAGGCTCCAGGAGTGCAAGGGAGAAGTTGAGGGCAAGGCATCCCGGCCAGGGCTCCAGGAGAACATTAATGATTTGGTAGGTGAGGCGGGATGGCCAGGGTTTCCAAGAGAGCATGGGAGATTCTGAGAGTAAAGCTTCTGGCCAGGGCTCCAGGAGAGCGTGAGATATTCTCTGAGCGAGGCATCCTGGCCAGGGCTCAAGGAGAGCATGGGAGATTCTGTGACTGAGGCATCCCAGTCAGAGCTCCAGGAGAGCATGGGAGATTCTGAGAGCAAAGCGTCCGGCCAGGGCTCCAGGAAAGCATAAGAGATTCTGTAGGTGAGGCATCCTGGCCAGGGCTCCAGGAGAGCATGGGAGATTCTGCCAGCGAGGCATCCTGGCCAGGGCTTCAGGAGAGCATGGGAGATTCTGTGAGCGAGGCATCCCAGTCAGAGCTCCTGGAGAGCATGGGAGATTCTGTGAGTGACGCGTCTGGCAAGTGCTCCAGGAGAGCATGAGATATTCTCTGAGTGAGGCTTCCTGGCCAAGGCTCCAGGAGAGCATGGGAGATTCTGCGAGTGAGGTATCCTGGCCAGGGCTCCAGGAGAGCATGAGAGATTCTGCAAGCATGGCACCCCGGCCATAGCTCCAGGAGAGCATTGGAGATTCTGAGAGTGAGGTGTCCCGGCCAGGGCTCCAGGAGAGCATAAGAGATTCTGTAGGTGAGGCATCCTGGCCACGGCTCCTGGAGAGCATGGTAGAATCTGTGAGTGAAGCATCCTGGCCATGGCTCCAGGAGAGCATGGGAAAATCTTGAAGCGAGGCATCACAGTCAGAGCTCCAGGAGAGCATGGGAGATTCTGTGAGCGAAGCGTCTGGCAACGGCTCCAGGAGAGCATGAGATATTCTCTGAGCGAGGCTTCCTGGCCAAGGTTCCAGGACAGCATGGGAGATTCAGTGAGCGTGAGGCATCCCAGTTAGGGCTCCAAGAGAGCATGGGAGATTCTGTGAGCGAGGCATCCCGGCCATAGCTCCAGGAGAACATGGGAGATTCTGAGAGTGAGGTGTCCCGGCCAGGGCTCAAGGAGAGCATAAGAGATTCTGTAGGTGCGGCATCTTGGCCTGGGCTCCAGGAGAGCATGGGAAAATCTGGAAGCAAGGCGTCCTGGCCAGGGCTCCAGGAAAGCATGGGAGATTCTGCGAGCTGTCCCCGCCAAAGCTCCAGGAGAGCATGGGAGATTCTTGGAGATAGGCATCCCAGCCAGGGCTCCAGGAGAGCATGGGAGATTCTGAGAGCAAAGCATCCTGGCCACGGCTCCAGGATAGCATGGAAGGTTCTGTGACCGAGGCATCCCAGTCAGAGCTCCAGGAGAGTATGGGAGATTCTGAGAGCGAAGCGTCCAGCCAGGGCTCCAAGAGAGCATGGGAGATTCTGTGAGCGAGACATCCCAGTTAGAACTCCAAGAGAGCATGGGAGATTATGTGAGCGAGGCATCCCGGCAAGGGCTTTAAGAGAGCATGGTAGATTCTGTGAGCGAGGCATCCCAGTCAGAGCTCCGGGAGAGCATGGGAGATTCTGAGATCGAAGTGTCTGGCTAGGGCTCCAGGACAGCATGGGATATTCTCTGAGCAAGGCATCCTGGCCAAGGCTCCAGGAGAGCATGGGATATTCTGTGTGCAAGGCTTCCAGGCCAAGGCACCAGGAGAGCATGGGAGATTTTGCGAGCAAGGCATCCTCACCAAGCTCCAGGAGAGCATGGGAGATTCTGAGAGCGAAGCATCCTGGCCACGGCTCCAGGAGAGCATGGGAGATTCTGTGACCAAGGCATCCCAGTCAGAGCTACAGGAGAGCATGGGAGATTCTGAGAGCAAATCGTCTGGCCAGGGCTCCAGGAGAGCATGAGATATTCTCTGAGCGAGGCATCCTGGCCAAGGCTCCAGGAGAGCATGGGAAATTCTGTGAGCGAGGCATCCTGGCCAGGGCTCCAGGAGAGCTTGGGAGATTCTCTGAGCGAGGCATCCAAATCAGAGCTGCAGGAGAGAGCATGGGTGATTCTGCGAGCGAGCTGTCCCAGCCAAAGCTCCAGGAGAGGATGGGAGATTCTTGAAGAGAGGCATCCCAGCCAGGGCTCCAGGAGAGCATGGGAGATTCTGTGACCGAGGCATCCCGGTCAGAGCTCCAGGAGAGCATAGGAGATGCTGAGAGCAAAGCGCCAGACAGGGCTCCAGGAGAGCATTGGATATTCTGCGAGTGAGGCATCCTGGCCAAGGCTCCAGGAGAGCAAGGGAGATTCTGAGAGTGAGGTGTCCTGGCCATGGCTCCAGGAGAGCATGGGAGATTCTTGGAGAGAGGCATCCCAGCCAGGGCTCCAGGAGAGCATGGGATATATTCTGTGAGTGAGGCATCCCAGTTAGGGCTCCAAGAGAGCATGGGAGATTCTGTGAGCGAGACATCCCAGTTAGAGGTCCAAGAGCGCATGGGAGAATCTGTGAGCAAGGCATCCTGGCCAGGGCTCAAAGAGAGCATGGGAGATTCTGTGACCGAGGCATCCCAGTCAGAGCTTCAGGAGAGCATGGGAGTTTCTGAGAGCAAAGCATCCAGCCAGGGCTCCAGGAGAGCATGGGATATATTCTGTGAGTAATGTATCCCAGTTAGGGCTCCAAGAGCGCATGGGAGAATCTGTGAGTGAGGAATCCCTGTCAGAGCTCCAGGAGAGCATGGGATATTCTCTGAGTGAGGCATCCTGGCCAAGGCTCCAGGAGAGCATGGGATATTCTGCGAGTGAGGCTTCCAGGCCAAGGCTCCAGGGGAGCATGGGAGATTCTGTGAGCGAGGAATCTCAGTCAGAGCTCCAGGAGAGCATGGGAGATTCTGAGAGTGAAGCATCCTGGCCATGGCTCCAAGAGAGCATGGGAGATTCTGTGACCAAGGCATCCCAGTCAGAGCTCCAGGAGAGCATGGGAGATGTTAAGGGCAAGGAATCCCGGCCAGGGCTCCAGGAGAACATTAATGATTTGGTAGGCGAGGCATCCCGGACAGGGCTCCAAGAGCGCATGGGAGATTCAGAGAGCAAAGCTTCTGGCCAGGGCTCCAGGAGAGCGTGAGATATTCTCTGAGCGAGGCATCATGACCAGGGCTCCAGGAGAGCATGGGAGATTTTGTGAGCAAGGCATCCTTACCAAAGCTCCAGGAGAGCAAGGGAGATTCTGAGAGTGAGGCTTCCTGGCCAAGGCACCAGGAGAGCATGGGAGATTCTGAGAGCGAGGCATCCCAGTCAGAGCTCCAGGAGAGCATGGGAAATTCTGAGAGCGAAGCGCCGGACAGGGCTCCAGGAGAGCATTGGATATTCTGTGAGTGAGGCATCCTGGCAAAGGCTCCAGGAGAGCATGGGAGATTCTGGGGGCGAGGCTCCCCGGCCAGGGCTCCAGGAGAACATAAGAGATTTGGTAGGCAATGCATCCCGTCCAGGGCTCCAGTAGAGCATGGGAGATTCTGAGAGCAAAGCATCCTGGCCACGGCTCCAGGATAGCATGGAAGTTTCTGTGACCGAGGCATCCCAGTCAGAGCTCCAGGAGAGTATGGGAGATTCTGAGAGTGAAGCGTCCAGCCAGGGCTCCAAGAGAGCATGGGAGATTCTGTGAGCGAGGCATCCCGGGTAGAGCTTCAAGAGAGCATGGGAGATTCTGTGAGCGAGGCATCCCAGTCAGAGCTCCGGGAGAGCATGGGAGATTCTGAGAATGAAGTGTCTGGCCAAGGCTCCAGGACAGCATAGGATATTCTCTGAGCGAAGCATCCTGGCCAAGGCTCCAGGAGAGCATGGGATATTCTGTGAGCGAGGATTCCAGGCCAAGGCACCAGGAGAGCATGGGAGATTCTGTGAGTGAGGCATCCTGGCCAGGGCTCCGGGTGAGCATGGGAGATTTTGCGAGCAAGGCGTCCTCGCCAAAGCTCCAGGAGAGCATGGGAGATTCTGAGAGTGAAGCATCCTGGCCACGGCTCCAGGAGAGAATGGGAGATTCTGTGACCGAGGCATCCCAGTCAGAGCTCCAGGAGAGCATGTAATATTCTGAGAGCAAAGTGTCTGGCCAGGGCTCCAGGAGAGCATGAGATATTCTCTGAGTGAGGTATCCTGGCCAAGGCTCCAGGAGAGCATGGGAGATTCTGCGAACAAGGCATCCTGGCCAGGCTCCAGGAGAGCATGGGAGATTCTGAGAGCAGAGCATCTGGCCAGGGCTCCAGGAGAGCATGAGATATTCACTGAGCGAGGTATCCTGGCCAAGGCTCCAGGAGAGCATGGGAAATTCTGCGAGCGAGGCATCCTGGCCAGGGCTCCAGGAGAGCATGGGAGATTCTGTGAGCGAGGCATCCAAATCAGAGCTACAGGAGAGGGCAAAGGTTATTCTGAGAGCGAAGCATCTGGCCAGGGCTCCAGGAGAGCATGGGATATTCTCCGAGCAAGGCATCCTGGCCAAGGCTCCAGGAGAGCATGGGAAAATCTGGAAGCGAGGCATCCCAGTCAGGTCTCCAGGAGAGCATGGGAGATTCTTGAAGCAAGGTGTCCTGGCCATAGTTCCTGGAAAGCATGGGAGATTCTGCGAGCGAGGCTTCCAGGCCAAGGCACCAGGAGAGCATGGGAGATCAGTTAAGCGAGGCATCCAGGTCAAGGCTCCAGGAGAGTATGGGAGATTCTGTGAGCGAGGCATCCTGGTCAGGGCTCCAAGAGAGCATGGGAGATTTTGCGAGCGAGGCGTCCTCGCCAAAGCTCCAGGAGAGCATGGGAGATTCTGAGAGTGAAGCATCCTGGCCCGGGCTCCCGGAGAGCATGGCAGATTCTGTGACCGAGGCATCCCAGTCAGAGCTCCAGGAGAGCATAGGAGATGCTAAGGGCGAAGCACCGGACAGAGCTCCAGGAGAGCATTGGATATTCTGCGAGTGAGGCATCCTGGCCAAGGCTCCAGGAGAGCATGGGAGATTCTGAGAGTGAGGTGTCGTGGCTAGGGCTCCAGGAGAGCATAAGAGATTCTGTAGGTGAGGCATCCTTGCCAGGGCTCCAGGAGAGCATGGGAGATTCTGTGAGCGATGCATCCTGGCCACGGCTCCTGGAGAGCATGGGGTATTCTGCAAGTGAGGCTTCCAGGCCAAGGCACCAGGAGAGCATGGGAGATTCTGTGAGCGAGGCATACTGGACATGGCTCAAGGAGAGCATAAGAGATTCCATAGGCGAGGCATCCTGGCCAGGGCTCCAGGAGAGTATGAGATATTCTCTGAGCGAGGCATCCTGGCCAAGGCCCCAGGAGAGCATGTGAGATTCTGTGAGCGAGGCATCCTGGCCAGGGCTCCAGGAGAGCATGGGAGATTCTTGGAGAGAGGCATCCCAGCACGGGCTCCAGGAGAGCATGGGAGATTCTGAGAGTGAGGCATCCTGGTCAGGGCTCCAAGAGAGCATGGGAGATTTTGCGAGCATGGCATCGTGGCCAAGGCTCCAGGAGAGCATGGGAAATTCTGTGAGCATGGCTTCCCGGCCATAGCTCCTGGAGAGCATGGGAGATTCTGAGAGTAAGGTGTCGTGGCAAGGGCTCCAGGAGAGCAAAAGAGATTCTGTAGGTGAGGCATCCTGGCCAGGGATCCAGGAGAGCATGGGAGATTCTGTGAGCGATGCATCCTGGCCACGGCTCCTGGAGAGCATGGGAAAATCTGGAAGCGAGGCATCCCAGTCAGAGCTCCAGCAGAGCATGGGTGATTCTGAGAGCGAAGCGTCCGGCCAGGGCTCCAGGAGAGCATGGGATATTCTGCAAGTGAGGCTTCCAGGCCAAGGCACCAGCAGAGCATGGGAGATCCTGTGAGCGAGGCATCCAGGTCAAGGGTCCAGGAGAGCATGGGAGATTTTGTGAGTGAGGCATGCCAGTTAGGGCACCAAGAGAGCATGGGAGGTTCTGTGAGTGAGGCATCCCGGCCAGGGCTCCAAGAGAGCATGGGAGATTCTGTGAATGAGGCATCCCAGTCAGAGCTGCAGGAGAGCATGGGAGACTCTGAGAGCGAAGTGTCCGGCCAGGGCTCCAGGAGAGCATGAGATATTCTCCGAGTGAGGCATCCTGGCCAAGGCTCCAAGAGAGCATGGGAGATTCTGTGAGCGAGGCATCCCAGTCAGGGCTCCAGGAGAGCATTGGATTTTCTGCGAGTGAGGCATCCTGGCCTAGGCTCCAGGAGAGCATGGGAGATTCTGAGGTGAGGCATCCTGGCCAGGGGCTCCAGGAGAACATAAGAGATTCGGTAGGCAAGGCAATCCCGGCCAGGGCTCCTGGAGAGCATGGGAGATTCTGAAAGCCAGGCATCCTGGCCAGGGCTCCAAGAGAGCTAGGGAGATTCTGTGAGCGAGGCATCCCAGTCAGAGCTCCAGGAGAGCATGGGAGATTCTGAGAGCAAAGTGTCTTGCCAGGGCTCCAAGAGAGCATGAGATATTCTCCGAGTGAGGCATCCTGGCTATGGCTCCAGGAGAGCATGGGAGAATCTGTGACCGAGGCATCCCAGTCAGGGCTCCAGGAGAGCATGGGAGACTCTTGAAACAATGTGTCCTGGCCAGGGCTCCAGGATAGCGTGAGAGATTCTGCGAGTGAGTTGTCCCGGCCAAAGCTCCAGTAGAGCATGGGAGATTCTGAGAGCGAAACATCCTGGCCACAGCTCCAGGAGAACATGGGAGATTCTGTGACCGAGGCATCCCAGTCAGAGCTCCAGGAGAGCATGGGAGATTCTGAGAGCAAAGTGCCGGACAGGGCTCCAGGAGAGCATTGGATATTCTGTGAGTGAGTCATCCTGGCCAAGGCTCCAGGAGAGCAAGGGAGATTCTGAGGTGAGGCATCCTGGCCCGGGCTCCAGGAGAACATAAGAGATTCGGTAGGAAAGGCATCCCGGCCAGGGCTCCTGGAGAGCATGGGAGATTCTGAGAGCGAGGTGTCCTGGCCAGGGCTCCAGGAGAGCATGGGAGACTCTGCGAGTGAAGCATCCCAGCCATGGCTCTAAGAGAGCATGGAAGAATCTGAGAGCAAAGTGTCTGGCCAGGGCTCCAGGAGAGCATGAGATATTCTCAGAGTGAGGCATCCTGGCTATGGCTCCAGGAGTGCATGGGAGATTCTGTGACCGAGGCATCCCAGTCAGCGCTCCAGGAGAGCATGGGAGATTCTGAGAGCGAGGCATCCCAGCCAGGGCTCCAGGAGAACATAAGAGATTTGGTAGGCGAGGCAACCTGGCCAGGGCTCCAGGAGAGGATGGAAGATTCTGTGAGCGAGGCATCCCAGTTTGGACTCCAAGAGAGCATGGGAGGTTCTATGAGTGAGGCATCCCGGCCAGGGCTCCAAGAGAGCATGGGAGATTCTGTGAGTGAGGCATCCCAGTCTGAGCTGCAGGAGAGCATGGGAGACTCTGAGAGCGAAGTGTCCGGCCAGGGCTCCAGGAGAGCATGAGATATTCTCCGAGTGAGGCATCCTGGCCTAGGCTCCAGGAGAGCATGGGAGATTCTGCAAGCGAGGCATCCCAGTCAGAGCTGCAGGAGAGCATGGGAGATTCTGAGAGCGTAGCGTCTGGCCAGGGCTCCAGGAGAGCATGAGATATTCTCTAAGCGATGCATCCTGGCCAAGGCTCCAGGAGAGCATGGGTGATTCTGTGAGTGAGGCATCCTGGCCAGGGCACCAGGAGAGCATGGGAGATTCTGTGAGCGAGGCATCCTGGCCAGGGCTCCAGGAGAGCATGGGGAATTCTGGGGGCGAGGCATCCCGGCAAGGGGTCCAAGAGAGCTTGGGAGATTCTGTGAGTGAGTCATCCCAGTCAGAGTTTGAGGAGAGCATGGGAGATTCTGCGAGTGAGGCATCCTGGATAAGGCTCCAGGAGAGCATGGGAGATTCTGCAAGTGAGGCATCCTGGCCAGGGCTCTAGGAGAGCATGGTATATTCTGCGAGTGAGGCTTCCAGGCCAAGGCTCCAGGAGAGCATGGGAGATCCTGTGAGCGAGGCATCCAGGTCAAGGCTCCAGGAGAGCATGGGAGATTCTGAGAGTGAGGTGTCGCGGCCAGGGCTCCAGGAGAGCATAAGAGATTCTGTAGGTGAGGCATCCTGGCCAGGGCTCCAGGAGAGCATGGGAGATTCTGTGAGTGATGCATCCTGGCCACGGCTCCTGGAGAGCATGGGAAAATCTGGAAGCAAGGTGTCCTGGCCAGGGCTCCAGGAAAGCATGGGAGATTCTGTGAGCGAGTTGTCCTGGCCAAAGCTCCAGGAGAGGATGGGAGATTCTGTGAGCGAGGTGTCTTTTACCTGCAGTGCACTGCCACCCGGTGGCAGATAGGGGAACTGCAACCACCGGAAGTCCTGATGAGGTTTAGAAAAAGGGCTCTATGCCGGGACCCTGTTCCAGGAGGCCGGGTAAAATCTGCCAGTGCCCCGCAAAAGGAGGCACGCAGCAGTGACGCCGTGAAGTCCGGGGGAATTCCTCGAGTGGATTCACAGATGGTGAAGAGGCAAGAGAGAGAGAGCAAGGAAGAGATCCGTGGGGATGAGGTGTCCCAGCCAGGGCTCCAGGAGAGCATGGGAGATTCTGAGAGTGAGGCATCCCAGTCAGAGCTCCAGGAGAGCATGGGAGATTCTGCAAATGAGGCATCCTGGCCAAGGCTCCAGGAGAGCATGGGAGATTCTGTGAGCGAGGCATCCCACTCAGAGCTACAGGAGAGCATTAATGATTTGGTAGGCAAGGCATCCCAGCCAGGGCTCCAGGAGAGCATGGGAGATAGTGAGAGCGAGGCGTCCTGGCCAGGGCTCCAGGAGAGCATAAGAGATTCTGTCGGCGAGGCATCCTGGCCATGGCTCCAGGAGAGCATGCGAGATTCTGTGAGCGAGGCATCCTGTCCTGGGCTCCAGGAGAGAATGGGAGATTCTGTAGGTGAGGCATCCTGTCTAGGGCTCCAGGAGAGCATGGGAGATTCTGTGAGCGAAGCATCCTGGCCACGGCTCCAGGATAGCATGGGAGATTCTGTGACTGAGGCATCCCAGTCAGAGCTCCAGGAGAGCATTGGATATTCTGTGAGTGAGTGATCCTGGCCCAGGCTCCAGGAGAGCATGGGAGATCCTGTGAGCGAGCCATCCAGGTCAAGGCTCCAGGAGAGCATGGGAGATTCTGAGAGTGAGGTGTCGCGGCCAGGGCTCCAGGAGAGCATAAGAGATTCTGTAGGTGAGGCATCCTGGCCAGGGCTCCAGGAGAGCATGGGAGATTCTGACAGCGAAGCATCTGGCCAGGGCTCCAGGAGAGCATGGGATATTCTGCCAGAGAGGCTTCCAGGCCAAGGCACCAGGAGAGCATGGGAGATTCTGTGAGTGAGGCATCCCAGTCAGAGCTCCAGGAGAGCATGGGAGATTCTGTGAGCGAGGTGTCTCAGCCAAAGCTCCAGGAGAGCATCGGAGATTCTGAGAGTGAAGCATCCTCGCCACAGCTCCAGGAGAGCAGGGGATATTCTGGAAGCGAGTCATCCTGGCCGGGGCTCCAAGACAACATGGGAGACTCAAGGAGAGCATGGGCGATTCTGAAAGTGAGGTGGCCTGTCCAGAGCTCCAGGAGAGCATGGGAGATTCTGAGAGTGAAGCTTCTGGTCATGGCTCCAAGAGAGCATGGGAGATTCTGTGAGTGATGCATCCCGGCCAAGGCTCCAGGAGAGCATGGGAGATTTTGTGGGTGAGGAGTCCTGGCCAGGGCTCCAGGAGAGCATAAGAGATTCTGAGAGCGAAGCATCCTGGCCAAGGCTCCAGGAGAGCATGGGAGGTTCTGGAAGCGAGGCATCCTGGCCAAAGCTCTAGGAGAGCATGGGAGATTCTGCAAGCGAGGAGTCCTGGCCAAAGCTCCAGGAGAGCTTGGGAGATTCTGCGAAGGAGGCATCCCAGCCAGGGCTCCAGGAGAGCATGGGAGATTCTGTGGGTGAGCCATCCCAGCCATGGCTCCAAGAGAGCGTGGGAGATTCTGTGAGTGAGGCGTCCCCACCAGGGCTCCAGGAGAGGATGGGAGATTCTGCGAGCGAGGTGTCCCAGCCAAAGCTCCAGGAGAGCATGGGAGTTCTGGAAGTGAGTCATCAGGGCCAGGGCTCCAATAGAGCATGGGAGATTTTGTGAGTGAGGCATCCCAGTCAGAGCTCCAGGAGAGCATGGTTGATTGTGTAAGCGAGGCATCCCGGCCAGGGCTCCAGGAGAGCATGGGAGATTCTGTAAGCAAAGCATCTCAGCCAGAGCTCCAGGAGAGCATGGGAGATTCTGCAAGCGAGGCATCCCAGCCAAAGCTCCAGCAGAGCATGGGAGATTCTGTGAGCGAGGCATCCCAGCCAGATCTCCAGGAGAGCATGGGAGATTCTGTAAGCAAAGCATCGCAGCAAGAGCTCCAGGAGAGCATGGGAGATTTTGTGAGCGAGGCATCCCAGTCCGGGCTCCAGGAGAGCAAGGGAGATTCTTGAAGCAAGGCGTCCCGGACATGGCTCCTGGAGAGCATGGGAGATTCTGCGAGCGAGGTGTCCTGGCCAAAGCTCCAGGAGAGCATGGGAGATTCTGAGAGTGAGGCATCCAGGCCAGGGCTCCAGGAGAGCATGGGAGAATCTGCGAGCGAGGTGTCCCGGCCAAAGCTCCAGGAGAGAATGGTAGATTCTGAGAGTGAGGTGTCCTGGCCAGGGCTCCAGGAGAGCATGGGATATTCTGCGAGCGAGGCATCCCCGTCAGGGCTTCAGGAGAGCATGGGAGATTCTGCGAGCGAGGTGTCCTGGCCAGGGATCCAGGAGAGCGTGGGATATTCTGCGAGTGAAGCATCCTGGCCATAGCAAAAGGAGAGCATGGGAGTTTCTGAAAGCGAGGCATCCCGGCCAGGGCTCCAAGAGAGCATGGGAGACTTTGTAAGCGAGGCATCCCAGTCAGAGCTCTAGGAGAGCATGGGAGATTCTGAGAGCGAAGTGTCCGGCCAAGGCTCCAGGAAAGCATGGAATATTCTGTAAGCGAGGCATCCCGGCCAGGGCTCCAGGAGAGCTTGGGAGTTTCTGTGAGCAAAGCATCCTGGCCAAGGCTCCAGGAGAGCATAGGAGATTCTGCAAGTGAGGTATCCCAACCAGGGCTCCAGGAGAGCATGGGAGATTTTGCGAGTGAGGCGTCCCGGCCAAAGCTCCAGCAGAGCATGGGAGATTCTGCGAGCAAGATGTCCTGGCAAAAGATCCAGGAGAGGATGGGAGATTCTGCGAGCGAAGCATACTGGCCATGGCACCAGGAGAGCATGGGAGATTCTGAGAGCGAGGCATCCTGGCCAGGGCTCCAGGAGAGCATAAGAGATTCCATAGGCGAGGCATCCCGGCCATAGCTCCAAGAGAGCATGGGAGATTCTGGAAGCGAGGCATCCTGGCCAGGGCTACAAGAGAGCATGGGATATTCTCTGAGCGAGGCATCCTGGCCAGGGCTCCAAGAGAGCATGGGATATTCTCTGAGCGAGGCATCCTGGCCAGGGCTCCAGGAGAGCATGGGAGATTTTGTGAGCGGGGTATCTCGGCCAGGGCTCCAGGAGAGCATGGGAGATTCTGAGAGTGAGGCGTCCACGCCACAGCTCCAGGAGAGCATAGGAGATTCTGGAAGCGAGGCTCCAGGAGAGCAAGGGAGATTTTTGAAGCGAGGCGTCCCGGCCAGGGCTCCAGGAGAGCATGGGAGATTCTGCGAGCGAAGCATAGCGGCCACGGCACCAGGAGAGCATGGGAGATTCTGCGAGCGAGGCATCCTGGCCAGGGCTCCATAGGTGAGGCATCCCGGCCATAGCTCCAAGAGAGCATGGGAGATTCTGTGAGTGAAGCATCCCAGTTAGGGCTTCAGGAGAGCATAGGAGATTCTGCGAGCAAGGCATCCCAGCCAAGGCTCCAGGAGAGCATAGGAGATTCTGGAAGCGAGACTCCAGGAGAGCATGGGAGATTCTGGAAGCGAGGCTCCATGAGAGCATGGGAGATTCTGGAAGAAAGACATCCCGTCCAGGGCTCCAGGAGAGCATAGGAGATTCTGCAAGTGTGGAGTCCTGGCCAAAGCTCCAGGAGAGCTTGGGAGATTCTTGAAGCAAGGCATCCCAGCCTGGGATCCAGGAGAGCATGGGATATTCTGCGAGTGAAGCATCCTGGCCATAGCAAATGGAGAGCATGGGAGTTTCTGGAAGCGAGGCATCCCGGCCTGCGCTCCAGGAGAGCATGGGAGATTCTTGATGAGCGGCGTCCAGGCTAGGGCTCCTGGAGAGCTTGGGAGATATTGTGTCGGGCCTCACAGCCAGGGCTCCAGGAGAGCATGGGAGATTTTGATAGTGAGGAATCCCGGTCAGGGCTCTGGGAGATTCTGCATGCGAGGTGTCCCGGCCAAAGCTCCAGCAGAGCATGGGAGATTCTGGAAGCGAGGCATCCCAGCCAGGTCTCCAGGAGAGCATGGGAGATTCTGTGAGTGAGTCGTCTCTTACCTGCTGCACACTGCCACCCGATGGCAGATAGGGGAACAGCAACCTCCGGAAGTCCCGATGAGGTTTTGAAAAAGGGCTTGATGCCGGGACCCAGTTCCAGGAGGCCGGGAAAAATCTGCCAGTGCCCCGCACTGGGGCGCAGCCGTGACGTCCGGGGGAATTCCTCAAGTGGATTCACAGATGGCAAAGAGGCAAGAGAGAGAGCCAGTAAGAGATCCGTGGGGATGAGGCATCCCAGCCAAGGCTCCAGCAGAGAAAGGGAGATTCTGTAGGTGAGGCATCTTGGCCAGGGCTCCTGTAGAGCATGGGAGATTCTGTGAGCGAGGCATCCCAGTCAGAGCTCAGGGAGAGCATGGGATATTCTGTGAGTGAGGCATCCCTGTTAGGGCTCCAAGAGAGCATGGGAGATTCTGTGGGCGAGGCATCCCGGCCAGGGCTCCAAGGGTGCATGGGAGATTCTGTGTGCGAGGCATCCCAGTCAGAGCTCCGGGAGAGCATGGGAGATTCTGAGAGCGAAGTGTCTGGCCAGGGCTCTAGGAGAGCATGGGATATTCTCTGAGTGAGGTATCCTGAGCAAGGCTCCAGGAGAGCATGGGATAATTTGTGAGCGAGGCTTCCAGGCCAAGGCACCAGGAGTGCATGGGAGATTCTGTGATCGAGGCATCCAGGCCAAGGCTCCAGGAGAGCATGGGAGATTCTGTGAGCGAGGCATCCTGGCCAGGGCTTCAGGGGAGCATGGGAGATTTTGCGAGCAAAGCGTCCTTGCCAAAGCTCCAGGAGAGCATGGGAGATTCTGCGAGCAAGGCATCCTGGCCATGGCTCCAGGAGAGCATGGGAGATTCTGTGACCGGTCCAGCCAGGGCTCCAGGAGAGCATGAGATATTCCCTGAGCGAGGCATCCTGGCCAATGCTCCAGGAGAGCATGGGAGATTCTGTGAGTGAGGCATCCCAGTCAGAGCTACAGGAGAGCATGGGTGATTCTGAGAGCGAAGCTTCCGGCCAGGGCTCCAGGAGAGCATGGGATATTCTCCGAGCGAGGCATCCGCTCCAGGAGAGCATGGGAGATTCTGCAAGCGTGGCATTCCGGCCACGGCTCCAGGAGAACATGGGAGATTCTGAAAGTGAGGTGTCCCAGCCAGGACTCCAGGAGAGCATAAGAGATTCTGTAGGTGAGGCATCCTGGCCAGGTCTCCATGAGAGCATGGGAGACTCTGTGAGTGAAGCATCCCGGCCATGGCTCCAGGAGAGCATGTGAGATTCTGGAAGCGAGGCATCACAGCCAGGGCTCCAAGAGAGCTTGGGAGATTCTTGAAGCGAGGCCTCCCGGCCAGGGCTCCAGGAGAGGATGGGAGATTCTGAGAGCAATGCATACTGGCCATGGCTCCAAGAGAGCATGGAAGATTCTGTGAGCGAGGCATCCCAGTTAGGGCTCCAAGAGAGCATGGGAGATTCTGCGAGCGAGGCATCCCAGTCAGAGCTGCAGGAGAGCATGGGAGATTCTGAGAGTGAAGCATCTAGCCAGGGCTCCAGGAGAGCATGAGATATTCTCTAAGCGAGGCATCCTGGCAAAGGCTCCAGGAGAGCATGGGAGATTTTGTGAGTGAGGCATCCCAGTTAGTGCTCCAAGAGAGCATGGGAGAATCTGTGAGCGAGGCATCCCGGCCAGGGCTCCAAGAGAGCATGGGAGATTCTGTGAGCGAGTCATCCCAGTCAGAGCTCCAGGAGAGCAATGGAGATTCTGAGAGCGAAGTGTCCGACCAGGGCTCCAGGAGAGCATGTGATATTCTGCGAGTGAGGCTTACAGGCCAAGGCACCAGGAGAGCATGGGAGATCCTGTGAGTGAGGCATCCAGGTCAAGTCTCCAGGAGAGTATTGGAGATTCTGTGAGCGAGGCATCCTGGCCAGGGCTCCAAGAGAGTATGGGAGATTTTGCGAGCAAGGCATCCTCCCCAAAGCTCCAGGAGAGCATGGGAGATTATGTGACCAAGGCATCCCAGTCATAGCTCCAGGAGAGCATGGGAGATTCTGAGAGCGAAGTGCCGGACAGGGCTCCAGGAGAACATAAGAGATTCGGTAGGTGAGGCATCCCGGCCAGGGCTCCAGGAGAGCATGGGAGATACTGAGAGCGAGGCATCTCTTACCTGCGGCGCACTGCCGCCCGGTGGCAGATAGGGGAACTGCAACCTCCGGAAGTCCCGATGTGGTTTTGAAAAAGGGCCCGATGCCGGGACCCAGTTCCAGGAGGCCGGGTAAAATCTGCCAGTGCACCGCAAAAGGTGGCGTGCAGCAGTAATGCCGTGACGTCTGTGAGAATTCCTCAAGTGGATTCACAGATGACGAAGAGGCAAGAGAAGTGAGAGCAAGGAAGAGATCCATGAGAATGAGGAGTCCCAGCCAGGGCTCCAGGAGAGGATGGGAGATTCTGTGAGCGAGGAGTCCCAGCTAAAGCTCCAGGAGAGCATGGGAGATTCTGAGAGCAAAGCATCCTGGCCACGGCTCCAGGATAGCATGGGAGATTCTGTGACCGAGGCATCCCAGTTAGAGCTCCAGGAGAGCATGGGAGATTCTGAGAGCTTAGCATCCAGTCAGGGCTCCAGGAGAGCATGGGAGATTCTGCGAGTGAGGCTTCCAGGCCAAGGCACCAGGAGAGCATGGGAGATTCTGTGAGCAAGGCATCCAGGCCATGGCTCCAGGAGAGCATGGGAGATTCTGCGAGCGAGGCTTCCAGGCCAGGGCTCCAGGAGAGCATGGGAGACTCTGTGAGTGAAGCATCCCAGCCATGGCTCCAGGAGAGCATGGAAGATTCTGGCAGTGAGGCATCCCGGCCAGGGCTCCAAGAGAGCATGGGAGATTCTGAGAGCGAAGTATCTGGCCTGGGCTCCAGGAGAGCATGAGATATTCTCCGAGTGAGGCATCCTGGCTATGGCTCCAGGAGAGCATGTGAGATTCTGGAAGCGAGGCATCACAGCCAGCGCTCCAAGAGAGCTTGGGAGATTCTTGAAGCGAGGCATCCCGCCAGGGCTCCAGGAGAGGATGGGAGATTCTGAGAGCAAAGCATACCTGCCATGGCTCCAAGAGAGCATGGAAGATTCTGTGAGCGAGGCATCCCAGTTAGGGCTCCAAGAGAGCATGGGAGATTCTGCGAGCGAGGCATCCCAGTCAGTGCAGCAGGAGAGCATGGGAGATTCTGAGAGCGAAGCTTCTGGCAAGGGCTCCAGGAGAGCATGAGATATTCTCTAAGCGAGGCATCCGGGCAAAGGCTCCAGGAGAGCATGGGTGATTCTGCGAGCGAGGCATCCTGGCCAGGGCTCCAGGAGAGCATGGGTGATTCTGTGAGTGAGGCATCCTAGCCAGGGCTCCAGGAGAGCATGGGGGATTCTGGGGGCGAGGCATCCCGGCCAGGGCTCCAAGAGAGCTTGGGAGATTCTGTGAGTGAGTCCTCCCAGTCAGAGTTCCAGGAGAGCATGGGAGATTCTGCGAGTGAGGCATACTGGCAAGGGCTCCAGGAGAGCATGGGAGATTCTGTGAGTGAGGCATCCCAGTTAGTGCTCCAAGAGAGCATGGGAGAATCTGTGAGCGAGGCATCCTGGCCAGGGCTCCAAGAGAGCATGGGAGATTCTGTGAGCGAGGCATCCCAGTCAGAGCTCCAGGAAAGCAATGGAGATTCTGAGAGCAAAGTGTCCAGCCAGGGCTCCTAGAGAGCATGTGATATTCTGCGAGTGAGGATTCCAGGCCAAGGCACCAGGAGAGCATGGGAGATCCTGTGAGTGAGGCATCCAGGTCAAGTCTCCAGAAGAGCATGGGAGATTCTGTGAGCGAGGCATCCTGGCCAGTGCTCCAAGAGAGCATGGGAGATTTTGCGAGCAAGGCGTCCTCGCCAAAGCTCCAGGAGAGCATGGGAGATTCTGAGAGTGAAGCATCCTGGCCATGGCTCCAGGAGAGCATGGGAGATTCTGTGACCGAGGCATCCCAGTCACAGCTCCTGGAGAGCATGGGAGATTCTGAGGCTGAGGCATCCCAGTCAGAGCTACAGGAGAGCATGGGTGATTCTGAGAGCGAAGTGTCCGGCCAGGGCTCCAGGAGAGCAAGGGATATTCTCCAAGCGAGGCATCCTGGCCAAGGCTCCAGGAGAGCATGGGAGATTCTGCGAGCGAGGTATCCTGGCCAGGGCTCCAGGAGAGCATGAGAGATTCTGCAAGCATGGCTTCCCGGCCATAGCTCCAGGAGAGCATGGTAGATTCTGAGAGTGAGGTGTCGCGGCCAGGGCTCCAGGAGAGCATAAGAGATTCTGTAGGTGAGGCATCCTGGCCAGGGCTCCAGGAGAGCATGGGAGATTTTGTGAGCGATGCATCCTGGCCACGGCTCGTGGAGAGAATGGGAAAATCTGGAAGCAAGGTGTCCTGGCCAGGGCTCCAGGAAAGCATGGGAGATTCTGTGAGCGAGTTGTCCCGGCCAAAGCTCCAGGAGAGGAAGGGAGATTCTGTGAGCAAGGCGTCTTTTACCTGTGGCACACTGCCACCCGGTGGCAGATAGGGGAACTGCAACCACCGGAAGTCCCGATGAGGTTTTGAAAAAGGGCTCAATGCCGGGACCCTGTTCCAGGAGGTCGGGTAAAATCTGCCAGTGCCCCGCAAAAGGAGGCATGCAGCAGTGATGCAGTAACATCCGGGGGAATTCCTCGAGTGGATTCACAGATGGTGACGAGGCAAGAGAGAGAGAGAGCCAGGAAGAGATCCGTGGGGATGAGGCGTCCCAGCCAGGGCTCCAGGAGAGGATGGGAGATTCTGTGAGCAAAGCATCCTGGCCATGGCTCCAGGATAGCATGGGAGATTCTAAGACCGAGACATCCCAGTCAGAGCTCCAGGAGAGCATGGGAGATTCTGAGAGCGAAGCATCCAGCCAGGGCTCCAGGAGTGCATGAGATATTCTCCGAGTGAGGCATCCTGGCCAAGGCTCCAGGAGAGCATGGGAGATTGTGTGAGCAAGGAGTCCTTGCCAAACTCCAGGAGAGGATGGGAGATTCTTGGAGAGAGGCATCCCAGCCAGGGCTCCAGGAGAGGATGGGAGATTCTGTGAGTGAGGCATCCCAGTCAGAGCTCTGGGAGAGCATGGGAGATTCTGAGAGCGAAGCATCCAGCCAGGGTTCCAGGAGAGCATGGGATATTCTGTGAGTGAGGCATCCCAGTTAGGGCTCCAAGAGAGCATGGGAGATTCTGTGGGTGAGGCATCCCGGCCAGGGCTCCAGGAGAACATGAGAGATTCGGTGGACAAGGCATCCCAGCCAGGGCTCCAGGAGAGCAAGGGTGATTCTGAGAGCGAGGCGTCCTGGCCAGGGCTCCTGGAGACCATAAGAGATTCTGTTGGTGAGGCATCCTGGCCAGGGCTCCAGGATAGCACAGGAGACTCTGTGAGTGAAGCGTCCCAGCCATGGCTCCAGGAGAGCATGGGAGATTCTGGAAGTGAGGCATCCCAGTCAGGGCTCCAGGACAGCATGGGAGATTCTTGAAGCAAGGCGTCCTTGCCAGTGATCCCGGAAAGCATGGGAGATTCTGCGAGTGAGCTGTCCTGGCCAAAGCTCCAGGAGAGGATGGGAGATTCTTCGAGAGAGGCATCCCAGTCAGAGATTCTGAGAGCAAAGCATCCAGCCAGGGCTCCAGGGGAGCATGGGATATATTCTGTGAGTGAGGCATCCCAGTTAGGGCTCCAAGAGAGCATGGGAGATTCTGTGAGTGAGGCATCCCGGCCCTGGGCTCCAAGAGAGCATGGGAGATTCTGAGAGCGAAGTGTCCGGCCAAGGTTCCAGGAGAGCATGGGATATTCTGCGAGCAAGGCTTCCAGGCCAAGGCACCAGGAGAGCATGGGAGATTCTTTGAGCGAGGCATCCAGGCCAAGGCTCCAGGAGGGCATGGGAGATTCTGAGAGCAAAGCATCCTGGCCACGGCTCCAGGAGAGCATGGGAGATTCTGTGAGCGAGGCATCCCAGTCAGAGCTCCAGGAAAGCAATGGAGATTCTGAGAGCAAAGTGTCCGGCCAGGGCTCCTAGAGAGCATGTGATATTCTGCGAGTGAGGATTCCAGGCCAAGGCACCAGGAGAGCATGGGAGATCCTGTGAGTGAGGCATCCAGGTCAAGTCTCCAGGAGAGCATGGGAGATTCTGTGAGCGAGGCATCCTGGCCAGTGCTCCAAGAGAGCATGGGAGATTTTGCGACCGAGGCATCCCAGTCAGAGCTCCAGGAGAGCATGGGAGATTCTGAGAGTAAGGCTTCCAGGCCAAGGCACCAGGAGAGCATGGGAGATTCTGTGAGCGAGGCATCCAGGCCAAGGCTCCAGGAGGGCATGGGAGATTCTGAGAGCAAAGCATCCTGGCCAAGGCACCAGGAGAGCATGGGAGATTCTGTGAGCGAGGCATCCAGGCCAAGGCTCCAGGAGGGCATGGGAGATTCTGAGAGCAAAGCATCCTGGCCACGGCTCCAGGAGAGCATGGGAGATTCTGTGACCGAGGCATCCCAGTCAGAGCTCCAGGAGAGCATGGGAGATTCTGAGAGTGAAGCACCAGACAGGGATCCAGGAGAGCATTGGATATTCTGCCAGTGAGGCATCCTGGCCAAGGCTCCAGGAGGGCATGGGAGATTCTGAGGGTGAGGCATCCAGGCCAGGGCTCCAGGAGAACATAAGAGATTAGGTGGGCGAGGCATCCCAGCCAGGGCTTCAGGAGAGCATGGGAGAATCTGTGAGTGAGGCATCCCAGTCAGAGCTTCAGGAGAGCAATGGAGATTCTGAGAGCGAAGTGTCCGGCCACGGCTCCAGGAGAGCATGGGAGATTCTGTGAGTGAGGCATCCTGGCCATGGCTCCAGGAGAGCATGAGAGATTTTGCAAGCAAGGTGACCTCACCAAAGCTCCAGGAGAGCATGGGAGATTCTGAGAGCGAAGCATCCTGGCCACGGCTCCAGGAGAGCATGGGAGATTCTGTGACCGAGGCATCCCACTCAGAGCTCCAGGAGAGCATGGGAGATTCTGAGAGCAAAGCGCCAGACAGGGCTCCAGGAGAGCATTGGATATTCTGCAAGTGAGGCATCCTGGCCTCGGCTTCAGGAGAGCATGGGAGTTTCTGTGAGCGAGGCATCCCAGTCAGAGCTACAGGAGAGCATGAGAGATTCTGCTAGCGTGGCATCACGCCATAAGCTCCAGGAGAGCATGGGAGATTCTGAGAGTGAGGTGTCCTGGCCAGGGCTCCAGGAGAGCATAAGAGATTCTGTAGGTGAGGCATCCTGGCCAGGGCTCCAGGAGAGCATGGGAAAATCTGGAAGCGAGGCATCCCAGCCAGGGCTCCAGGAGAGGATGGGAGATTCTGTTAGCGAGGTGTCCCGGCCAAAGCTCCAGTAGAGCAAGGGAGATTCTGAGAGCAAAGCATCCTGGCCACGGCTCCAGGATAGCATGGGAGATTCTGTGAATGAGGCATCCCAGTCAGAGCTCCAGGATAGCATGGGAGATTCTGAGAGTGAAGTATCCAGCTAGGGCTCCAGGAGAGCATGGGAGATTCTGTGAGCGAGGCTTCCAGGCCAAGGCACCTGGAGAGCATGGGAGATTCTGAGAGCGAAGCATCCTGGCCACAGCTCTAGGAGAGTATGGGAGATTCTGTGAGCGAGGCATTCTGGCCAGGGCTCCAGGAGAGCATGGGATATTCTGCGACTGAGGCATCCTGGCCAAGGCTCCTGGAGAGCATGGGATATTCTGCGTGTGAGGCATCCAGGCTAAGGCTCCAGGAGAGCATGGGAGATTCTTGGAGAGAGGCATCCCAGCCAAGGCTCCAGGAGAGCATGGGAAATTCTGTGAGCAAGGCATCTCTTACCTGCGGTGCACTTCCACCCGGTGGAAGATAGGGGAACTGCAACCTCTGGAAGTCCCGATGAGGTTTTGAAAAAGGGCCTGATGCCGGGACCCAGTTCCAGGAGGCCAGGTAAAATCTGCCACTGCCCCGCAAAAGGTGGCGCGCAGCAGTGATGCCGTGATGTCCGGGGGAATTCCTCGAGAAGATTCACAGATGGCAAAGAGGCAAGAGAGAGATAGCCAGGAAGAGATCCGTGGGGATGAGGCGTCCCAGCCAGGGCTCCAGGAGAGGTTGGGAGATGCTGACAGCGAAGAGCCGGACAGGGCTCCAGGAGAGCATTGGATATTCTGTGAGTGAGGCATCCTGGCCAAGGCTCCAGGAGGGCAAGGGAGATTCTGAGGGTGAGGCATCCAGGCCAGGGCTCCAGGAGAACATGGGAGATTCTGAGAGCAAAGTGCCGGACAGGGCTCCAGGAGAGCATGGGATATTCTCCGAGAGAGGCATCCTGGCCAAGGCTCCAGGAGAGCAAGGGAGAAGTTGAGGGCAAGGCATCCCGGCCAGGGCTCCAGGAGAACATTAATGATTTGGTAGGTGAGGCGGGATGGCCAGGGTTTCCAAGAGAGCATGGGAGATTCTGAGAGTAAAGCTTCTGGCCAGGGCTCCAGGAGAGCGTGAGATATTCTCTGAGCGAGGCATCCTGGCCAGGGCTCAAGGAGAGCATGGGAGATTCTGTGACTGAGGCATCCCAGTCAGAGCTCCAGGAGAGCATGGGAGATTCTGAGAGCAAAGCGTCCGGCCAGGGCTCCAGGAAAGCATAAGAGATTCTGTAGGTGAGGCATCCTGGCCAGGGCTCCAGGAGAGCATGGGAGATTCTGCCAGCGAGGCATCCTGGCCAGGGCTTCAGGAGAGCATGGGAGATTCTGTGAGCGAGGCATCCCAGTCAGAGCTCCTGGAGAGCATGGGAGATTCTGTGAGTGACGCGTCTGGCAAGTGCTCCAGGAGAGCATGAGATATTCTCTGAGTGAGGCTTCCTGGCCAAGGCTCCAGGAGAGCATGGGAGATTCTGCGAGTGAGGTATCCTGGCCAGGGCTCCAGGAGAGCATGAGAGATTCTGCAAGCATGGCACCCCGGCCATAGCTCCAGGAGAGCATGGGAGATTCTGAGAGTGAGGTGTCCCGGCCAGGGCTCCAGGAGAGCATAAGAGATTCTGTAGGTGAGGCATCCTGGCCACGGCTCCTGGAGAGCATGGTAGAATCTGTGAGTGAAGCATCCTGGCCATGGCTCCAGGAGAGCATGGGAAAATCTTGAAGCGAGGCATCACAGTCAGAGCTCCAGGAGAGCATGGGAGATTCTGTGAGCGAAGCGTCTGGCAACGGCTCCAGGAGAGCATGAGATATTCTCTGAGCGAGGCTTCCTGGCCAAGGTTCCAGGACAGCATGGGAGATTCAGTGAGCGTGAGGCATCCCAGTTAGGGCTCCAAGAGAGCATGGGAGATTCTGTGAGCGAGGCATCCCGGCCATAGCTCCAGGAGAACATGGGAGATTCTGAGAGTGAGGTGTCCCGGCCAGGGCTCAAGGAGAGCATAAGAGATTCTGTAGGTGCGGCATCTTGGCCTGGGCTCCAGGAGAGCATGGGAAAATCTGGAAGCAAGGCGTCCTGGCCAGGGCTCCAGGAAAGCATGGGAGATTCTGCGAGCTGTCCCCGCCAAAGCTCCAGGAGAGCATGGGAGATTCTTGGAGATAGGCATCCCAGCCAGGGCTCCAGGAGAGCATGGGAGATTCTGAGAGCAAAGCATCCTGGCCACGGCTCCAGGATAGCATGGAAGGTTCTGTGACCGAGGCATCCCAGTCAGAGCTCCAGGAGAGTATGGGAGATTCTGAGAGCGAAGCGTCCAGCCAGGGCTCCAAGAGAGCATGGGAGATTCTGTGAGCGAGACATCCCAGTTAGAACTCCAAGAGAGCATGGGAGATTATGTGAGCGAGGCATCCCGGCAAGGGCTTTAAGAGAGCATGGTAGATTCTGTGAGCGAGGCATCCCAGTCAGAGCTCCGGGAGAGCATGGGAGATTCTGAGATCGAAGTGTCTGGCTAGGGCTCCAGGACAGCATGGGATATTCTCTGAGCAAGGCATCCTGGCCAAGGCTCCAGGAGAGCATGGGATATTCTGTGTGCAAGGCTTCCAGGCCAAGGCACCAGGAGAGCATGGGAGATTTTGCGAGCAAGGCATCCTCACCAAGCTCCAGGAGAGCATGGGAGATTCTGAGAGCGAAGCATCCTGGCCACGGCTCCAGGAGAGCATGGGAGATTCTGTGACCAAGGCATCCCAGTCAGAGCTACAGGAGAGCATGGGAGATTCTGAGAGCAAATCGTCTGGCCAGGGCTCCAGGAGAGCATGAGATATTCTCTGAGCGAGGCATCCTGGCCAAGGCTCCAGGAGAGCATGGGAAATTCTGTGAGCGAGGCATCCTGGCCAGGGCTCCAGGAGAGCTTGGGAGATTCTCTGAGCGAGGCATCCAAATCAGAGCTGCAGGAGAGAGCATGGGTGATTCTGCGAGCGAGCTGTCCCAGCCAAAGCTCCAGGAGAGGATGGGAGATTCTTGAAGAGAGGCATCCCAGCCAGGGCTCCAGGAGAGCATGGGAGATTCTGTGACCGAGGCATCCCGGTCAGAGCTCCAGGAGAGCATAGGAGATGCTGAGAGCAAAGCGCCAGACAGGGCTCCAGGAGAGCATTGGATATTCTGCGAGTGAGGCATCCTGGCCAAGGCTCCAGGAGAGCAAGGGAGATTCTGAGAGTGAGGTGTCCTGGCCATGGCTCCAGGAGAGCATGGGAGATTCTTGGAGAGAGGCATCCCAGCCAGGGCTCCAGGAGAGCATGGGATATATTCTGTGAGTGAGGCATCCCAGTTAGGGCTCCAAGAGAGCATGGGAGATTCTGTGAGCGAGACATCCCAGTTAGAGGTCCAAGAGCGCATGGGAGAATCTGTGAGCAAGGCATCCTGGCCAGGGCTCAAAGAGAGCATGGGAGATTCTGTGACCGAGGCATCCCAGTCAGAGCTTCAGGAGAGCATGGGAGTTTCTGAGAGCAAAGCATCCAGCCAGGGCTCCAGGAGAGCATGGGATATATTCTGTGAGTAATGTATCCCAGTTAGGGCTCCAAGAGCGCATGGGAGAATCTGTGAGTGAGGAATCCCTGTCAGAGCTCCAGGAGAGCATGGGATATTCTCTGAGTGAGGCATCCTGGCCAAGGCTCCAGGAGAGCATGGGATATTCTGCGAGTGAGGCTTCCAGGCCAAGGCTCCAGGGGAGCATGGGAGATTCTGTGAGCGAGGAATCTCAGTCAGAGCTCCAGGAGAGCATGGGAGATTCTGAGAGTGAAGCATCCTGGCCATGGCTCCAAGAGAGCATGGGAGATTCTGTGACCAAGGCATCCCAGTCAGAGCTCCAGGAGAGCATGGGAGATGTTAAGGGCAAGGAATCCCGGCCAGGGCTCCAGGAGAACATTAATGATTTGGTAGGCGAGGCATCCCGGACAGGGCTCCAAGAGCGCATGGGAGATTCAGAGAGCAAAGCTTCTGGCCAGGGCTCCAGGAGAGCGTGAGATATTCTCTGAGCGAGGCATCATGACCAGGGCTCCAGGAGAGCATGGGAGATTTTGTGAGCAAGGCATCCTTACCAAAGCTCCAGGAGAGCAAGGGAGATTCTGAGAGTGAGGCTTCCTGGCCAAGGCACCAGGAGAGCATGGGAGATTCTGAGAGCGAGGCATCCCAGTCAGAGCTCCAGGAGAGCATGGGAAATTCTGAGAGCGAAGCGCCGGACAGGGCTCCAGGAGAGCATTGGATATTCTGTGAGTGAGGCATCCTGGCAAAGGCTCCAGGAGAGCATGGGAGATTCTGGGGGCGAGGCTCCCCGGCCAGGGCTCCAGGAGAACATAAGAGATTTGGTAGGCAATGCATCCCGTCCAGGGCTCCAGTAGAGCATGGGAGATTCTGAGAGCAAAGCATCCTGGCCACGGCTCCAGGATAGCATGGAAGTTTCTGTGACCGAGGCATCCCAGTCAGAGCTCCAGGAGAGTATGGGAGATTCTGAGAGTGAAGCGTCCAGCCAGGGCTCCAAGAGAGCATGGGAGATTCTGTGAGCGAGGCATCCCGGGTAGAGCTTCAAGAGAGCATGGGAGATTCTGTGAGCGAGGCATCCCAGTCAGAGCTCCGGGAGAGCATGGGAGATTCTGAGAATGAAGTGTCTGGCCAAGGCTCCAGGACAGCATAGGATATTCTCTGAGCGAAGCATCCTGGCCAAGGCTCCAGGAGAGCATGGGATATTCTGTGAGCGAGGATTCCAGGCCAAGGCACCAGGAGAGCATGGGAGATTCTGTGAGTGAGGCATCCTGGCCAGGGCTCCGGGTGAGCATGGGAGATTTTGCGAGCAAGGCGTCCTCGCCAAAGCTCCAGGAGAGCATGGGAGATTCTGAGAGTGAAGCATCCTGGCCACGGCTCCAGGAGAGAATGGGAGATTCTGTGACCGAGGCATCCCAGTCAGAGCTCCAGGAGAGCATGTAATATTCTGAGAGCAAAGTGTCTGGCCAGGGCTCCAGGAGAGCATGAGATATTCTCTGAGTGAGGTATCCTGGCCAAGGCTCCAGGAGAGCATGGGAGATTCTGCGAACAAGGCATCCTGGCCAGGCTCCAGGAGAGCATGGGAGATTCTGAGAGCAGAGCATCTGGCCAGGGCTCCAGGAGAGCATGAAATATTCACTGAGCGAGGTATCCTGGCCAAGGCTCCAGGAGAGCATGGGAAATTCTGCGAGCGAGGCATCCTGGCCAGGGCTCCAGGAGAGCATGGGAGATTCTGTGAGCGAGGCATCCAAATCAGAGCTACAGGAGAGGGCAAAGGTTATTCTGAGAGCGAAGCATCTGGCCAGGGCTCCAGGAGAGCATGGGATATTCTCCGAGCAAGGCATCCTGGCCAAGGCTCCAGGAGAGCATGGGAAAATCTGGAAGCGAGGCATCCCAGTCAGGTCTCCAGGAGAGCATGGGAGATTCTTGAAGCAAGGTGTCCTGGCCATAGTTCCTGGAAAGCATGGGAGATTCTGCGAGCGAGGCTTCCAGGCCAAGGCACCAGGAGAGCATGGGAGATCAGTTAAGCGAGGCATCCAGGTCAAGGCTCCAGGAGAGTATGGGAGATTCTGTGAGCGAGGCATCCTGGTCAGGGCTCCAAGAGAGCATGGGAGATTTTGCGAGCGAGGCGTCCTCGCCAAAGCTCCAGGAGAGCATGGGAGATTCTGAGAGTGAAGCATCCTGGCCCGGGCTCCCGGAGAGCATGGCAGATTCTGTGACCGAGGCATCCCAGTCAGAGCTCCAGGAGAGCATAGGAGATGCTAAGGGCGAAGCACCGGACAGAGCTCCAGGAGAGCATTGGATATTCTGCGAGTGAGGCATCCTGGCCAAGGCTCCAGGAGAGCATGGGAGATTCTGAGAGTGAGGTGTCGTGGCTAGGGCTCCAGGAGAGCATAAGAGATTCTGTAGGTGAGGCATCCTTGCCAGGGCTCCAGGAGAGCATGGGAGATTCTGTGAGCGATGCATCCTGGCCACGGCTCCTGGAGAGCATGGGGTATTCTGCAAGTGAGGCTTCCAGGCCAAGGCACCAGGAGAGCATGGGAGATTCTGTGAGCGAGGCATACTGGACATGGCTCAAGGAGAGCATAAGAGATTCCATAGGCGAGGCATCCTGGCCAGGGCTCCAGGAGAGTATGAGATATTCTCTGAGCGAGGCATCCTGGCCAAGGCCCCAGGAGAGCATGTGAGATTCTGTGAGCGAGGCATCCTGGCCAGGGCTCCAGGAGAGCATGGGAGATTCTTGGAGAGAGGCATCCCAGCACGGGCTCCAGGAGAGCATGGGAGATTCTGAGAGTGAGGCATCCTGGTCAGGGCTCCAAGAGAGCATGGGAGATTTTGCGAGCATGGCATCGTGGCCAAGGCTCCAGGAGAGCATGGGAAATTCTGTGAGCATGGCTTCCCGGCCATAGCTCCTGGAGAGCATGGGAGATTCTGAGAGTAAGGTGTCGTGGCAAGGGCTCCAGGAGAGCAAAAGAGATTCTGTAGGTGAGGCATCCTGGCCAGGGATCCAGGAGAGCATGGGAGATTCTGTGAGCGATGCATCCTGGCCACGGCTCCTGGAGAGCATGGGAAAATCTGGAAGCGAGGCATCCCAGTCAGAGCTCCAGCAGAGCATGGGTGATTCTGAGAGCGAAGCGTCCGGCCAGGGCTCCAGGAGAGCATGGGATATTCTGCAAGTGAGGCTTCCAGGCCAAGGCACCAGCAGAGCATGGGAGATCCTGTGAGCGAGGCATCCAGGTCAAGGGTCCAGGAGAGCATGGGAGATTTTGTGAGTGAGGCATGCCAGTTAGGGCACCAAGAGAGCATGGGAGGTTCTGTGAGTGAGGCATCCCGGCCAGGGCTCCAAGAGAGCATGGGAGATTCTGTGAATGAGGCATCCCAGTCAGAGCTGCAGGAGAGCATGGGAGACTCTGAGAGCGAAGTGTCCGGCCAGGGCTCCAGGAGAGCATGAGATATTCTCCGAGTGAGGCATCCTGGCCAAGGCTCCAAGAGAGCATGGGAGATTCTGTGAGCGAGGCATCCCAGTCAGGGCTCCAGGAGAGCATTGGATTTTCTGCGAGTGAGGCATCCTGGCCTAGGCTCCAGGAGAGCATGGGAGATTCTGAGGTGAGGCATCCTGGCCAGGGGCTCCAGGAGAACATAAGAGATTCGGTAGGCAAGGCAATCCCGGCCAGGGCTCCTGGAGAGCATGGGAGATTCTGAAAGCCAGGCATCCTGGCCAGGGCTCCAAGAGAGCTAGGGAGATTCTGTGAGCGAGGCATCCCAGTCAGAGCTCCAGGAGAGCATGGGAGATTCTGAGAGCAAAGTGTCTTGCCAGGGCTCCAAGAGAGCATGAGATATTCTCCGAGTGAGGCATCCTGGCTATGGCTCCAGGAGAGCATGGGAGAATCTGTGACCGAGGCATCCCAGTCAGGGCTCCAGGAGAGCATGGGAGACTCTTGAAACAATGTGTCCTGGCCAGGGCTCCAGGATAGCGTGAGAGATTCTGCGAGTGAGTTGTCCCGGCCAAAGCTCCAGTAGAGCATGGGAGATTCTGAGAGCGAAACATCCTGGCCACAGCTCCAGGAGAACATGGGAGATTCTGTGACCGAGGCATCCCAGTCAGAGCTCCAGGAGAGCATGGGAGATTCTGAGAGCAAAGTGCCGGACAGGGCTCCAGGAGAGCATTGGATATTCTGTGAGTGAGTCATCCTGGCCAAGGCTCCAGGAGAGCAAGGGAGATTCTGAGGTGAGGCATCCTGGCCCGGGCTCCAGGAGAACATAAGAGATTCGGTAGGAAAGGCATCCCGGCCAGGGCTCCTGGAGAGCATGGGAGATTCTGAGAGCGAGGTGTCCTGGCCAGGGCTCCAGGAGAGCATGGGAGACTCTGCGAGTGAAGCATCCCAGCCATGGCTCTAAGAGAGCATGGAAGAATCTGAGAGCAAAGTGTCTGGCCAGGGCTCCAGGAGAGCATGAGATATTCTCAGAGTGAGGCATCCTGGCTATGGCTCCAGGAGTGCATGGGAGATTCTGTGACCGAGGCATCCCAGTCAGCGCTCCAGGAGAGCATGGGAGATTCTGAGAGCGAGGCATCCCAGCCAGGGCTCCAGGAGAACATAAGAGATTTGGTAGGCGAGGCAACCTGGCCAGGGCTCCAGGAGAGGATGGAAGATTCTGTGAGCGAGGCATCCCAGTTTGGACTCCAAGAGAGCATGGGAGGTTCTATGAGTGAGGCATCCCGGCCAGGGCTCCAAGAGAGCATGGGAGATTCTGTGAGTGAGGCATCCCAGTCTGAGCTGCAGGAGAGCATGGGAGACTCTGAGAGCGAAGTGTCCGGCCAGGGCTCCAGGAGAGCATGAGATATTCTCCGAGTGAGGCATCCTGGCCTAGGCTCCAGGAGAGCATGGGAGATTCTGCAAGCGAGGCATCCCAGTCAGAGCTGCAGGAGAGCATGGGAGATTCTGAGAGCGTAGCGTCTGGCCAGGGCTCCAGGAGAGCATGAGATATTCTCTAAGCGATGCATCCTGGCCAAGGCTCCAGGAGAGCATGGGTGATTCTGTGAGTGAGGCATCCTGGCCAGGGCACCAGGAGAGCATGGGAGATTCTGTGAGCGAGGCATCCTGGCCAGGGCTCCAGGAGAGCATGGGGAATTCTGGGGGCGAGGCATCCCGGCAAGGGGTCCAAGAGAGCTTGGGAGATTCTGTGAGTGAGTCATCCCAGTCAGAGTTTGAGGAGAGCATGGGAGATTCTGCGAGTGAGGCATCCTGGATAAGGCTCCAGGAGAGCATGGGAGATTCTGCAAGTGAGGCATCCTGGCCAGGGCTCTAGGAGAGCATGGTATATTCTGCGAGTGAGGCTTCCAGGCCAAGGCTCCAGGAGAGCATGGGAGATCCTGTGAGCGAGGCATCCAGGTCAAGGCTCCAGGAGAGCATGGGAGATTCTGAGAGTGAGGTGTCGCGGCCAGGGCTCCAGGAGAGCATAAGAGATTCTGTAGGTGAGGCATCCTGGCCAGGGCTCCAGGAGAGCATGGGAGATTCTGTGAGTGATGCATCCTGGCCACGGCTCCTGGAGAGCATGGGAAAATCTGGAAGCAAGGTGTCCTGGCCAGGGCTCCAGGAAAGCATGGGAGATTCTGTGAGCGAGTTGTCCTGGCCAAAGCTCCAGGAGAGGATGGGAGATTCTGTGAGCGAGGTGTCTTTTACCTGCAGTGCACTGCCACCCGGTGGCAGATAGGGGAACTGCAACCACCGGAAGTCCTGATGAGGTTTAGAAAAAGGGCTCTATGCCGGGACCCTGTTCCAGGAGGCCGGGTAAAATCTGCCAGTGCCCCGCAAAAGGAGGCACGCAGCAGTGACGCCGTGAAGTCCGGGGGAATTCCTCGAGTGGATTCACAGATGGTGAAGAGGCAAGAGAGAGAGAGCAAGGAAGAGATCCGTGGGGATGAGGTGTCCCAGCCAGGGCTCCAGGAGAGCATGGGAGATTCTGAGAGTGAGGCATCCCAGTCAGAGCTCCAGGAGAGCATGGGAGATTCTGCAAATGAGGCATCCTGGCCAAGGCTCCAGGAGAGCATGGGAGATTCTGTGAGCGAGGCATCCCACTCAGAGCTACAGGAGAGCATTAATGATTTGGTAGGCAAGGCATCCCAGCCAGGGCTCCAGGAGAGCATGGGAGATAGTGAGAGCGAGGCGTCCTGGCCAGGGCTCCAGGAGAGCATAAGAGATTCTGTCGGCGAGGCATCCTGGCCATGGCTCCAGGAGAGCATGCGAGATTCTGTGAGCGAGGCATCCTGTCCTGGGCTCCAGGAGAGAATGGGAGATTCTGTAGGTGAGGCATCCTGTCTAGGGCTCCAGGAGAGCATGGGAGATTCTGTGAGCGAAGCATCCTGGCCACGGCTCCAGGATAGCATGGGAGATTCTGTGACTGAGGCATCCCAGTCAGAGCTCCAGGAGAGCATTGGATATTCTGTGAGTGAGTGATCCTGGCCCAGGCTCCAGGAGAGCATGGGAGATCCTGTGAGCGAGCCATCCAGGTCAAGGCTCCAGGAGAGCATGGGAGATTCTGAGAGTGAGGTGTCGCGGCCAGGGCTCCAGGAGAGCATAAGAGATTCTGTAGGTGAGGCATCCTGGCCAGGGCTCCAGGAGAGCATGGGAGATTCTGACAGCGAAGCATCTGGCCAGGGCTCCAGGAGAGCATGGGATATTCTGCCAGAGAGGCTTCCAGGCCAAGGCACCAGGAGAGCATGGGAGATTCTGTGAGTGAGGCATCCCAGTCAGAGCTCCAGGAGAGCATGGGAGATTCTGTGAGCGAGGTGTCTCAGCCAAAGCTCCAGGAGAGCATCGGAGATTCTGAGAGTGAAGCATCCTCGCCACAGCTCCAGGAGAGCAGGGGATATTCTGGAAGCGAGTCATCCTGGCCGGGGCTCCAAGACAACATGGGAGACTCAAGGAGAGCATGGGCGATTCTGAAAGTGAGGTGGCCTGTCCAGAGCTCCAGGAGAGCATGGGAGATTCTGAGAGTGAAGCTTCTGGTCATGGCTCCAAGAGAGCATGGGAGATTCTGTGAGTGATGCATCCCGGCCAAGGCTCCAGGAGAGCATGGGAGATTTTGTGGGTGAGGAGTCCTGGCCAGGGCTCCAGGAGAGCATAAGAGATTCTGAGAGCGAAGCATCCTGGCCAAGGCTCCAGGAGAGCATGGGAGGTTCTGGAAGCGAGGCATCCTGGCCAAAGCTCTAGGAGAGCATGGGAGATTCTGCAAGCGAGGAGTCCTGGCCAAAGCTCCAGGAGAGCTTGGGAGATTCTGCGAAGGAGGCATCCCAGCCAGGGCTCCAGGAGAGCATGGGAGATTCTGTGGGTGAGCCATCCCAGCCATGGCTCCAAGAGAGCGTGGGAGATTCTGTGAGTGAGGCGTCCCCACCAGGGCTCCAGGAGAGGATGGGAGATTCTGCGAGCGAGGTGTCCCAGCCAAAGCTCCAGGAGAGCATGGGAGTTCTGGAAGTGAGTCATCAGGGCCAGGGCTCCAATAGAGCATGGGAGATTTTGTGAGTGAGGCATCCCAGTCAGAGCTCCAGGAGAGCATGGTTGATTGTGTAAGCGAGGCATCCCGGCCAGGGCTCCAGGAGAGCATGGGAGATTCTGTAAGCAAAGCATCTCAGCCAGAGCTCCAGGAGAGCATGGGAGATTCTGCAAGCGAGGCATCCCAGCCAAAGCTCCAGCAGAGCATGGGAGATTCTGTGAGCGAGGCATCCCAGCCAGATCTCCAGGAGAGCATGGGAGATTCTGTAAGCAAAGCATCGCAGCAAGAGCTCCAGGAGAGCATGGGAGATTTTGTGAGCGAGGCATCCCAGTCCGGGCTCCAGGAGAGCAAGGGAGATTCTTGAAGCAAGGCGTCCCGGACATGGCTCCTGGAGAGCATGGGAGATTCTGCGAGCGAGGTGTCCTGGCCAAAGCTCCAGGAGAGCATGGGAGATTCTGAGAGTGAGGCATCCAGGCCAGGGCTCCAGGAGAGCATGGGAGAATCTGCGAGCGAGGTGTCCCGGCCAAAGCTCCAGGAGAGAATGGTAGATTCTGAGAGTGAGGTGTCCTGGCCAGGGCTCCAGGAGAGCATGGGATATTCTGCGAGCGAGGCATCCCCGTCAGGGCTTCAGGAGAGCATGGGAGATTCTGCGAGCGAGGTGTCCTGGCCAGGGATCCAGGAGAGCGTGGGATATTCTGCGAGTGAAGCATCCTGGCCATAGCAAAAGGAGAGCATGGGAGTTTCTGAAAGCGAGGCATCCCGGCCAGGGCTCCAAGAGAGCATGGGAGACTTTGTAAGCGAGGCATCCCAGTCAGAGCTCTAGGAGAGCATGGGAGATTCTGAGAGCGAAGTGTCCGGCCAAGGCTCCAGGAAAGCATGGAATATTCTGTAAGCGAGGCATCCCGGCCAGGGCTCCAGGAGAGCTTGGGAGTTTCTGTGAGCAAAGCATCCTGGCCAAGGCTCCAGGAGAGCATAGGAGATTCTGCAAGTGAGGTATCCCAACCAGGGCTCCAGGAGAGCATGGGAGATTTTGCGAGTGAGGCGTCCCGGCCAAAGCTCCAGCAGAGCATGGGAGATTCTGCGAGCAAGATGTCCTGGCAAAAGATCCAGGAGAGGATGGGAGATTCTGCGAGCGAAGCATACTGGCCATGGCACCAGGAGAGCATGGGAGATTCTGAGAGCGAGGCATCCTGGCCAGGGCTCCAGGAGAGCATAAGAGATTCCATAGGCGAGGCATCCCGGCCATAGCTCCAAGAGAGCATGGGAGATTCTGGAAGCGAGGCATCCTGGCCAGGGCTACAAGAGAGCATGGGATATTCTCTGAGCGAGGCATCCTGGCCAGGGCTCCAAGAGAGCATGGGATATTCTCTGAGCGAGGCATCCTGGCCAGGGCTCCAGGAGAGCATGGGAGATTTTGTGAGCGGGGTATCTCGGCCAGGGCTCCAGGAGAGCATGGGAGATTCTGAGAGTGAGGCGTCCACGCCACAGCTCCAGGAGAGCATAGGAGATTCTGGAAGCGAGGCTCCAGGAGAGCAAGGGAGATTTTTGAAGCGAGGCGTCCCGGCCAGGGCTCCAGGAGAGCATGGGAGATTCTGCGAGCGAAGCATAGCGGCCACGGCACCAGGAGAGCATGGGAGATTCTGCGAGCGAGGCATCCTGGCCAGGGCTCCATAGGTGAGGCATCCCGGCCATAGCTCCAAGAGAGCATGGGAGATTCTGTGAGTGAAGCATCCCAGTCAGGGCTTCAGGAGAGCATAGGAGATTCTGCGAGCAAGGCATCCCAGCCAAGGCTCCAGGAGAGCATAGGAGATTCTGGAAGCGAGACTCCAGGAGAGCATGGGAGATTCTGGAAGCGAGGCTCCATGAGAGCATGGGAGATTCTGGAAGAAAGACATCCCGTCCAGGGCTCCAGGAGAGCATAGGAGATTCTGCAAGTGTGGAGTCCTGGCCAAAGCTCCAGGAGAGCTTGGGAGATTCTTGAAGCAAGGCATCCCAGCCTGGGATCCAGGAGAGCATGGGATATTCTGCGAGTGAAGCATCCTGGCCATAGCAAATGGAGAGCATGGGAGTTTCTGGAAGCGAGGCATCCCGGCCTGCGCTCCAGGAGAGCATGGGAGATTCTTGATGAGCGGCGTCCAGGCTAGGGCTCCTGGAGAGCTTGGGAGATATTGTGTCGGGCCTCACAGCCAGGGCTCCAGGAGAGCATGGGAGATTTTGATAGTGAGGAATCCCGGTCAGGGCTCTGGGAGATTCTGCATGCGAGGTGTCCCGGCCAAAGCTCCAGCAGAGCATGGGAGATTCTGGAAGCGAGGCATCCCAGCCAGGTCTCCAGGAGAGCATGGGAGATTCTGTGAGTGAGTCGTCTCTTACCTGCTGCACACTGCCACCCGATGGCAGATAGGGGAACAGCAACCTCCGGAAGTCCCGATGAGGTTTTGAAAAAGGGCTTGATGCCGGGACCCAGTTCCAGGAGGCCGGGAAAAATCTGCCAGTGCCCCGCACTGGGGCGCAGCCGTGACGTCCGGGGGAATTCCTCAAGTGGATTCACAGATGGCAAAGAGGCAAGAGAGAGAGCCAGTAAGAGATCCGTGGGGATGAGGCATCCCAGCCAAGGCTCCAGCAGAGAAAGGGAGATTCTGTAGGTGAGGCATCTTGGCCAGGGCTCCTGTAGAGCATGGGAGATTCTGTGAGCGAGGCATCCCAGTCAGAGCTCAGGGAGAGCATGGGATATTCTGTGAGTGAGGCATCCCTGTTAGGGCTCCAAGAGAGCATGGGAGATTCTGTGGGCGAGGCATCCCGGCCAGGGCTCCAAGGGTGCATGGGAGATTCTGTGTGCGAGGCATCCCAGTCAGAGCTCCGGGAGAGCATGGGAGATTCTGAGAGCGAAGTGTCTGGCCAGGGCTCTAGGAGAGCATGGGATATTCTCTGAGTGAGGTATCCTGAGCAAGGCTCCAGGAGAGCATGGGATAATTTGTGAGCGAGGCTTCCAGGCCAAGGCACCAGGAGTGCATGGGAGATTCTGTGATCGAGGCATCCAGGCCAAGGCTCCAGGAGAGCATGGGAGATTCTGTGAGCGAGGCATCCTGGCCAGGGCTTCAGGGGAGCATGGGAGATTTTGCGAGCAAAGCGTCCTTGCCAAAGCTCCAGGAGAGCATGGGAGATTCTGCGAGCAAGGCATCCTGGCCATGGCTCCAGGAGAGCATGGGAGATTCTGTGACCGGTCCAGCCAGGGCTCCAGGAGAGCATGAGATATTCCCTGAGCGAGGCATCCTGGCCAATGCTCCAGGAGAGCATGGGAGATTCTGTGAGTGAGGCATCCCAGTCAGAGCTACAGGAGAGCATGGGTGATTCTGAGAGCGAAGCTTCCGGCCAGGGCTCCAGGAGAGCATGGGATATTCTCCGAGCGAGGCATCCGCTCCAGGAGAGCATGGGAGATTCTGCAAGCGTGGCATTCCGGCCACGGCTCCAGGAGAACATGGGAGATTCTGAAAGTGAGGTGTCCCAGCCAGGACTCCAGGAGAGCATAAGAGATTCTGTAGGTGAGGCATCCTGGCCAGGTCTCCATGAGAGCATGGGAGACTCTGTGAGTGAAGCATCCCGGCCATGGCTCCAGGAGAGCATGTGAGATTCTGGAAGCGAGGCATCACAGCCAGGGCTCCAAGAGAGCTTGGGAGATTCTTGAAGCGAGGCCTCCCGGCCAGGGCTCCAGGAGAGGATGGGAGATTCTGAGAGCAATGCATACTGGCCATGGCTCCAAGAGAGCATGGAAGATTCTGTGAGCGAGGCATCCCAGTTAGGGCTCCAAGAGAGCATGGGAGATTCTGCGAGCGAGGCATCCCAGTCAGAGCTGCAGGAGAGCATGGGAGATTCTGAGAGTGAAGCATCTAGCCAGGGCTCCAGGAGAGCATGAGATATTCTCTAAGCGAGGCATCCTGGCAAAGGCTCCAGGAGAGCATGGGAGATTTTGTGAGTGAGGCATCCCAGTTAGTGCTCCAAGAGAGCATGGGAGAATCTGTGAGCGAGGCATCCCGGCCAGGGCTCCAAGAGAGCATGGGAGATTCTGTGAGCGAGTCATCCCAGTCAGAGCTCCAGGAGAGCAATGGAGATTCTGAGAGCGAAGTGTCCGACCAGGGCTCCAGGAGAGCATGTGATATTCTGCGAGTGAGGCTTACAGGCCAAGGCACCAGGAGAGCATGGGAGATCCTGTGAGTGAGGCATCCAGGTCAAGTCTCCAGGAGAGTATTGGAGATTCTGTGAGCGAGGCATCCTGGCCAGGGCTCCAAGAGAGTATGGGAGATTTTGCGAGCAAGGCATCCTCCCCAAAGCTCCAGGAGAGCATGGGAGATTATGTGACCAAGGCATCCCAGTCATAGCTCCAGGAGAGCATGGGAGATTCTGAGAGCGAAGTGCCGGACAGGGCTCCAGGAGAACATAAGAGATTCGGTAGGTGAGGCATCCCGGCCAGGGCTCCAGGAGAGCATGGGAGATACTGAGAGCGAGGCATCTCTTACCTGCGGCGCACTGCCGCCCGGTGGCAGATAGGGGAACTGCAACCTCCGGAAGTCCCGATGTGGTTTTGAAAAAGGGCCCGATGCCGGGACCCAGTTCCAGGAGGCCGGGTAAAATCTGCCAGTGCACCGCAAAAGGTGGCGTGCAGCAGTAATGCCGTGACGTCTGTGAGAATTCCTCAAGTGGATTCACAGATGACGAAGAGGCAAGAGAAGTGAGAGCAAGGAAGAGATCCATGAGAATGAGGAGTCCCAGCCAGGGCTCCAGGAGAGGATGGGAGATTCTGTGAGCGAGGAGTCCCAGCTAAAGCTCCAGGAGAGCATGGGAGATTCTGAGAGCAAAGCATCCTGGCCACGGCTCCAGGATAGCATGGGAGATTCTGTGACCGAGGCATCCCAGTTAGAGCTCCAGGAGAGCATGGGAGATTCTGAGAGCTTAGCATCCAGTCAGGGCTCCAGGAGAGCATGGGAGATTCTGCGAGTGAGGCTTCCAGGCCAAGGCACCAGGAGAGCATGGGAGATTCTGTGAGCAAGGCATCCAGGCCATGGCTCCAGGAGAGCATGGGAGATTCTGCGAGCGAGGCTTCCAGGCCAGGGCTCCAGGAGAGCATGGGAGACTCTGTGAGTGAAGCATCCCAGCCATGGCTCCAGGAGAGCATGGAAGATTCTGGCAGTGAGGCATCCCGGCCAGGGCTCCAAGAGAGCATGGGAGATTCTGAGAGCGAAGTATCTGGCCTGGGCTCCAGGAGAGCATGAGATATTCTCCGAGTGAGGCATCCTGGCTATGGCTCCAGGAGAGCATGTGAGATTCTGGAAGCGAGGCATCACAGCCAGCGCTCCAAGAGAGCTTGGGAGATTCTTGAAGCGAGGCATCCCGCCAGGGCTCCAGGAGAGGATGGGAGATTCTGAGAGCAAAGCATACCTGCCATGGCTCCAAGAGAGCATGGAAGATTCTGTGAGCGAGGCATCCCAGTTAGGGCTCCAAGAGAGCATGGGAGATTCTGCGAGCGAGGCATCCCAGTCAGTGCAGCAGGAGAGCATGGGAGATTCTGAGAGCGAAGCTTCTGGCAAGGGCTCCAGGAGAGCATGAGATATTCTCTAAGCGAGGCATCCGGGCAAAGGCTCCAGGAGAGCATGGGTGATTCTGCGAGCGAGGCATCCTGGCCAGGGCTCCAGGAGAGCATGGGTGATTCTGTGAGTGAGGCATCCTAGCCAGGGCTCCAGGAGAGCATGGGGGATTCTGGGGGCGAGGCATCCCGGCCAGGGCTCCAAGAGAGCTTGGGAGATTCTGTGAGTGAGTCCTCCCAGTCAGAGTTCCAGGAGAGCATGGGAGATTCTGCGAGTGAGGCATACTGGCAAGGGCTCCAGGAGAGCATGGGAGATTCTGTGAGTGAGGCATCCCAGTTAGTGCTCCAAGAGAGCATGGGAGAATCTGTGAGCGAGGCATCCTGGCCAGGGCTCCAAGAGAGCATGGGAGATTCTGTGAGCGAGGCATCCCAGTCAGAGCTCCAGGAAAGCAATGGAGATTCTGAGAGCAAAGTGTCCAGCCAGGGCTCCTAGAGAGCATGTGATATTCTGCGAGTGAGGATTCCAGGCCAAGGCACCAGGAGAGCATGGGAGATCCTGTGAGTGAGGCATCCAGGTCAAGTCTCCAGAAGAGCATGGGAGATTCTGTGAGCGAGGCATCCTGGCCAGTGCTCCAAGAGAGCATGGGAGATTTTGCGAGCAAGGCGTCCTCGCCAAAGCTCCAGGAGAGCATGGGAGATTCTGAGAGTGAAGCATCCTGGCCATGGCTCCAGGAGAGCATGGGAGATTCTGTGACCGAGGCATCCCAGTCACAGCTCCTGGAGAGCATGGGAGATTCTGAGGCTGAGGCATCCCAGTCAGAGCTACAGGAGAGCATGGGTGATTCTGAGAGCGAAGTGTCCGGCCAGGGCTCCAGGAGAGCAAGGGATATTCTCCAAGCGAGGCATCCTGGCCAAGGCTCCAGGAGAGCATGGGAGATTCTGCGAGCGAGGTATCCTGGCCAGGGCTCCAGGAGAGCATGAGAGATTCTGCAAGCATGGCTTCCCGGCCATAGCTCCAGGAGAGCATGGTAGATTCTGAGAGTGAGGTGTCGCGGCCAGGGCTCCAGGAGAGCATAAGAGATTCTGTAGGTGAGGCATCCTGGCCAGGGCTCCAGGAGAGCATGGGAGATTTTGTGAGCGATGCATCCTGGCCACGGCTCGTGGAGAGAATGGGAAAATCTGGAAGCAAGGTGTCCTGGCCAGGGCTCCAGGAAAGCATGGGAGATTCTGTGAGCGAGTTGTCCCGGCCAAAGCTCCAGGAGAGGAAGGGAGATTCTGTGAGCAAGGCGTCTTTTACCTGTGGCACACTGCCACCCGGTGGCAGATAGGGGAACTGCAACCACCGGAAGTCCCGATGAGGTTTTGAAAAAGGGCTCAATGCCGGGACCCTGTTCCAGGAGGTCGGGTAAAATCTGCCAGTGCCCCGCAAAAGGAGGCATGCAGCAGTGATGCAGTAACATCCGGGGGAATTCCTCGAGTGGATTCACAGATGGTGACGAGGCAAGAGAGAGAGAGAGCCAGGAAGAGATCCGTGGGGATGAGGCGTCCCAGCCAGGGCTCCAGGAGAGGATGGGAGATTCTGTGAGCAAAGCATCCTGGCCATGGCTCCAGGATAGCATGGGAGATTCTAAGACCGAGACATCCCAGTCAGAGCTCCAGGAGAGCATGGGAGATTCTGAGAGCGAAGCATCCAGCCAGGGCTCCAGGAGTGCATGAGATATTCTCCGAGTGAGGCATCCTGGCCAAGGCTCCAGGAGAGCATGGGAGATTGTGTGAGCAAGGAGTCCTTGCCAAACTCCAGGAGAGGATGGGAGATTCTTGGAGAGAGGCATCCCAGCCAGGGCTCCAGGAGAGGATGGGAGATTCTGTGAGTGAGGCATCCCAGTCAGAGCTCTGGGAGAGCATGGGAGATTCTGAGAGCGAAGCATCCAGCCAGGGTTCCAGGAGAGCATGGGATATTCTGTGAGTGAGGCATCCCAGTTAGGGCTCCAAGAGAGCATGGGAGATTCTGTGGGTGAGGCATCCCGGCCAGGGCTCCAGGAGAACATGAGAGATTCGGTGGACAAGGCATCCCAGCCAGGGCTCCAGGAGAGCAAGGGTGATTCTGAGAGCGAGGCGTCCTGGCCAGGGCTCCTGGAGACCATAAGAGATTCTGTTGGTGAGGCATCCTGGCCAGGGCTCCAGGATAGCACAGGAGACTCTGTGAGTGAAGCGTCCCAGCCATGGCTCCAGGAGAGCATGGGAGATTCTGGAAGTGAGGCATCCCAGTCAGGGCTCCAGGACAGCATGGGAGATTCTTGAAGCAAGGCGTCCTTGCCAGTGATCCCGGAAAGCATGGGAGATTCTGCGAGTGAGCTGTCCTGGCCAAAGCTCCAGGAGAGGATGGGAGATTCTTCGAGAGAGGCATCCCAGTCAGAGATTCTGAGAGCAAAGCATCCAGCCAGGGCTCCAGGGGAGCATGGGATATATTCTGTGAGTGAGGCATCCCAGTTAGGGCTCCAAGAGAGCATGGGAGATTCTGTGAGTGAGGCATCCCGGCCCTGGGCTCCAAGAGAGCATGGGAGATTCTGAGAGCGAAGTGTCCGGCCAAGGTTCCAGGAGAGCATGGGATATTCTGCGAGCAAGGCTTCCAGGCCAAGGCACCAGGAGAGCATGGGAGATTCTTTGAGCGAGGCATCCAGGCCAAGGCTCCAGGAGGGCATGGGAGATTCTGAGAGCAAAGCATCCTGGCCACGGCTCCAGGAGAGCATGGGAGATTCTGTGAGCGAGGCATCCCAGTCAGAGCTCCAGGAAAGCAATGGAGATTCTGAGAGCAAAGTGTCCGGCCAGGGCTCCTAGAGAGCATGTGATATTCTGCGAGTGAGGATTCCAGGCCAAGGCACCAGGAGAGCATGGGAGATCCTGTGAGTGAGGCATCCAGGTCAAGTCTCCAGGAGAGCATGGGAGATTCTGTGAGCGAGGCATCCTGGCCAGTGCTCCAAGAGAGCATGGGAGATTTTGCGACCGAGGCATCCCAGTCAGAGCTCCAGGAGAGCATGGGAGATTCTGAGAGTAAGGCTTCCAGGCCAAGGCACCAGGAGAGCATGGGAGATTCTGTGAGCGAGGCATCCAGGCCAAGGCTCCAGGAGGGCATGGGAGATTCTGAGAGCAAAGCATCCTGGCCAAGGCACCAGGAGAGCATGGGAGATTCTGTGAGCGAGGCATCCAGGCCAAGGCTCCAGGAGGGCATGGGAGATTCTGAGAGCAAAGCATCCTGGCCACGGCTCCAGGAGAGCATGGGAGATTCTGTGACCGAGGCATCCCAGTCAGAGCTCCAGGAGAGCATGGGAGATTCTGAGAGTGAAGCACCAGACAGGGATCCAGGAGAGCATTGGATATTCTGCCAGTGAGGCATCCTGGCCAAGGCTCCAGGAGGGCATGGGAGATTCTGAGGGTGAGGCATCCAGGCCAGGGCTCCAGGAGAACATAAGAGATTAGGTGGGCGAGGCATCCCAGCCAGGGCTTCAGGAGAGCATGGGAGAATCTGTGAGTGAGGCATCCCAGTCAGAGCTTCAGGAGAGCAATGGAGATTCTGAGAGCGAAGTGTCCGGCCACGGCTCCAGGAGAGCATGGGAGATTCTGTGAGTGAGGCATCCTGGCCATGGCTCCAGGAGAGCATGAGAGATTTTGCAAGCAAGGTGACCTCACCAAAGCTCCAGGAGAGCATGGGAGATTCTGAGAGCGAAGCATCCTGGCCACGGCTCCAGGAGAGCATGGGAGATTCTGTGACCGAGGCATCCCACTCAGAGCTCCAGGAGAGCATGGGAGATTCTGAGAGCAAAGCGCCAGACAGGGCTCCAGGAGAGCATTGGATATTCTGCAAGTGAGGCATCCTGGCCTCGGCTTCAGGAGAGCATGGGAGTTTCTGTGAGCGAGGCATCCCAGTCAGAGCTACAGGAGAGCATGAGAGATTCTGCTAGCGTGGCATCACGCCATAAGCTCCAGGAGAGCATGGGAGATTCTGAGAGTGAGGTGTCCTGGCCAGGGCTCCAGGAGAGCATAAGAGATTCTGTAGGTGAGGCATCCTGGCCAGGGCTCCAGGAGAGCATGGGAAAATCTGGAAGCGAGGCATCCCAGCCAGGGCTCCAGGAGAGGATGGGAGATTCTGTTAGCGAGGTGTCCCGGCCAAAGCTCCAGTAGAGCAAGGGAGATTCTGAGAGCAAAGCATCCTGGCCACGGCTCCAGGATAGCATGGGAGATTCTGTGAATGAGGCATCCCAGTCAGAGCTCCAGGATAGCATGGGAGATTCTGAGAGTGAAGTATCCAGCTAGGGCTCCAGGAGAGCATGGGAGATTCTGTGAGCGAGGCTTCCAGGCCAAGGCACCTGGAGAGCATGGGAGATTCTGAGAGCGAAGCATCCTGGCCACAGCTCTAGGAGAGTATGGGAGATTCTGTGAGCGAGGCATTCTGGCCAGGGCTCCAGGAGAGCATGGGATATTCTGCGACTGAGGCATCCTGGCCAAGGCTCCTGGAGAGCATGGGATATTCTGCGTGTGAGGCATCCAGGCTAAGGCTCCAGGAGAGCATGGGAGATTCTTGGAGAGAGGCATCCCAGCCAAGGCTCCAGGAGAGCATGGGAAATTCTGTGAGCAAGGCATCTCTTACCTGCGGTGCACTTCCACCCGGTGGAAGATAGGGGAACTGCAACCTCTGGAAGTCCCGATGAGGTTTTGAAAAAGGGCCTGATGCCGGGACCCAGTTCCAGGAGGCCAGGTAAAATCTGCCACTGCCCCGCAAAAGGTGGCGCGCAGCAGTGATGCCGTGATGTCCGGGGGAATTCCTCGAGAAGATTCACAGATGGCAAAGAGGCAAGAGAGAGATAGCCAGGAAGAGATCCGTGGGGATGAGGCGTCCCAGCCAGGGCTCCAGGAGAGGTTGGGAGATGCTGACAGCGAAGAGCCGGACAGGGCTCCAGGAGAGCATTGGATATTCTGTGAGTGAGGCATCCTGGCCAAGGCTCCAGGAGGGCAAGGGAGATTCTGAGGGTGAGGCATCCAGGCCAGGGCTCCAGGAGAACATGGGAGATTCTGAGAGCAAAGTGCCGGACAGGGCTCCAGGAGAGCATGGGATATTCTCCGAGAGAGGCATCCTGGCCAAGGCTCCAGGAGAGCAAGGGAGAAGTTGAGGGCAAGGCATCCCGGCCAGGGCTCCAGGAGAACATTAATGATTTGGTAGGTGAGGCGGGATGGCCAGGGTTTCCAAGAGAGCATGGGAGATTCTGAGAGTAAAGCTTCTGGCCAGGGCTCCAGGAGAGCGTGAGATATTCTCTGAGCGAGGCATCCTGGCCAGGGCTCAAGGAGAGCATGGGAGATTCTGCGAGCGAGGCATCCTGGCCAGGTCTCCAGGAGAGCATGGGAGAATCTGTGAGCGAAGCATCCTGGCCACGGCTCCAGGAGAGCATGGGAAAATCTGGAAGCGAGGAATCCAAGTCAGGTCTCCTGGAGAGCATTGGAGATTCTTGAAGCAAGGTGTCATTGCCATGGCTCCAGGAAAGCATGGGAGATTCTGCGAGCGAGCTGTCCCAGCCAAAGCTCCAGGAGAGGATGGGAGATTCTTCGAGAGAGGCATCCCAGCCAGGGCTCCAGGAGAGCATGGGAGATTCTGTGACCGAGGCATCCCAGTCAGAGCTCCAGGGGAGCATAGGAGATGCTGAGAGCAAAGTGCCAGACAGGGCTCCAGGAGAGCATTGGATATTCTGCGAGTGAGGCATCCTGGCCAAGGCTCCAGGAGAGCATGGGAGATTCTTGGAGAGAGGCATCCCAGCCAGGGCTCCAGGAGAGCATGGGAAATTCTGTGAGCGAGGCATCTCTTATCTGCGGCGCACTGCCACCCGGTGGCAGATAGGGGAACTGCAACCTCCGGAAGTCCCGATGAGGTTTTGAAAAAGGGCCAGATGCCGGGACCCAGTTCCAGGAGGCTGGGTAAAATATGCCAGTGCCCCTCAAAAGGTGGCGCACAGCACTGATGCCGTGATGTCCAGGGGAATTCCTCAAGTGGATTCACAGATGGAGAAGAGGCAAAGAGAAAGAGAGCCAGGAAGAGATCCGTGGGGATGAGGTGTCCCAGCCATGGCTCCAGGAGAGGATGGGAGATTCTGTGAGCAAGGAGTCCCGGCCAAAGCTCCAGGAGAGCATGGGAGATTCTGAGAGCAAAGCATCCTGGCCACGGCTCCAGGATAGCATGGGAGATTCTGTGACCGAGGCATCCCAGTCAGAGCTCCAGGAGAGCATGGGAGATTCTGAGAGCAAAGCGTCCGGCCAGGGCTCCAGGAAAGCCTAAGAGATTCTGTAGGTGAGGCATCCTGGCCAGGGCTCCAGGAGAGCATGGGAGATTCTGTGAGAGAAGCGTCTGGCCAGTGCTCCAGGAGAGCATGAGTTATTCTCTGAGCGAGGCTTCCTGGCCAAGGCTCCAGGAGAGCATGGGAGATTCTGCAAGCGAGGTATCCTGGGCAGGGCTCCAGGAGAGCATGAGAGATTCTGCAAGCGTGGCATCCCGGCCAAAGCTCCAGGAGAGCATGGGAGATTCTGAGAGTGAGGTGTCCCGGCCAGGGCTCCAGGAGAGCATAAGAGATTCTGTAGGTGAGGCATCCTGGCCAGGGCTCCTGGAGAGCATGGTAGAATCTGTGAGTGAAGCATCCTGGCCATGGCTCCAGGAGAGCATGGGAAAATCTTGAAGCGAGGCATCACAGTCAGAGCTCCAGGAGAGCATGGGAGATTCTGTGAGCGAAGCGTCTGGCAAGGGCTCCAGGAGAGCATGAGATATTCTCTGAGCAAGGCTTCCTGGCCAAGGCTCCAGGAGAGCATGGGAGATTCTGAGAGTGAGGTGCCCTGGCCATGGCTCCAGGAGAGCATGGGAGATTCTTGGAGAGAGGCATCCCAGCCAGGGCTCCAGGAGAGCATGGGAGATGTCAAGGGCAAGGCGTCCCGGCCAGGGCTCCTGGAGAACATTAATGATTTGGTAGGCGAGGCATCCCGGCCAGGGCTCCAAGAGCGCATGGGAGATTCAGAGAGCGAAGCTTCTGGCCAGGGCTCCAGGAGAGCGTGAGATATTCTCTGAGCGAGGCATCCAGACCAAGGCTCCAGGAGAGCATGGGAGATTCTGTCAGCGAGGCATCATGGCCAGGGCTCCAGGAGAGCATGGGAGATTTTGTGAGCAAGGCATCCTTGCCAAAGCTCCAGGAGAGCATGGGAGATTCTGAGAGCGAGGCTTCCAGGCAAAGGCACCAGGAGAGCATGGGAGATTCTGAGAGTGAGGCATCCCAGTCAGAGCTCCAGGAGAGCATGGGAGATTCTGAGAGCGAAGCGCCGGACAGGGCTCCAGGAGAGCATTGGATATTCTGTGAGTGAGGCATCCTGGCTAAGGCTCCAGGAGAGCATGGGAGATTGTGGGGGCGAGGCTCCCCGGCCAGGGCTCCAGGAGAACATAAGAGATTTGGTAGGCAAGGCATCCCGTCCAGGGCTCCAGTAGAGCATGGGAGATTCTGAGAGCAAAGCATCCTGGCCACGGCTCCAGGATAGCATGGAAGATTCTGTGACAGAGGCATCCCAGTCAGAGCTCCAGGAGAGTATGGGAGATTCTGAGAGCGAAGCGTCCAGCCAGGGCTCCAAGAGAGCATGGGAGATTCTGTGAGCGAGGCATCCCGGGTAGAGCTTCAAGAGAGCATGGGAGATTCTGTGAGCGAGGCATCCCAGTCAGAGCTCTGGGAGAGAATGGGAGAGTCTGAGAATGAAGTGTCTGGCCAGGGCTCCAGGACAGCATAGGATATTCTCTGAGCGAAGCATCCTGGCCAAGGCTCCAGGAGAGCATGGGATATTCTGTGAGCGAGGCTTCCAGGCCAAGGCACCAGGAGTGCATGGGAGATTCTGTGAGTGAGGCATCCTGGCCAGGGCTCCAGGCGAGCATGGGAGATTTTGCGAGCAAGGCGTCCTCGCCAAAGCTCCAGGAGAGCATGGGAGATTCTGAGAGCGAAGCATCCTGGCCACGGCTCCAGGAGAGCATGGGAGATTCTGAGAGTGAGGTGTCCTGGCCATGGCTCCAGGAGAGCATGGGAGATTCTTGGAGAGAGGCATCCCAGCCAGGGCTCCAGGAGAGCATGGGATATATTCTGTGAGTGAGGCATCCCAGTTTGGGCTCCAAGAGAGCATGGGAGATTCTGTGAGCGAGACATCCCAGTTAAAGGTCCAAGAGTGCATGGGAGAATCTGTAAGCAAGGCATCCTGGCCAGGGCTCAAAGAGAGCATGGGAGATTCTGTGACCAAGGCATCCCAGTCAGAGCTCCAAGAGAGCATGGGAGATGCTGAGGGTGAAGCATCTGGCGAGGGCTCCTGGAGAGCATGGGGTATTCTGCAAGTGAGGCTTCCAGGCCAAGGCACCAGGAGAGCATGGGAAATTCTGCGAGCGAGGCATCCAAATCAGAGCTACAGGAGAGAGCATGGGTTATTCCGAGAGTGAAGCATCTGGCCAGGGCTCCAGGAGAGCATGGGATATTCTCAGAGCAAGGCATCCTGGCCAAGGCTCCAGGAGAGCATGGGAAAATCTGGAAGCGAGGCATCCCAGTCAGGTCTCCAGGAGAGCATGGGAGATTCTTGAAGCAAGGTGTCCTGGCCATGGCTCCTGGAAAGCATGGGAGATTCTGCGAGCGAGCTGTCCCAGCCAAAGCTCCTCGAGAGGATGGGAGATTCTTGGAGAGCGTCATCCCAGCCTGGGCTCCAGGAGAGCATGGGAGATTTTGTGACCGAGGCATCCCAGTCAGAGCTACAGGAGAGCATGGGAGATTCTGAGAGCGATGCGTCCGGCCAAGGCCTCCAGGAGAGCATTGGATATATTCTGTGAGTGAGGCATCACAGTTAGGGCTCCAAGAGAGCATGGGAGAATCTGTGAATGAGGCATCCCAGCCAGGGCTCCAAGAGAGCATGGGAGATTCTGTGAGCGAGGCTTCCAGGCCAAGGCACCAGGAGAGCATGGGAGATCAGTTAAGCGAGGCATCCAGGTCAAGGCTCCAGGAGAGCATGGGAGATTCTGTGAGCGAGGCATCCTGGTCAGGGCTCCAAGAGAGCATGGGAGATTTTGCGAGCGAGGCGTCCTCGCCAAAGCTCCAGGAGAGCATGGGAGATCAGTTAAGCGAGGCATCCAGGTCAAGGCTCCAGGAGAGCATGGGAGATTCTGTGAGTGAGGCATCCTGGTCAGGGCTCCAAGAGAGCATGGGAGATTTTGTGAGCGAGGCATCCTCGCCAAAGCTCCAGGAGAGCATGGGAGATTCTGCAAGTGAGGCTTCCAGGCCAAGGCACCAGGAGAGCATGGGAGATTTTGAGAGCGAGGCATCCTGGTCAGGGCTCCAAGAGAGCATGGGAGATTCTGAGAGTGAAGCATCCTGGCCAGGGCTCCCGGAGAGCATGGCAGATTCTGTGACCGAGGCATCCCAGTCAGAGCTCCAGGAGAGCATGGGATATTCTGAGAGCGAAGCATCTGGCGAGGGCTCCTGGAGAGCATGGGGTATTCTGCAAGTGAGGCTTCCAGGCCAAGGCACCAGGAGAGCATGGGAGATTCTGAGAGCGAGGCATCCTGGTCAGGGCTCCAAGAGAGCATGGGAGATTCTGTGAGCGAGGAATTTCAGTCAGAGCTCCAGGAGAGCATGGGAGATTCTGAGAGTAAGGTATCGCGGCCAGGGCTCCAGGAGAGCATAAGAGATTCTGTAGGTGAGGCATCCTGACCAGGGCTCCAGGAGAGCATGGGAGATTCTGTGAGCGATGCATCCTGGCCACGGTTCCTGGAGAGCATGGGAAAATCTGGAAGCGAGGCATCCCAGTCAGAGCTCCAGCAGAGCATGGGTGATTCAGAGAGCGAAGCGTCCGGCCAGGGCTCCAGGGTAGCATGGGATATTCTGTGAGTGAGGCTTCCAGGCCAAGGCAGCAGCAGAGCATGAGAGATCCTGTGAGCGAGGCATCCAGGTTAAGGGTCCAGGAGAGCATGGGAGATTTTGTGAGTGAGGCATGCCAGTTAGGGCACCAAGAGAGCATGGGAGAATTTGTGGGCGAGGTATCCCAGCCAGGGCTCCAGGAGAGCATAGGAGATTCTGAGAGCGAAGCGCCGGACAGGGCTCCAGGAGAGCATTGGATTTTCTGCGAGTGAGGCATCCTGGCCAAGGCTCCTGGAGAGCAAGGGAGATTCTGAGGTGAGGCATCCCGGCCAGGGGCTCCAGGAGAACATAAGAGATTCAGTAGGCAAGGCAATCCCGGCCAGGGCTCCTGGAGAGCATGGGAGATTCTGAAAGCGAGGCATCCTGGCCAGGGCTCCAAGAGAGCTAGGAGATTCTGTGAGCGAGGCATCCCAGTCAGAGCTCCAGGAGAGCATGGGAGATTCTGAGAGCAAAGTGTCTGGCCAGGGCTCCAAGAGAGCATGAGATATTCTCCGAGTGAGGCATCCTGGCTATGGCTCCAGGAGAGCATGGGAGATTCTGTGACCGAGGCATCCCAGTCAGCTCTCCAGGAGAGCATGGGAGATTCTGAGAGCGAGGCATCCCAGCCAGGGCTCCAGGAGAACATAAGAGATTTGGTAGGCGAGGCAACCTGGCCAGGGCTCCAGGAGAGCATGGAAGATTCTGTGAGCGAGGCATCCCAGTTTGGACTCCAAGAGAACATGGGAGGTTCTGTGAGTGAGGCATCCCGGCCAGGGCTCCAAGAGAGCATGGGAGATTCTGTGAGCGAGGCATCCCAGTCAGAGCTGCAGGAGAGCATGGGAGACTCTGAGAGCGAAGTGTCCGGCCAGGGCTCCAGGAGAGCATGAGATATTCTCCGAGTGAGGCATCCTGGCCAAGGCTCCAGGAGAGCATGGGAGATTCTGCGAGCGAGGCATCCCAGTCAGAGCTGCAGGAGAGCATGGGAGATTCTGAGAGCAAAGCGTCTGGCCAGGGCTCCAGGAGAGCATGAGATATTCTCTAAGCAATGCATCCTGGCCAAGGCTCCAGGAGAGCATGGGTGATTCTGTGAGCGAGGCATCCTGCCCAGGGCTCCAGGAGAGCATGGGAGATTCTGTGAGCGAGGCATCCTGGCCAGGGCTCCAGGAGAGCATGGGGGATTCTGGGGGCGAGGCATCCCGGCAAGGGGTCCAAGAGAGCTTGGGAGATTCTGTGAGTGAGTCATCCCAGTCAGAGTTCCAGGAGAGCATGGGAGATTCTGCGAGTGAGGCATCCTGGATAAGGCTCCAGGAGAGCATGGGAGATTCTGTGAGTGAGTCATCCCAGTCAGAGCTCCAGGAGAGCATGGGAGATTCTGCAAGTGAGGCATCCTGGCCAGGGCTCTAGGAGAGCATGGGATATTCTGCGAGCGAGGCTTCCAGGCCAAGGCTCCAGGAGAGCATGGGAGATCCTGTGAGCGAGGCATCCAGGTCAAGGCTCCAGGAGAGCATGGGAGATTCTGAGAGTGAGGTGTCGCGGCCAGGGCTCCAGGAGAGCATAAGAGATTCTGTAGGTGAGGCATCCTGGCCAGGGCTCCAGGAGAGCATGGGAGATTCTGTGAGTGATGCATCCTGGCCACAGCTCCTGGAGAGCATGGGAAAATCTGGAAGCAAGGTGTCCTGGCCAGGGCTCCAGGAAAGCATGGGAGATTCTGTGAGCGAGTTGTCCCGGCCAAAGCTCCAGGAGAGGATGGGAGATTCTGTGAGTGAGGTGTCTTTTACCTGCGGTGCACTGCCACCCGGTGGCAGATAGGGGAACTGCAATGACCGGAAGTCCCAATGAGGTTTTGAAAAAGGGCTCTATGCCGGTACCCTGTTCCAGGAGGCCGGGTAAAATCTGCCAGTGCCCCGCAAAAGGAGGCACGCAGCAGTGATGCAGTGAAGTCCGGGGGAATTCCTCGAGTGGATTCACAGATGGTGAAGAGGCAAGAGAGAGAGAGCCAGGAAGAGATCCGTGGGGATGAGGTGTCCCAGCCAGGTCTCCAGGAGAGCATGGGAGATTCTGAGACTGAGGCATCCCAGTCAGAGCTCCAGGAGAGCATGGGAGATTCTGCGAATGAGGCATCCTGGCCAAGGCTCCAGGAGAGCATGGGAGATTATGAGGGCGAGGCATCCCGGAAAGGGCTCCAGGAGAGCATGGGAGATTCTGTGAGCGAGGCATCCCAGTCAGAGCTACAGGAGAGCATGGGTGATTCTGTGAGCGAAGCATCCAGCCAGGGCTCCAGGAGAGCAAGGGATATATACTGTGAGTGAGGCATCCCGGCCAGGGCTCCAAGGGAGCATGGGAGATTCTGTGACCGAGGCATCCCAGTCAGAGCTCCGGGAGAGCAATGGAGATTCTGAGAGTGAGTTGTCCCGGCCAAAGCTCCAGGAGAGCATGGGAGATTCTGTGAGTGAGGTATCCAGGCCAAGGCTCCAGGAGAGCATGGGAGATTTTGCGTGCAAGGCATCCTCGCCAAGGCTCCAGGAGAGCATGGGAGATTCTGTGAGCGAGGCATCCTGGCCAGGGCTCCAGGAGAGCATGGGAGATTCTGTGACCGAGGCATCCCAGTCAGAGCTCCCGGAGAGCATGGGAGATTCTGAGAGCGAAGTGTCCAGCCAGGGCTCCAGGAGAACATAAGAGATTCGGTAGGCAAGGCATCCCGGCCTGGGCTCCTGGAGAGCATGGGAGATTCTGAGAGCGAAGCATCCTGGCCACGTCTCCAGGAGGGCATGGGAGATTCTGTGACTGAGGCATCCCAGTCAGAGCTCCAGGAGAGCATGGGAGATTCTGAGAGCAAAGCGCCGGTCAGGGCTCCAGGAGAGCATGGGAGATAGTGAGAGCGAGGCGTCCTGGCCAGGGCTCCAGGAGAGCATAAGAGATTCTGTTGGCGAGGCATCCTGGCCATGGCTCCAGGAGAGCATGCGAGATTCTGTGAGCGAGGCATCCTGTCCAGGGCTCCAGGAGAGAATGGGAGATTCTGTAGGTGAGGCATCCTGTCTAGGGCTCCAGGAGAGCATGGGAGATTCTGTGAGCGAAGCATTCTGGCCGCGGCTCCAGGAGAGCATGGGAAAATCTGGAAGCGAGGCATCCCAGCCAGGGCTCCAGGAGAGTATGGGAGATTCTGTGAGCGAGGAGTACCGGCCAAAGCTCCAGTAGAGCATTGGATATTCTGTGAGTGAGTGATCCTGGCCAAGGCTCCAGGAGAGCATGGGAGATTCTGTGAGCGAGACATCCCAGTTAGAGCTCCAAGAGAGCATGGGAGATTCTGTGAGCGAGGCATCAAAGCCAGGGCTTCAAGAGAGCATGGGAGATTCTGTGAGTGAGGCATCCCAGTCAGCGCTCCAGGAGAGCATGGGAGATTCTGTGAGTGAGGTGTCCCAGCCAGGAGATCATGGGAGATTATGAGAGGGAGGCATCCCGACCAGGACTCCAAGAGAGCATGGGAGATTCTGTGAGGGAGGCGTTCAGGCCAGGGCTCCAGGAGAGCATGGGAGATTCTGAGAGCGAGGCATCCCAGTTAGGGCTCCAAGAGAGCATGGAAGGTTCAGTGAGTGAGGCATCCCGCCCAGGGCTCCAAGAGAGCATGGGAGATTCTGTGAGCGAGGCATCCCAGTCAGAGCTGCAGGAGAGCATGGGAGATTCAGAGAGCGAAGCTTCTGGCCAGGGCTCCAGGAGAGCATGAGATATTCTCTAAGCGAGGCATCCTGGCCAGGGCTCCAGGAGAACATGGGAGATTCTGTGAGTGAGTCATCCCAGTCAGAGCTCCAGGAGAGCATGGGAGATTCTGCAAGTGAGGCATCCTGGCCAGGGCTCTAGGAGAGCATGGGATATTCTGCGAGCGAGGCTTCCAGGCCAAGGCTCCAGGAGAGCATGGGAGATCCTGTGAGCGAGGCATCCAGGTCAAGGCTCCAGGAGAGCATGGGAGATTCTGAGAGTGAGGTGTCGCGGCCAGGGCTCCAGGAGAGCATAAGAGATTCTGTAGGTGAGACATCCTGGCCAGGGCTCCAGGAGAGCATGGGAGATTCTGTGAGTGATGCATCCTGGCCACGGCTCCTGGAGAGCATGGGAAAATCTGGAAGCAAGGTGTCCTGGCCAGGGCTCCAGGAAAGCATGGGAGATTCTGTGAGCGAGTTGTCCCGGCCAAAGCTCCAGGAGAGGATGGGAGATTCTGTGAGTGAGGTGTCTTTTACCTGCGGTGCACTGCCACCCGGTGGCAGATAGGGGAACTGCAATGACCGGAAGTCCCAATGAGGTTTTGAAAAAGGGCTCAAAGCCGGGACCCTGTTCCAGGAGGCCGGGTAAAATCTGCCAGTGCCCCGCAAAAGGAGGCACGCAGCAGTGATGCAGTGAAGTCCGGGGGAATTCCTCGAGTGGATTCACAGATGGTGAAGAGGCAAGAGAGAGAGAGCCAGGAAGAGATCCGTGGGGATGAGGTGTCCCAGCCAGGTCTCCAGGAGAGCATGGGAGATTCTGAGACTGAGGCATCCCAGTCAGAGCTCCAGGAGAGCATGGGAGATTCTGCGAATGAGGCATCCTGGCCAAGGCTCCAGGAGAGCATGGGAGATTATGAGGGCGAGGCATCCCGGAAAGGGCTCCAGGAGAGCATGGGAGATTCTGTGAGCGAGGCATCCCAGTCAGAGCTACAGGAGAGCATGGGTGATTCTGTGAGCGAAGCATCCAGCCAGGGCTCCAGGAGAGCAAGGGATATATACTGTGAGTGAGGCATCCCGGCCAGGGCTCCAAGGGAGCATGGGAGATTCTGTGACCGAGGCATCCCAGTCAGAGCTCCGGGAGAGCAATGGAGATTCTGAGAGTGAGTTGTCCCGGCCAAAGCTCCAGGAGAGCATGGGAGATTCTGTGAGTGAGGTATCCAGGCCAAGGCTCCAGGTGAGCATGGGAGATTTTGCGTGCAAGGCATCCTCGCCAAGGCTCCAGGAGAGCATGGGAGATTCTGTGAGCGAGGCATCCTGGCCAGGGCTCCAGGAGAGCATGGGAGATTCTGTGACCGAGGCATCCCAGTCAGAGCTCCCGGAGAGCATGGGAGATTCTGAGAGCGAAGTGTCCAGCCAGGGCTCCAGGAGAACATAAGAGATTCGGTAGGCAAGGCATCCCGGCCTGGGCTCCTGGAGAGCATGGGAGATTCTGAGAGTGAAGCATCCTGGCCACGTCTCCAGGAGGGCATGGGAGATTCTGTGACTGAGGCATCCCAGTCAGAGCTCCAGGAGAGCATGGGAGATTCTGAGAGCAAAGCGCCGGTCAGGGCTCCAGGAGAGCATGGGAGATAGTGAGAGCGAGGCGTCCTGGCCAGGGCTCCAGGAGAGCATAAGAGATTCTGTCGGCGAGGCATCCTGGCCATGGCTCCAGGAGGGCATGCGAGATTCTGTGAGCGAGGCATCCTGTCCAGGGCTCCAGGAGAGAATGGGAGATTCTGTAGGTGAGGCATCCTGTCTAGGGCTCCAGGAGAGCATGGGAGATTCTGTGAGCGAAGCATTCTGGCCGCGGCTCCAGGAGAGCATGGGAAAATCTGGAAGCGAGGCATCCCAGCCAGGGCTCCAGGAGAGTATGGGAGATTCTGTGAGCGAGGAGTACCGGCCAAAGCTCCAGTAGAGCATTGGATATTCTGTGAGTGAGTGATCCTGGCCAAGGCTCCAGGAGAGCATGGGAGATTCTATGAGCGAGACATCCCAGTTAGAGCTCCAAGAGAGCATGGGAGATTCTGTGAGCGAGGCATCAAAGCCAGGGCTTCAAGAGAGCATGGGAGATTCTGTGAGTGAGGCATCCCAGTCAGCGCTCCAGGAGAGCATGGGAGATTCTGTGAGTGAGGTGTCCCAGCCAAAGCTCCAGGAGAGCATGGGAGATTCTGAGAGTGAAGCATCCTGGCCACAGCTCCTGGAGAGCAGCGGAGATTCTGGAAGTGAGTCATCCTGGCCGGGGCTCCAAGACAACATGGGAGACTCAAGGAGAGCATGGGCGATTCTGAAAACGAGGTGGCCTGTCCAGAGCTCCAGGAGAGCATGGGAGATTCTGAGAGCGAAGCTTCTGGCCATGGCTCCAAGAGAGCATGGGAGATTCTGAGAGTGAGGTGTCCTGGCCAGGGCTCCAGGAGAGCTGGGGAGACTCCAGGAGAACCAAAGCCCCGGTCAGGGTTCCAGGAGAGCATGGGTGAATCTGGAAGCGAGGCATCCCAGCCAGGGCTCCAAGAGAGCATGGGAGATTCTGTGGGTGAGCCATCCCAGCCATGGCTCCAAGAGAGCGTGGGAGATTCTGTGAGTGAGGCATCCCCACCAGGGCTCCAGGAGAGCATGGGAGATTCTGCGAGCGAGGTGTCCCAGCCAAAGCTCCAGGAGAGCATGGGAGATTCTGGAAGTGAGTCATCCCGGCCGGGGCTCCAAGAGAGCATGGGAGATTTTGTGAGCGAGGCATCCCTGTCAGAGCTCCAGGAGAGCATGGGAGATTCTGTAAGCGAGGCATACCGGCCAGGGCTCCAGGAGAGCATGGGAGATTCTGTAAGCAAAGTATCCTAGCCAGAGATCCAGGAGAGCATGGGAGATTCTGCGAGCGAGGCATCCCAGCCAGGTCTCCAGGAGAGCATGGGAGATTCTGTGAGCGAGGGATCCCAGTCCGGGCTCCAGGAGAGCAAGGGAGATTCTTGAAGCAAGGCGTCCCGGCCAGGGCTCCAGGAGAGCATGGGAGTTTCTGCGAGTGAGGTGTCCTGGCCAAAACTCCAGGAGAGCATGGGAGATTCTGAGAGTGAGGCATCCAGGCCAGGGCTCCAGGAGAGCATGGGAGATTCTGTAGGTGAGGCATCTGGCCAGGACTCCAGGAGAGCATGGGAGATTCTGTGAGTGAAGCATCCCGGCCAGGGCTCCAGGAGAGCATGGGAGATTTTGTGGGTGAGGAGTCCTGGCCAGGGCTCCAGGAGAGCATAAGAGATTCTGAGAGCGAAGCATCCTGGCCAAGGCTCCAGGAGAGCGTGAGATATTCTCTGAGCGAGGCATCCAGACCAAGGCTCCAGGAGAGCATGGGAGATTCTGTCAGCGAGGCATCATGGCCAGGGCTCCAGGAGAGCATGGGAGATTTTGTGAGCAAGGCATCCTTGCCAAAGCTCCAGGAGAGCATGGGAGATTCTGAGAGCGAGGCTTCCAGGCAAAGGCACCAGGAGAGCATGGGAGATTCTGAGAGTGAGGCATCCCAGTCAGAGCTCCAGGAGAGCATGGGAGATTCTGAGAGCGAAGCGCCGGACAGGGCTCCAGGAGAGCATTGGATATTCTGTGAGTGAGGCATCCTGGCTAAGGCTCCAGGAGAGCATGGGAGATTGTGGGGGCGAGGCTCCCCGGCCAGGGCTCCAGGAGAACATAAGAGATTTGGTAGGCAAGGCATCCCGTCCAGGGCTCCAGTAGAGCATGGGAGATTCTGAGAGCAAAGCATCCTGGCCACGGCTCCAGGATAGCATGGAAGATTCTGTGACAGAGGCATCCCAGTCAGAGCTCCAGGAGAGTATGGGAGATTCTGAGAGCGAAGCGTCCAGCCAGGGCTCCAAGAGAGCATGGGAGATTCTGTGAGCGAGGCATCCCGGGTAGAGCTTCAAGAGAGCATGGGAGATTCTGTGAGCGAGGCATCCCAGTCAGAGCTCCGGGAGAGAATGGGAGAGTCTGAGAATGAAGTGTCTGGCCAGGGCTCCAGGACAGCATAGGATATTCTCTGAGCGAAGCATCCTGGCCAAGGCTCCAGGAGAGCATGGGATATTCTGTGAGCGAGGCTTCCAGGCCAAGGCACCAGGAGTGCATGGGAGATTCTGTGAGTGAGGCATCCTGGCCAGGGCTCCAGGCGAGCATGGGAGATTTTGCGAGCAAGGCGTCCTCGCCAAAGCTCCAGGAGAGCATGGGAGATTCTGAGAGCGAAGCATCCTGGCCACGGCTCCAGGAGAGCATGGGAGATTCTGAGAGTGAGGTGTCCTGGCCATGGCTCCAGGAGAGCATGGGAGATTCTTGGAGAGAGGCATCCCAACCAGGGCTCCAGGAGAGCATGGGATATATTCTGTGAGTGAGGCATCCCAGTTTGGGCTCCAAGAGAGCATGGGAGATTCTGTGAGCGAGACATCCCAGTTAAAGGTCCAAGAGTGCATGGGAGAATCTGTGAGCAAGGCATCCTGGCCAGGGCTCAAAGAGAGCATGGGAGATTCTGTGACCAAGGCATCCCAGTCAGAGCTCCAAGAGAGCATGGGAGATGCTGAGGGTGAAGCATCTGGCGAGGGCTCCTGGAGAGCATGGGGTATTCTGCAAGTGAGGCTTCCAGGCCAAGGCACCAGGAGAGCATGGGAAATTCTGCGAGCGAGGCATCCAAATCAGAGCTACAGGAGAGAGCATGGGTTATTCCGAGAGTGAAGCATCTGGCCAGGGCTCCAGGAGAGCATGGGATATTCTCAGAGCAAGGCATCCTGGCCAAGGCTCCAGGAGAGCATGGGAAAATCTGGAAGCGAGGCATCCCAGTCAGGTCTCCAGGAGAGCATGGGAGATTCTTGAAGCAAGGTGTCCTGGCCATGGCTCCTGGAAAGCATGGGAGATTCTGCGAGCGAGCTGTCCCAGCCAAAGCTCCTCGAGAGGATGGGAGATTCTTGGAGAGCGTCATCCCAGCCTGGGCTCCAGGAGAGCATGGGAGATTTTGTGACCGAGGCATCCCAGTCAGAGCTACTGGAGAGCATGGGAGATTCTGAGAGCGATGCGTCCGGCCAAGGCCTCCAGGAGAGCATTGGATATATTCTGTGAGTGAGGCATCACAGTTAGGGCTCCAAGAGAGCATGGGAGAATCTGTGAATGAGGCATCCCAGCCAGGGCTCCAAGAGAGCATGGGAGATTCTGTGAGCGAGGCTTCCAGGCCAAGGCACCAGGAGAGCATGGGAGATCAGTTAAGCGAGGCATCCAGGTCAAGGCTCCAGGAGAGCATGGGAGATTCTGTGAGCGAGGCATCCTGGTCAGGGCTCCAAGAGAGCATGGGAGATTTTGCGAGCGAGGCGTCCTCGCCAAAGCTCCAGGAGAGCATGGGAGATCAGTTAAGCGAGGCATCCAGGTCAAGGCTCCAGGAGAGCATGGGAGATTCTGTGAGCGAGGCATCCTGGTCAGGGCTCCAAGAGAGCATGGGAGATTTTGTGAGCGAGGCATCCTCGCCAAAGCTCCAGGAGAGCATGGGAGATTCTGCAAGTGAGGCTTCCAGGCCAAGGCACCAGGAGAGCATGGGAGATTTTGAGAGCGAGGCATCCTGGTCAGGGCTCCAAGAGAGCATGGGAGATTCTGAGAGTGAAGCATCCTGGCCAGGGCTCCCGGAGAGCATGGCAGATTCTGTGACCGAGGCATCCCAGTCAGAGCTCCAGGAGAGCATGGGATATTCTGAGAGCGAAGCATCTGGCGAGGGCTCCTGGAGAGCATGGGGTATTCTGCAAGTGAGGCTTCCAGGCCAAGGCACCAGGAGAGCATGGGAGATTCTGAGAGCGAGGCATCCTGGTCAGGGCTCCAAGAGAGCATGGGAGATTCTGTGAGCGAGGAATTTCAGTCAGAGCTCCAGGAGAGCATGGGAGATTCTGAGAGTAAGGTATCGCGGCCAGGGCTCCAGGAAAGCATAAGAGATTCTGTAGGTGAGGCATCCTGACCAGGGCTCCAGGAGAGCATGGGAGATTCTGTGAGCGATGCATCCTGGCCACGGTTCCTGGAGAGCATGGGAAAATCTGGAAGCGAGGCATCCCAGTCAGAGCTCCAGCAGAGCATGGGTGATTCAGAGAGCGAAGCGTCCGGCCAGGGCTCCAGGATAGCATGGGATATTCTGTGAGTGAGGCTTCCAGGCCAAGGCAGCAGCAGAGCATGAGAGATCCTGTGAGCGAGGCATCCAGGTTAAGGGTCCAGGAGAGCATGGGAGATTTTGTGAGTGAGGCATGCCAGTTAGGGCACCAAGAGAGCATGGGAGAATTTGTGAGCGAGGTATCCCAGCCAGGGCTCCAGGAGAGCATAGGAGATTCTGAGAGCGAAGCGCCGGACAGGGCTCCAGGAGAGCATTGGATTTTCTGCGAGTGAGGCATCCTGGCCAAGGCTCCTGGAGAGCAAGGGAGATTCTGAGGTGAGGCATCCCGGCCAGGGGCTCCAGGAGAACATAAGAGATTCAGTAGGCAAGGCAATCCCGGCCAGGGCTCCTGGAGAGCATGGGAGATTCTGAAAGCGAGGCATCCTGGCCAGGGCTCCAAGAGAGCTAGGAGATTCTGTGAGCGAGGCATCTAAGTCAGAGCTCCAGGAGAGCATGGGAGATTCTGAGAGCAAAGTGTCTGGCCAGGGCTCCAAGAGAGCATGAGATATTCTCCGAGTGAGGCATCCTGGCTATGGCTCCAGGAGAGCATGGGAGATTCTGTGACCAAGGCATCCCAGTCAGCTCTCCAGGAGAGCATGGGAGATTCTGAGAGCGAGGCATCCCAGCCAGGGCTCCAGGAGAACATAAGAGATTTGGTAGGCGAGGCAACCTGGCCAGGGCTCCAGGAGAGCATGGAAGATTCTGTGAGCGAGGCATCCCAGTTTGGACTCCAAGAGAGCATGGGAGGTTCTGTGAGTGAGGCATCCCGGCCAGGGCTCCAAGAGAGCATGGGAGATTCTGTGAGCGAGGCATCCCAGTCAGAGCTGCAGGAGAGCATGGGAGACTCTGAGAGCGAAGTGTCCGGCCAGGGCTCCAGGAGAGCATGAGATATTCTCCGAGTGAGGCATCCTGGCCAAGGCTCCAGGAGAGCATGGGAGATTCTGCGAGCGAGGCATCCCAGTCAGAGCTGCAGGAGAGCATGGGAGATTCTGAGAGCAAAGCGTCTGGCCAGGGCTCCAGGAGAGCATGAGATATTCTCTAAGCAATGCATCCTGGCCAAGGCTCCAGGAGAGCATGGGTGATTCTGTGAGCGAGGCATCCTGCCCAGGGCTCCAGGAGAGCATGGGAGATTCTGTGAGCGAGGCATCCTGGCCAGGGCTCCAGGAGAGCATGGGGGATTCTGGGGGCGAGGCATCCCGGCAAGGGGTCCAAGAGAGCTTGGGAGATTCTGTGAGTGAGTCATCCCAGTCAGAGTTCCAGGAGAGCATGGGAGATTCTGCGAGTGAGGCATCCTGGATAAGGCTCCAGGAGAGCATGGGAGATTCTGCGAGTGAGGCATCCTGGCCAGGGCTCCAGGAGAGCATTGGATATTCTGCGAGTGAGGCTTCCAGGCAAAGGCACCAGGAGAGCATGGGAGATTCTGAGAGTGAAACATCCTGGCTATGGCTGCAGGATAGCATGGGAGATTCTGAGAGCGAGGCATCCCAGTTAGGGCTCCAAGAGAGCATGGAAGGTTCAGTGAGTGAGGCATCCCGGCCAGGGCTCCAAGAGAGCATGGGAGATTCTGTGAGCGAGGCATCCCAGTCAGAGCTGCAGGAGAGCATGGGAGATTCAGAGAGCGAAGCTTCTGGCCAGGGCTCCAGGAGAGCATGAGATATTCTCTAAGCGAGGCATCCTGGCCAGGGCTCCAGGAGAACATGGGAGATTCTGTGAGTGAGTCATCCCAGTCAGAGCTCCAGGAGAGCATGGGAGATTCTGCAAGTGAGGCATCCTGGCCAGGGCTCTAGGAGAGCATGGGATATTCTGCGAGCGAGGCTTCCAGGCCAAGGCTCCAGGAGAGCATGGGAGATCCTGTGAGCGAGGCATCCAGGTCAAGGCTCCAGGAGAGCATGGGAGATTCTGAGAGTGAGGTGTCGCGGCCAGGGCTCCAGGAGAGCATAAGAGATTCTGTAGGTGAGGCATCCTGGCCAGGGCTCCAGGAGAGCATGGGAGATTCTGTGAGTGATGCATCCTGGCCACGGCTCCTGGAGAGCATGGGAAAATCTGGAAGCAAGGTGTCCTGGCCAGGGCTCCAGGAAAGCATGGGAGATTCTGTGAGCGAGTTGTCCCGGCCAAAGCTCCAGGAGAGGATGGGAGATTCTGTGAGTGAGGTGTCTTTTACCTGCGGTGCACTGCCACCCGGTGGCAGATAGGGGAACTGCAACGACCGGAAGTCCCAATGAGGTTTTGAAAAAGGGCTCTATGCCGGGACCCTGTTCCAGGAGGCCGGGTAAAATCTGCCAGTGCCCCGCAAAAGGAGGCACGCAGCAGTGATGCAGTGAAGTCCGGGGGAATTCCTCGAGTGGATTCACAGATGGTGAAGAGGCAAGAGAGAGAGAGCCAGGAAGAGATCCGTGGGGATGAGGTGTCCCAGCCAGGTCTCCAGGAGAGCATGGGAGATTCTGAGACTGAGGCATCCCAGTCAGAGCTCCAGGAGAGCATGGGAGATTCTGCGAATGAGGCATCCTGGCCAAGGCTCCAGGAGAGCATGGGAGATTATGAGGGCGAGGCATCCCGGAAAGGGCTCCAGGAGAGCATGGGAGATTCTGTGAGCGAGGCATCCCAGTCAGAGCTACAGGAGAGCATGGGTGATTCTGTGAGTGAAGCATCCAGCCAGGGCTCCAGGAGAGCAAGGGATATATACTGTGAGTGAGGCATCCCGGCCAGGGCTCCAAGGGAGCATGGGAGATTCTGTGACCGAGGCATCCCAGTCAGAGCTCCGGGAGAGCAATGTAGATTCTGAGAGTGAGTTGTCCCGGCCAAAGCTCCAGGAGAGCATGGGAGATTCTGTGAGTGAGGTATCCAGGCCAAGGCTCCAGGTGAGCATGGGAGATTTTGCGTGCAAGGCATCCTCGCCAAGGCTCCAGGAGAGCATGGGAGATTCTGTGAGCGAGGCATCCTGGCCAGGGCTCCAGGAGAGCATGGGAGATTCTGTGACCGAGGCATCCCAGTCAGAGCTCCCGGAGAGCATGGGAGATTCTGAGAGCGAAGTGTCCAGCCAGGGCTCCAGGAGAACATAAGAGATTCGGTAGGCAAGGCATCCCGGCCTGGGCTCCTGGAGAGCATGGGAGATTCTGAGAGCGAAGCATCCTGGCCACGTCTCCAGGAGGGCATGGGAGATTCTGTGACTGAGGCATCCCAGTCAGAGCTCCAGGAGAGCATGGGAGATTCTGAGAGCAAAGCGCCGGTCAGGGCTCCAGGAGAGCATGGGAGATAGTGAGAGCGAGGCGTCCTGGCCAGGGCTCCAGGAGAGCATAAGAGATTCTGTCGGCGAGGCATCCTGGCCATGGCTCCAGGAGAGCATGCGAGATTCTGTGAGCGAGGCATCCTGTCCAGGGCTCCAGGAGAGAATGGGAGATTCTGTAGGTGAGGCATCCTGTCTAGGGCTCCAGGAGAGCATGGGAGACTCTGTGAGCGAAGCATTCTGGCCGCGGCTCCAGGAGAGCATGGGAAAATCTGGAAGCGAGACATCCCAGCCAGGGCTCCAGGAGAGTATGGGAGATTCTGTGAGCGAGGAGTACCGGCCAAAGCTCCAGTAGAGCATTGGATATTCTGTGAGTGAGTGATCCTGGCCAAGGCTCCAGGAGAGCATGGGAGATTCTGTGAGCGAGACATCCCAGTTAGAGCTCCAAGAGAGCATGGGAGATTCTGTGAGCGAGGCATCAAAGCCAGGGCTTCAAGAGAGCATGGGAGATTCTGTGAGTGAGGCATCCCAGTCAGCGCTCCAGGAGAGCATGGGAGATTCTGTGAGTGAGGTGTCCCAGCCAGGAGTTCATGGGAGATTATGAGAGGGAGGCATCCCGACCAGGACTCCAAGAGAGCATGGGAGATTCTGTGAGGGAGGCGTTCAGGCCAGGGCTCCAGGAGAGCATGGGAGATTCTGAGAGCGAGGCATCCCAGTTAGGGCTCCAAGAGAGCATGGAAGGTTCAGTGAGTGAGGCATCCCGGCCAGGGCTCCAAGAGAGCATGGGAGATTCTGTGAGCGAGGCATCCCAGTCAGAGCTGCAGGAGAGCATGGGAGATTCAGAGAGCGAAGCTTCTGGCCAGGGCTCCAGGAGAGCATGAGATATTCTCTAAGCGAGGCATCCCAGTCAGAGCTCCAGGAGAGCATGGGAGATTCTGCAAGTGAGGCATCCTGGCCAGGGCTCTAGGAGAGCATGGGATATTCTGCGAGCGAGGCTTCCAGGCCAAGGCTCCAGGAGAGCATGGGAGATCCTGTGAGCGAGGCATCCAGGTCAAGGCTCCAGGAGAGCATGGGAGATTCTGAGAGTGAGGTGTCGCGGCCAGGGCTCCAGGAGAGCATAAGAGATTCTGTAGGTGAGGCATCCTGGCCAGGGCTCCAGGAGAGCATGGGAGATTCTGTGAGTGATGCATCCTGGCCACGGCTCCTGGAGAGCATGGGAAAATCTGGAAGCAAGGTGTCCTGGCCAGGGCTCCAGGAAAGCATGGGAGATTCTGTGAGCGAGTTGTCCCGGCCAAAGCTCCAGGAGAGGATGGGAGATTCTGTGAGTGAGGTGTCTTTTACCTGCGGTGCACTGCCACCCGGTGGCAGATAGGGGAACTGCAACGACCGGAAGTCCCAATGAGGTTTTGAAAAAGGGCTCAAAGCCGGGACCCTGTTCCAGGAGGCCGGGTAAAATCTGCCAGTGCCCCGCAAAAGGAGGCACGCAGCAGTGATGCAGTGAAGTCCGGGGGAATTCCTCGAGTGGATTCACAGATGGTGAAGAGGCAAGAGAGAGAGAGCCAGGAAGAGATCCGTGGGGATGAGGTGTCCCAGCCAGGTCTCCAGGAGAGCATGGGAGATTCTGAGACTGAGGCATCCCAGTCAGAGCTCCAGGAGAGCATGGGAGATTCTGCGAATGAGGCATCCTGGCCAAGGCTCCAGGAGAGCATGGGAGATTATGAGGGCGAGGCATCCCGGAAAGGGCTCCAGGAGAGCATGGGAGATTCTGTGAGCGAGGCATCCCAGTCAGAGCTACAGGAGAGCATGGGTGATTCTGTGAGCGAAGCATCCAGCCAGGGCTCCAGGAGAGCAAGGGATATATACTGTGAGTGAGGCATCCCGGCCAGGGCTCCAAGGGAGCATGGGAGATTCTGTGACCGAGGCATCCCAGTCAGAGCTCCGGGAGAGCAATGGAGATTCTGAGAGTGAGTTGTCCCAGCCAAAGCTCCAGGAGAGCATGGGAGATTCTGTGAGTGAGGTATCCAGGCCAAGGCTCCAGGTGAGCATGGGAGATTTTGCGTGCAAGGCATCCTCGCCAAGGCTCCAGGAGAGCATGGGAGATTCTGTGAGCGAGGCATCCTGGCCAGGGCTCCAGGAGAGCATGGGAGATTCTGTGACCGAGGCATCCCAGTCAGAGCTCCCGGAGAGCATGGGAGATTCTGAGAGCGAAGTGTCCAGCCAGGGCTCCAGGAGAACATAAGAGATTCGGTAGGCAAGGCATCCCGGCCTGGGCTCCTGGAGAGCATGGGAGATTCTGAGAGCGAAGCATCCTGGCCATGTCTCCAGGAGGGCATGGGAGATTCTGTGACTGAGGCATCCCAGTCAGAGCTCCAGGAGAGCATGGGAGATTCTGAGAGCAAAGCGCCGGTCAGGGCTCCAGGAGAGCATGGGAGATAGTGAGAGCGAGGCGTCCTGGCCAGGGCTCCAGGAGAGCATAAGAGATTCTGTCGGCGAGGCATCCTGGCCATGGCTCCAGGAGAGCATGCGAGATTCTGTGAGCGAGGCATCCTGTCCAGGGCTCCAGGAGAGAATGGGAGATTCTGTAGGTGAGGCATCCTGTCTAGGGCTCCAGGAGAGCATGGGAGATTCTGTGAGCGAAGCATTCTGGCCGCGGCTCCAGGAGAGCATGGGAAAATCTGGAAGCGAGGCATCCCAGCCAGGGCTCCAGGAGAGTATGGGAGATTCTGTGAGCGAGGAGTACCGGCCAAAGCTCCAGTAGAGCATTGGATATTCTGTGAGTGAGTGATCCTGGCCAAGGCTCCAGGAGAGCATGGGAGATTCTGTGAGCGAGACATCCCAGTTAGAGCTCCAAGAGAGCATGGGAGATTCTGTGAGCGAGGCATCAAAGCCAGGGCTTCAAGAGAGCATGGGAGATTCTGTGAGTGAGGCATCCCAGTCAGCGCTCCAGGAGAGCATGGGAGATTCTGTGAGTGAGGTGTCCCAGCCAAAGCTCCAGGAGAGCATGGGAGATTCTGAGAGTGAAGCTTCCTGGCCACAGCTCCTGGAGAGCAGGGGAGATTCTGGAAGTGAGTCATCCTGGCCGGGGCTCCAAGACAACATGGGAGACTCAAGGAGAGCATGGGCGATTCTGAAAACGAGGTGGCCTGTCCACAGCTCCAGGAGAGCATGGGAGATTCTGAGAGCGAAGCTTCTGGCCATGGCTCCAAGAGAGCATGGGAGATTCTGAGAGTGAGGTGTCCTGGCCAGGGCTCCAGGAGAGCTGGGGAGACTCCAGGAGAACCAAAGCCCCGGTCAGGGTTCCAGGAGAGCATGGGTGAATCTGGAAGCGAGGCATCCCAGCCATGGCTCCAAGAGAGCATGGGAGATTCTGTGGGTGAGCCATCCCAGCCATGGCTCCAAGAGAGCGTGGGAGATTCTGTGAGTGAGGCATCCCCACCAGGGCTCCAGGAGAGCATGGGAGATTCTGCGAGCGAGGTGTCCCAGCCAAAGCTCCAGGAGAGCATGGGAGATTCTGGAAGTGAGTCATCCCGGCCGGGGCTCCAAGAGAGCATGGGAGATTTTGTGAGCGAGGCATCCCTGTCAGAGCTCCAGGAGAGCATGGGAGATTCTGTAAGCGAGGCATACCGGCCAGGGCTCCAGGAGAGCATGGGAGATTCTGTAAGCAAAGTATCCTAGCCAGAGATCCAGGAGAGCATGGGAGATTCTGCGAGCGAGGCATCCCAGCCAGGTCTCCAGGAGAGCATGGGAGATTCTGTGAGCGAGGGATCCCAGTCCGGGCTCCAGGAGAGCAAGGGAGATTCTTGAAGCAAGGCGTCCCGGCCAGGGCTCCAGGAGAGCATGGGAGTTTCTGCGAGTGAGGTGTCCTGGCCAAAACTCCAGGAGAGCATGGGAGATTCTGAGAGTGAGGCATCCAGGCCAGGGCTCCAGGAGAGCATGGGAGATTCTGTAGGTGAGGCATCTGGCCAGGACTCCAGGAGAGCATGGGAGATTCTGTGAGTGAAGCATCCCGGCCAGGGCTCCAGGAGAGCATGGGAGATTTTGTGGGTGAGGAGTCCTGGCCAGGGCTCCAGGAGAGCATAAGAGATTCTGAGAGCGAAGCATCCTGGCCAAGGCTCCAGGAGAGCATTGGAGATTCTGCAAGCGAGGAGTCCTTGCCAAAGCTCCAGGAGAGCTTGGGAGATTCTGCGAGCGAGGCATCCCAGCCAGGGCTCCAGGAGAGCATGGGAGATTCTGTGGGTGAGCCATCCCAGCCATGGCTCCAAGAGAGCATGGGAGATTCTGTGAGTGAGGCATCCCCACCAGGGCTTCAGGAGAGGATGGGAGATTCTGCGAGCGAGGTGTCCCAGCCAAAGCTCCAGGAGAGCATGGGAGATTCTGGAAGTGAGTCATCCAGGCCAGGGCTCCAAGAGAGCATGGGAGATTTTGTGAGCGAGGCATCCCAGTCAGAGCTCCAGGAGAGCATGGGAGATTCTGTAAGCGAGGCATCCCAGCAAGGGCTCCAGGAGAGCATGGGAGATTCTGTGAGCGAGTCATCTCTTACCTGCTGCACACTGCCACCCGATGGCAGATAGGGGAGCAGCAACCTCCGGAAGTCCCGATGAGGTTTTGAAAAAGGGCTTGATGCCGGGACCCAGTTCCAGGAGGCCGGGAAAAATCTGCCAGTGCCCCGCAAAAGGTGGGGCGCAGCCGTGACATCCGGGAGAATTCCTCAAGTGGATTCACAGATGGCAAAGAGGCAAGAGAGAGAGCCAGTAAGAGATCCGTGGGGATGAGGCATCCCAGCCAAGGCTCCAGGAGAGGATGGGAGATTCTTCAAGCGAAGCATCCCGGCCATAGCTACAGGAGAGCATGGGAGATTCTGGAAGCTTGGCATCCCGGCCAGGGCTCCAGGAGAGCATGGGAAATTTTGCGAGCGAGGCATCCTGGCCAAAGCTCCAGGAGAGCATGGGAAATTCTGAGAGCGAAGCATCCTGGCCATGGCTCCAGGAGAGCATGGGAGATTCTGCATGCGAGGCGTCCCGGCCAAAGCTCCAGCAGAGCATGGGAGATTCTGGAAGCGAGGCATCCCAGCAAGGGCTCCAGGAGAGAATGGGAGATTCTGTGAGCGAGTCGTCTCTTACCTGCTGCAGACTGCCACCCGATGGCAGATAGGGGAACAGCAACCTCCGGAAGTCCCGATGAGGTTTTGAAAAAGGGCTTGATGCCGGGACCCAGTTCCAGGAGGCCGGGAAAAATCTGCCAGTGCCCCGCAAAAGGTGGGGCGCAGCCGTGACGTCCGGGGGAATTCCTCAAGTGGATTCACAGATGGCAAAGAGGCAAGAGAGAGAGAGCCAGTAAGAGATCCGTGGGGATGAGGCATCCTGGCCAAGGCTCCAGCAGAGAATGGGAGATTTTGCGAGTGAGGCATCCAGCCCAGGGCTCCATTTCAGCAAGGGAGATTCTTGAAGCGAGGCATCCTGGCCACGGCTCCAGGAGAGCATGGGAGATTCTGTAGGTGAGGCATCCCGGCCAGGGTTCCAGGAGAGCATGGGAGATTCTGGAGGTGAGGCACCCCGGCCAGAGCTCCAGGAGAGCATGGGAAATTTTGCGAGCGAGGCGTCCCGTCCAAAGCTCCAGTAGAGCATCGGAGATTCTGCAAGTGAGGCAGCCCGGCCAGATCTCCAGGAGAGCATGGGAGATTCTGTGAGCAAGACATCCTGGCCAAGGCTCCAGGAGAGCATGGGAGTTTTTGAGAGCAAGGCATCCCGGCCAGGGCTCCAGGAGAGCATGAGAGATTCTGCAAGCGAGGTGTACCGGCCAGGGCTCCAGGAGAGTATCGTAGATTCTGAGACCGAAGCATCCGGCCAGGGCTCCAAGACAGCAAGGGAGATTCTGTGAGTGAAGCATCCCAGTCAGGGCTCCAGGAGAGCAGGGGAGATTTTGAGAGTAAGGCATCCCGGCAAGGGCTCCAGTAGAGCATGAGAGATTCTGCGAGCGAGGTGTACCGGCCAGGGCTCCAGGAGAGCATGGGAGATTCTGTGACCGAGGCATCCTGACCAGGGCATCAGGAGAGCATGGGAGATTTTGTGAGGCTGGCCTCCCTGCTAGGGCTCCAGGAGAGCATTAGAGATTCTGCGAGCGAAGCATTCCTGTCAGGGCTCCAGGAGAGCATGGGAGATTCTGCAAGTGAGGTGGCCCGGCCAGAGCTAAAGGAGAGCATGGCAGATTATGAGAGCGAAGCGTCTGGTCATGGCTCCAAGAGAGCATGGGAGATCCTGGGAGCAAGGCATCCCGGCCAGGGCTCCAGGAGAGCATGGGAGATTCTGCGAACTTGGTGTCTGCAAGCGAAGCATCCTGGCCACGGCTCCAGTAGAGCATGGGAGATTCTGCAAGTGGGGCATCCTAGCCAGGGCTCCAGGAGAGCATGAGAGACTCCAGAAAAGCCAAAGCCCCGGCCAGGGCTCCAGGAGAGCATGGGAGATTCTGCGAGTGAGGCATCCCAGCCAGGGCTCCTGGAGAGCATGGGAGATTCTGTAGGCGAGGCATCCCGGCCAGGGCTCCAGGAGAGCATGGGATATTCTAAAAGCGAGGCATCCTGGCCAGGGCTCCAGGAGAGCTAGGGAGATTCTGCGAGTGACGCAGGCCGGCCAGGGCTCCAGGAGAGCATGGGGGATTCTCACTCCCCCTATGTTTTTAATTCATGGGTGGCTATATAATAATTAAAAAAAAAAAAAAACTTTTCCAGGGGGGCGCCGCGAGGCGGGGTGGGTCTGCGCCTCACTCCCCTTGTTTTTATTTCATGGCTATATAATTATTTAAAAAAAAACTTTCATGGGAGATTCTGCGAGCGATGCATCCCGGCCAGCGCGCGCCCCCCTGTGACCGATGCAGGGCTGCCGCCCTCTTGGGGGGCTGAGAAAGCAAGGGCGCAAGGTGGTGGCGGCAGGGATCCCTCTTGTCCGTCCGACTGAGACCTCAGATCAGACGTGGCGACCCGCTGAATTTAAGCATATTACTAAGTGGAGGAAAAGAAACTAACCAGGATTCCCCATTATCGGCGAGTGAAGAGTCCAGCGCCGAATCCCCGCCCGGCCGGCGGGCGCGGTAGATGTGGCATATGGGAGACCGGACCCACCCCGGCGTCACTCGGGGGCCCAAGTCCTTCTGATCGAGGCCCAGCACGCGGACGGTGTTAGGCCAGTGGCGGGATCCGGTCTCCCCGGAGTCGGGTTGTTTGGGAATGCAGCCCAAAGCAGGTGGTAAACTCCATCTAAGGCTAAATACCAGTGCGAGACCGATAGCGGATAAGTACCATAAGGGAAAGTTGAAAAGTACTTTGAAGAGAGAGTTCAAGAGGGTGTGAAACCGTTGAGAGGTAAACGGGTGGGGTCCGTGCGGTCCGCCCAGAGGATTCAACCCAGCGGGCTGATGCGCCGGCCACCATGGGTCATCGGACCCCCTTGCCCACTCCGTCCATCCCCCTCGGCGCGTGATAGGACCCAAAAGATGGTGAACTATGCCTGGGCAGGGCAAAGCCAGAGCATACTCTGGTGGAGGTCCGCAGCGGTCCTGACATGCAAATCGGTCATCCGACTTGGGTATAGGGGCGAAAGACTAATCGAACCATCTAGGAGCTGGTTCCCTCCATAGTTTCCCTCAGGTTAGCTGGCGCTCTGTGCAGGCATGAACCCCATACGCAGTTTTATCCGGTAAAGCGAATAATTAGAAGTCAACCTATTCTCTTTAAATGGGTAAGAAGGCCGGCTCGCTGGCCTGGAATGCGAGCGCCCAGTGGGCCACTTTTGGTAAGCAGAACTGGCACTGCGGGATGACCCAAATGCCAGGTTAAGGTGCCCGATGCCGACGTTCATCAGACCCCAGAAAAGGTGTTGGTTGATATAGACAGCAGGATGGTGTCCATGGAAGTCGTAACCCGCTAAGGAGTGTGTAACAACTCACCTGCCGAATCAACTAGCCCTGAAAATGGATGGCACTGGAGCGTCGGGCCCATACCTGGCCGTCGCTATCGCTGGCGAGCCCGTGGGGGCTAGGCCGCGACAAGTAGGATGGCCACCGCGGTGAGCGCGGAAGCCCAGAGCGAGGAGCTGCCACGGGTGTAGATCTTGTGGTAGTAGCAAATATTCAACGAGACCTTTGAAGGCCAAAGTGGAAAAAGGTTCCATGTGAACAGCAGTTGAACATGGGTCAGTTGGTCCTAAGAGATGGGCGAGCACCGTTCGGAAGGGACGGGCGATGGCCTCCGTCACCCTCAGCCGATAGAAAGGGAGTCGGGTTCTGATCCCCGCACCCGGAGCGGTCGGAGACGGGTTCCCCCGCGGCTTCCAGTGGGAGCCCCGGGGAGAGTTGCGGTTCCGGCGGCATCCAGTGAGCTCTTGCTGGCCCTTGAAAATCCGTGGGAGAGGGTGTAAATCTTGCGCCGGGCCGTACCCATATCCGCAGCAGGTCTCCAAGGTGAACAGCCTCTGGCATGTTACAGCCAATCCTTATCCTGAAGTTACAGATCTGACTTGCCGACTTCCCTTCCCTACATTGTCCTAAGTGCTGGGTTGGTCGGGCTGGGGTGCGAAGCAGGGCGTGCGATGAGGCGCCCCCTCCCCGGCACCCACGCGCCAACCGTCCACTTCTGCGGGGCCATGGGGCTCCGCCGGTGAAATACCACTACTCTTATCATTTTTTCACTTACTCGGTGAGGCGGGGGAGCGAGCCCCGAGCGGGATTTCGCTTCTGGCTCCAAGCGCCCAGCACTTCACCCGGCCGGCACGCAACCCACTCCGGGGTGGAAGAGTCCCACCTGCGACAAAAAAAAATGCCAAGTTCCTCCGCCCGGACTTGGCCGGCGCCCGTCGCGGTGCCTCGGTCCCCCCGGAGGGTGGGAGAGGGGCGCCCACCCCGGGTCCCTCTCTCCCACTTGAAGGTGACCGCCTTCCCCGGGCTTAACGGTCAGCCGGACCACCCCATCCCCCGGCTTAAGGCCTGGAGGGGAGGGCGAAGGCTCTCGGATGCGATCTGCCCCTCCGAGAACGTGGTCGGCCGGGAGACAGCGCCGGCCCCTCCGTCGCCTGGGAGGGGTCGGCCCGCTCCCACCCTCGGCAGGTCCCTCCCCAGGCTTAACAATCGGCAAACAGCAGTCACCGCGGGGGAATGCTCCCCATCCCCCGGGCTTAAGGGTCATTTTTTTTCGGGAGAAGGGGGTGGTACGGCCAATGGACCCCCAGCCCGAGCTTAATGGCAGGCGGGTGTGTGGGAGGTCGGCCTGATTTCCTGCACCGGGAAGGCAGGGGTGGGCATCCCAACTGGTACCTCCGGTCTCCGCGGAGGGTGGGTGGCAGTTCCCTTCGTGGGAGGTGCCGCTGGGATGTTACACCCCTTTCCCCAGGCTAAATAGTCTTTTTTTTTTATGGGCAGGATTGGGGGGGCACTTTTTTACTTTATTGGGAGGGGGGCAGTCTACCTGTAGGTAGGTGTCGGCATTTTTTTATTAAAAAACCTGTTTTAATGGGAGGGGGGGCAGTCTACCTAGGCATAGGTGTCGGCATCTTTATTTTTGTTTTATTGGGAGGGGTTCAGTCTACCTGGGAGTAGGTGTCGGCAATTTTTATTTATTTATATTTTTTTGTTTTGTTTTATTGGAAGGGGGGCAGTCTACCTGGGCTTAGGTGTCGGCATCTTTTTTTATTGGGAGGGGTTCAGTCTACCCAGGTTTAGGTGTCATCATATTTTTCATGGGTGGTGAGAGAGCCGCCAGCTTCCCCTTCCTGGGGTTAAGGGTTGATAGGCGGGCACATGGTGGGACTCAAGGCGTGATTGGTTCTTTCAAAAAGGGCTGACCCTTATTTTTCTGGTTTCTTTTAAAGGTGGAAAATATGGAGCTAAGCAGTGCACCCGGTGACATCAGCACTGATGGCAGTGACAAAGACTATCTCCCTGATTTCTCTGAGGCGGACAGTTTGGAAGACAGCAGCGGGGATGAGCGGGCCCGTCATGGGACACAGATGCTGGCTGAGGGTCACTCTGCTATCAAAGACTCCCCAATTTCTGGCCCAGGTTTCTGTAGCTCAAAAAAACCCACGCTGTGACAGTCTGGGTACTTACCAAAAAATGTGATGGCTCAAAGGTGTATAAAAAAAAGAACTATTGTCTATGGTGCGAGAAGCCATTCTCTAAAATTGCAAGGCATGTGGAGGCCATCCACCACGATGAGCCTGAGGCAGCCCGGGCACTGAGCTACCCAAAGTGCTCAAGGGAAAGGCGGCTACAGCTTAACCTGATTTGCAACCGGGGAAACTTTGCCCATAATGCCGGGGTTCTAAGTGAGGGCTGCGGTGTCCTACTTCCATGCAAGCAGCCGGGTGAAGCTGTGGCTCCCCAAGATTTCATGCATTGCGCATATTGCCAGGGCCTTTTCTCAAGGCAACACCTGTGGCGTCATGTGAAAAGGTGCCCGCTGAAAAAAGGTCCTGCCAACACCAAACCAGGCAGGACCAGAGTGCAATCTGTCTGTGCTTACGCCACACCCGTTACACCAGGTGTTGGGAAGGGCCTCTGGAAGGTGCTGTGTGATATGATTTACGATGATGTGGAACAGGTAATAAAGGGTGACCCTTGCATCATGCAGTTTGGGCTCCACCTCTATAACCGGCATGGTTCAGATGTCAGTAAGCATGATTATATACGGCAGAAGCTTAGAGAGGTGGGGCGACTGTTACTGCATGCCAGGATGGTTAGTCCTCTGAGTAGCATGACAGAGTTCATCCACCCTGCAAACTTCCTGCAGGTCATAACTGCCATAAGGAGCCTGGCCGGCTATGCCTCACTGGCCCTGAAAGTAGGCCATAGCCTCCAAAAAATATCTACCATGGTTGAGTGCCAGGCACTTATGGAGGGCCATGCCCCGGCTGTGGAGAGCGCACAGAGCTTTCAAAAACTATACAAGGCAAGGTGGAGCGAGATGATCTCGGCTGCTGCCCTCAAAACCCTCAAATACCTTTCACTGATGATGTAAAACAGTTGCACCTTTATCTCACTGACAGACAGTGGGAGTACCTAGAGGATTTGTCTACCCACCCGACCACAAAGAAGTGGTTGCTGCTGGCCAAGGTAACCCTCACACAGCTGACGATATTAAAATTGAACCTCTATATACCCCTGCCTGTACCTTCTAAAATCCTACCTATAAACCTCTAAGGATGACGCCAATTTGCGTACGCAGTCATACAGTAAATAAAAGACTCCAGACTCGGAACGTGTGGTTCCGAAGCACAAAGTATTATTCAAGTAAAAAGTACAGTCAGTTACACGCTATTGATCCATACACAATTAGACGCAAAGGAATTATACAGACCCCAAGTACAGTATACATACGCATGCGCTCTGGACCAGATCCCGGCATTCAGAAAGAAAACCTCCGTCAATCAGCATTCAGCAAGAAGACTAAAGACCAAGTGTTTGAGCACACATATTTATACCCCCCAGAATAGACAGGACAATAGAGAAGTTTGTTGCTGATATTATTGGTTCCCAGGGGAGAAGCATCTGTTACAGAGCGTTTAACAGGCTGGTTCAAATAGACTCACCCAGCCTCTAACAGCTGGTGGTCTCTGCCCTCCCACCCCCATGCTGCATCCTAACAGTTGTTCATAAAATATACATTTTGTTGCTTGTAGTCTCTGCGGTCCATAAGTTGAGAATGCATGATGCGATCTCCACACCGATAGTACCGGAATTCTGTTGAAAGAGTATGCATCAGTACGAACCCAAACACGGCTCTCTTAGCATGTATAAAACCTTAGTTATCAAATATCTTTATTTCACAGCATTTAAACTAACTGAACCAACTTAAATCTTACACATTACATCACACCCCGCATACTCATACTTTAAAGCTCATTAAACCTTTTACGTGGATATGTAAAGACTCTAGTTAGCTTCATGCGCACGCATCTGCCCCAAGTTAACAACCAGCGTTTTTATACAGGATCTTAAGCATTCGCTAATATGCAATTAGTTAACAGCGCAATTGTGCATATTAATGTGTGTATGTGAAATGGTGAAAGATGCAATCGCATGATGCTAATAAACAGCATTCGCATGCAGGATATTGTGCATTCGCTACTGGGCATCATGTTAGCAGCTCAATTGTGCGTAATGTGCGGTGTTTATGCATGAGATTCCATCTATGATGGACTTAACATATTTATATATATATATATACATGTACATACATACACACACACATATCATTCCTCACTCACAGTTTCAGACTGCAATGCAAATGTGTTACCTCTAGCTGTGAAGGCTGGGGCCATTCTGTCTGGGTGTGGGGCTAAAACCTGTTTAGGACTCAGACACATTCAATTGTGTAGATCAATGCCTGGGTTATATTACAATTGCCACAACTATACTTGTCTACATACACGGATTCCCAATTTGTATGTAAAACACTCACAGTTTCTGGCGCATTGTCTATTCTATTTACTTTTTCTCATGAGGCTGTTCTTCTAGTTGCCCTTGGTATATTATCAAAAACATTGCCATCTGTTCTTAGCTCGTGAGTTGTAACTTAAAGTGACGCTGGTCACAAAATGGCGTCTTGCAGATTCTTGTTTCTAAAATGGAGTCTAGCTGCCATTCGCAAGATGGCGTCGTGCACGCTTCAATTTTAAACTGATCTTGTCTCAGCCAATTATCCAGCTTCGACACAGCTAATCCTATTCAACCGACGTAGGGAAGGTGAGGTCTCAAAGATGATGCTTTGCTCTTTTGCATCTCGGCACACAGCTGATTTACATAGTGATGTGGCGCTGGCCCTGTCAGAGCCAGAAAAGAGGCTATGTCAGCACTTCACATGCATTGAGAATCCTGGTAATAGAGGCAGGAAAGTCCCTGTCCTCCTGTCCCCTTGCCTGCAGAGGGCAATGGAGCACCTCACAGATAAAAGGGTAGAGTGTGATGTCAGTCCTGACAATGTCTATATGTTTGCAAGACCCTCCGCCTTGTTACACCTCAGAGGATCCAAGGAGAGAATATCAGTTGGCGCTGTCGGAAAGCAGCTGGTTCAGGTGGAGGTGTCGGCTTCTAGTGATATATAATGGGAAGGAAGTGGGTATGAACAGCGCTAGAGAACCTATCAATATATGCAGATGATACCTAAAAATACATAAGCAATGAATCAATACATTGCATAATCTACTGTATGACTCTATATGGCTTGATTGAAAAAGATCATTTTAATATAATATCCACAGTATAGGAAACATATATTTCATTGTTATTAATAAAAAAGCAATCAATTGAAAAAATATAAATGATGAAAAAATATAATGACAATAATCATAAAAAATAAATAAAAACAGTACATAAAAATGAAAATACACAAGATATTAAGTATATAATGTCCAAATCAAAAAAAGAAAATGTCCATGAGATAGATAGTATAAATCGATCTTGAGAAATGACTGAATAAAAGAATGTCTAAAAGAATGGAGCAGAAAAGAAGTAGCAGCTGTTGAGAGACACCTGATGTGATTCATCCTCTCCTGCAAGGTACCCGGCAAAAAGGATTGTGACACCTGCCTCGGCGCTGAGGAGCAGGCTCTGAAGGCTAGGAACTGGCTGTCGGTCAAGTACTACATAAAAAACCGAATAACTGCTATCAAGCGAAAGTGTACAGTCTGAATAAAATTTCGGTTGGTCCAACCAAGGCATCTTTTTTATTTACTTTGGTGAAACCATTAAGTGGTCATAGCAAAGGGCGTACCCACATGGTTAGGAATACCTGACTAGGACCCGGTGAGGCATAAGGAGTACCCACATGGTCAGGAAAAACTAACTAGGTCCCGGTTAGGCATAATGGTGTCCGGTTTCTGTCAGCAAGCTATACGGCACATGCGCGCCGGTTGATATGATATAGATACCTGCCAGCATGCACCGGTTGCTGGTCAAGCTGTTTGGGCAATGGGAAGCAGGCATCCCCACGATGGACGATCCAGTCATGGGTCCTGAAAAGGTCACAAAAACAAGTATGAGTGTGTGTGTGTGTGTGTGTGACAATGGGTGGGTGCTATACTCCTGCATAGTAGCCATATCTATCCAAATTTTAATCTAGAGAAGTTGCCTAATGCAATGTCATTTCAAAGACAGTAGAGAAGTCACTGCTTCCTCTACTGTATACTTGTTGACCTTTAAGCTGCCCCGGGCGGGGGCAGGCAGGTTGGCATTGCAGGGGCATGGAGCTGCAGAAGTGGCCGGTGCTAGGGGCGTGGTGATGTGATTGCATCATCTTTGTTCCTCCCTCACTAGCCAAAGTCGCGATTACCGGCACTGTAAAGCGGGGAGCAGGGCCATGATAATGCGATTCAGTATGAATCACGTCATCGGCCACCTTTACCGCACACTTCAGTTGGGAAGTAGGCGGCCATGGTTGGGTCAGCTATGGGAGACTTGGCCACTCTTTGAGGTAGCTGGGAGCGCCATATGAATTTTGGGAGCCTCCCGGCCATTCCAGTAGAGTAAGCCATATGTTGTACTGCATACTTACCTACTTTTGCATTCTACTCTCTGGGAGAAGCCTCCCCTATAGGTAGCATTTGCGAAAAATTGCTGCCTTTGCGAAGAGATGCTGTGCTCTGCGATATGATACACATCACCTGCAGTCTGTGCAGCCACTAAGAGAGTCCTCAGGGCGCTCCGGTCAGTGCTGCAGTTCCCGGTGCCGGTAGCCTTACCACCTCTTCACCTTTGTGCCACGGGGCTGGCACAAAGCACTCCGGAGCCCAGCTGCACTGCTGTACAGGGAGGGGGTGTGGTTACAGTGTCGCGATTCCTGGAATTATCTGCTCACTTCTGTGCAAGATGTTGCAGATCCACCCACTCTTCCCGGGTGCGAGGGCCTACCTGAAAAATCAAAAGTCTACTGCAACTTTCAGAAGAGTAGGTAAGTATGCTCTACTGTAACATATTTTGTTCACAATTGGGGTGGCGAGGACAATCAGTTTTTGAAGCAGCAAAAACTTTGCTTTTAGTTGCATAACGCCATCTACTGTATGTGCGTTATGCAAACTTACATGCCACCCGAGAGGAGAAACGGCAGTAAATTGTGATCTCCTTCTGTTTCCTCCTGTCGCTCCTCACCCCGCAGATCAGCCCACGAAGTCCTTGACAGTCTGTGTGCACATTGATGGCTCCAGGAGGTCTTTTGAATTTGGGAAAGACGTGATGTGGATCACTTCGTAGAGCACAGTAACTCTTCACCAAGACAGCAATTTTTCACAAGCGCTACCTAGCAGGGATTAGATTAACAAATAAATAAATACACAGCGATCTCATGGGGTGAAAGACAGCAAAAGAAGTGCTGTTCATTTTCAGTCAAAAATTGATAATGTTAATAAATAAACCCTATAGTTACATATTTTTGAAGGAAAGTATTTTTTGGTCCAAAAAGTTGCATGTCTTCTCACCGTTATGTGCAGGGATAAGAGTTGCAATGTCAGGCTGATTTATCAATATAGGGCTCTATTCACTACAATCCGCATTTGTAATGCAGATTGTAGTGTGATATTACCGACTGAATTCGCATTGCGAATTCAGGCAATATCACAGGGATTTACTACAAATCCCTTGCAGGGACAGAACTTGCGAGAAAGCTCTGTCCCTGCGAATCCCCTCCGCACACTAGTTGCGGTAGTTTTTGGCAAAAAAATACCATGACTAGTGCCCCGCGCATGGGCTGACCGGCCGCCGCTGCTACCCCCCGGTGCTAAGCCCCGCCCCCATCGTTAAGCCCCGCCCATTGATTGCGGACCCCCTGCAACCCCCCCTTACCCTCCCACGACCCTCCCTCTCCCTCAATTACACTTACCTGCATGATCCGGGTTCCGGTGATGTCTTCCATATCCTCCAGTCAGGTGAGATCCCATACTGCACTGGGATCCGATCACCTGATGACCGGGCCGCAGTGCAGCATGGAAGACCAGCTGACCGGAGGGGAGACATCACCGGAGCCCCGACCACCAGTCCCTGGAGTCAGGTAAGTTGGGTTTTTTTTTACTTTTTTTTACACTGTATCAGCTTGTGGTCTGTTTAGACCACACAGCTGATCACTGGGGCTGGCTCCTGGCTCTGCTCTCCCCGTTAGAGCAGGGCAGGAGTCCGGTAACCGGGGGAGACCCTGGATAACGCCACCTCCAGGTGGTGTTATTATCACAGGGCTTTCTCCGGTATTTTTTTACAATTTATTTTTAGTAACTTTGGTCGGATCACATTTCCCATTACAATTATGGGAAATGCGATCTGCTTACTAAAAATAAGTGATACTTAGGGGTTGGAGTCGAATTTTACGAATTCTACTCCAATTGCCTTGTAGTAACTTTAGGTGATACTAAAATAATGTGAAAAGGGTGTGAAAACACCCTTTTTCACTTTATTTTAGTCAAAATAATGTTAATAAATAGAGCCCATAATATGATTAAGGGGACTACTGTGTGGCGTAACATGAATAAGGGGTTCTCCTCTGTGATATAACGTGATTAAGGGGACCACTCTGTGATGTAATATGAATAAGGTTGCAAAACTGTGTGGTGTAATTTGAATTGGCACTAACTTGTGGTCACGTCCCATCCCCATGAAGCCACACGCCTTTATTTTTGCTGTGTGACTTCGGTGCGCAACATTTCTATTGAGAAAGTGTGGGGGGGGGGCGGAGGTACGCCAACTGCAATCATCACTGAGCAGCAGAGATAGAGTTTAAGGGGTCTATTTACTAAGCAGTGTTAGGAGACAGAGTGAAAAGTGATAAGAAAGTGATAAGCTGCCAGCCAATCAGCTCCCAACTGTCATTTTTCCAACACAGCCTGTGATATGGCAGTTAGAGTGAAAAGTGATAAGGTGCCAGCCAATCAGCTCCTGTCTCCTAACACTGCTTAGTAAATAGACCCCTGAAACTCTCACAAACCCACTGCTCTAGGCACTGATGCTGAACAATGGGCAGTTTAGTAGCCCTAGTGTTGTAGTGCCAGGGACCAAGGGGTATGCTGGAAGAGCACTGCTGACTGCTAAGCATGAGGAGTGCTGGGACATTTGCTTTAGTTGTTTATTTATGTTATGCCTATGTATGCTAAAGTGCAGTGTCTGCTGCCATTAAAGACACTGTTGTACCGAGTACCTGCCTGTCTCATTTCAACACCCCATGTTACAATAGTTAATTTCAAGACATAATCTGTGAGTGCCCAATATAAGAATACATGTGGATTGCCAATTGGCATGTTTGGCAAATGTCACAAGGCCGATGAGCGGGTCCGGACTGAATCCTGGTCGAGCAGCTCCGCCTCCCAGTGCACTGCTCGGTGAGGATACTGAGAGACAAGGGCATGCAGTGAGGCCACGCCCCTTTGCAGTGAGGCCATGCCCCTTTTTTGCGAGCGCATGCACCTACTGCACAGTGATTAATGCCAGGGCTGATCTGGAACCCCAGTCCGTCCCTGATTGCAATTTCTTAGATTACAAAATCTCTGACTACCTTACTAAGTGATCCACGGTGGATATTAAAGAATAATGAGTTCAGCTATCTTAGTGGGCGATCAAGCACAAAACAGTACAGTATACTGAGTGTAAGCCCCGGGGCTTTCAAAGTACAGACATTTAAATGAAATGGTTCACTTATCTTGTGTTATGCTAAAATCCTTAAACGTAGAACCAGCAGTCCATGTTTTATTGGTATAAACAAAAAGCTAATAAATAACTAGTATAGAAGTCTTGCAGTTGTTACAGTGGATGATTCATTAAGTCGATAAAATGTTGAAATGCAAGTGAGTGGATTTGAATGGGCTACGCAGAAACTGAGACTTGGCCAATGGTCAAAGCAGTACCCTTGACCTTGAGAGCAGTTCTGGCTTTAGGTGTGCATGCAAGCGCTGCGTATTTTTAGACTGAGGTATGAGAATATGACCGGCAGGAATGTGCTCAGCGATGGTGGTGCCTGGACAGGAAGAGAGTTCTACTGTGGCTGATGGGCATAGAATTACAGAGAAAACACCTTCCTCAGTCACACATGGTCTTTCTGATCCAGCTTCTATTGATTAGGTTAACCCTGCCCTCTTCTAAATACGCTGATATCATACCATAAGAGCACGCACATTTAATCTGGCTGACAAATCAATATTAAGGGGTCTATTTACTAAGCAGTATTAGGAGACAGAGTGAAAAGTGATAAGGTGCCAGCCAATCAGCTCCCATCTGCCATCTCTCAGGCTGTGTTTGAAAAATGACAGTTGGGAGCTGATTGACTTAGTAAATAGACCCCTTAATGTGGTGGTGAATGAGTTAAAACCGAGCTTCTGCAGAACCTGGTCAGAAAACAGAAGGCATTATATGAATGCAGTCGCCCTGTTCCAGAGCCAAGACTTTTCTGCTGCTTTTCACCAACAACAAAAAATAAAACTAAAGCCGTTTTTGGATTTTTATTTTCTAATTTGAAATTGTGAATGAACTCAAAATCTGAAACAGGTTTTTTTTTTTGTATCAAATATTTTGCTGTTGCAAGTTGCTGCCAGGGCCGGATTAAGGTTTGCGGGGACACTAGCTTGTGGGGGCCCCTACCGATAAATTGTCAATATAATATGCTGGCGGGGGATGTAGTTAGCATTCCAGCGGTTGGGATGATGGTGCTCAGAATACCGGCGTCGGAATCCAGACAGCAGTCGAGAATCCTGGAGCCAGAATTCCGACCGCCGGTGTCCTGGCGGTAAAGGTGCATACACACGTAATGATTTTTTTAATGATATAACGATAACGACGTTGTTATCATTCAATTGTTTAAAAAATCATTCAGTTTCTGAGTTATAACGATGAACGACAATCGTTCATGTGTGTTCCCGTTTGTAATTTGTAGTTCGTAGATCATCTTCCATTTCTGACTGACCAACTTAACGATTTTCATTAAGGGAAGGAACATTTTTCGTTCATTGTTGAAAAAATTGTTCAAAATATCGTTCATTACACTTCAAAAAATCGTTCACTTTTTCAAAGGAAAAACATGAACGAAAATCGTTAACGAAAATCGTTCACTAACAAAATTGCTACATGTGCATGCAGAATTAGTATTAGGGTTAGGGGAACGGTAAGTATTAGGGGGAAGGCAGGCCAATCTGAACATTCGAGAAACATCACCATGCTTCTGGATGCAGCAGGGGAAATTACATATTGGGCAATGCAGTGTGTACGGACCGCCCGATATATCATCTAGTCGCATCTGTCGTCGCTGGTACACACATCGTCTAGTATGTACCCGGCTGTACTGTACTGCACATATACTTGAATGCCTCCTATAAGCCACTCCAAGCAAAAGGGGTCACAAGAAATTCTCAAATCAAATTACAGAGACAAGTTGTTCCCATAGGAAGTGTGACAAAACTGATGAGAAATTCATGTTTATAGAGCACAAATGGACTTATGTCCAATTCCAACTTCAAGTGCTTAAGATTCTCTGCAGGAGGTTTATTTTGTAATAAACAGTCTATTAGACACTGTGTGAGGTTTCAGTCTCTTACTGAATACTAAAAACTGCTGTTTGTCTTTTAAAACTGCATCCAATTTAAAGTGGCTTTAAAACTACGTGCACTGTGATATAGGGGTCTATACATCATTACTTAATTTCTACAAAAACAGGTGAAAATGATATCTCCTGTTTACCTTCCTCTGGTGGAATGGCCCGCTGTCCCCATACACTAGTATCACAGATATCTCCTCCTTACCTTCCTCTCACAGAATGGCCCACTGTCCCCATACATTAGTATCACAGATATCTCCTGCTTACATTCCTCTCACAGAATGGCCCGCTGTCCCCATACATTAGTATCACAGATATCTCCAGCTTACATTCCTCTTGCGGAATGGCCCGCTGTCCCTATACACTAGTATCACAGATATCTCCTGCTTACCTTCCTCTGGTGGAATGGCCCGCTGTCTCCATACACTAGTATCACAGATATCTCCTGCTTACCTTCCTCTGGCGGAATGGCCCGCTATCCCCATACACTAGTATCAGAGATATCTCCTGCTTACCTTCCTCTGGTGGAATGGCCTGCAGTCCCCATACACTAGTATCACAGATATCTCCTCCTTACCTTCCTCTCACAGAATGGCCCGCTGTCCCCATACATTAGTATCACAGATATCTCCTGCTTACATTCCTCTCACAGAATGGCCCGCTGTCCCCATACATTAGTATCACAGATATCTCCAGCTTACATTCCTCTTGCGGAATGGCCCGCTGTCCCTATACACTAGTATCACAGATAACTCCTGCTTACCTTCCTCTGGTGGAATGGCCCGCTATCCCCATACACTAGTATCAGAGATATCTCCTGCTTACCTTCCTCTGGCGGAATGGCCTGCAGTCCCCATACACTAGTATCAGAGATATCTCCTGCTTACCTTCCTCTGGTGGAATGGCCCGCTGTCCCCATACACTAGTATCACAGATATCTCCTCCTTACCTTCCTCTCACAGAATGGCCCGCTGTCCCAATACATTAGTATCACAGATATCTCCTGCTTACATTCCTCTCACAGAATGGCCCGCTGTCCCCATACATTAGTATCTCCAGCTTACATTCCTCTTGCGGAATGGCCCGCTGTCCCTATACACTAGCATCACAGATATCTCCTGCTTACCTTCCTCTGGTGGAATGGCCCACTGTCCCCATACACTAGTATCACAGATATCTCCTGCTTACCTTCCTCTGGCGGAATGGCCCGCTATCCCCATACACTAGTATCAGAGATATCTCCTGCTTACCTTCCTCTGGCGGAATGGCCTGCAGTCCCCATACACTAGTATCACAGATAACTCCTGCTTACCTTCCTCTGGCAGAATGGCCCGCTGTCCCCATACACTAGTATCACAGATATCTCCTGCTTACCTTCCTCTGGTGGAATGGCCTGCAGTCCCCATACACTAGTATCACAGATAACTCCTGCTTACCTTCCTCTGGCAGAATGGCCCGCTGTCCCCATACACTAGTATCACAGATATCTCCTGCTTACCTTCCTCTGGCGGAATGGCCCGCTATCCCCATACACTAGTATCACAGATATCTCCTGCTTACCTTCCTCTGGCGGAATGGCCTGCAGTCCCCATACACTAGTATCACAGATATCTCCTGCTTACCTTCCTCTGGCGGAATGGCCTGCAGTCCCCATACACTAGTATCACAGATAACTCCTGCTTACCTTCCTCTGGCGGAATGGCCCGCTGTCCCCATACAATAGTGTCACAGATATCTCCTGCTTACCTTCCTCTGGCAGAATGGCCCGCTGTCCCCATACACTAGTATCACAGATATCTCCTGCTTACCTTCCTCTGGTGGAATGGCCCGCTGTCCCCATACACTAGTATCACAGATATCTCCTGCTTACCTTCCTCTGGTGGAATGGCCCACTGTCCCCATACACTAGTATCACAGATAACTCCTGCTTACCTTCCTCTGGCGGAATGGCCCGCTGTCCCCATACACTAGTATCACAGATATCTCCTGCTTACCTTCCTCTGGCGGAATGGCCCGCTATCCCCATACACTAGTATCACAGATATCTCCTGCTTACCTTCCTCTGGCGGAATGGCCTGCAGTCCCCATACACTAGTATCACAGATATCTCCTGCTTACCTTCCTCTGGCGGAATGGCCTGCAGTCCCCATACACTAGTATCACAGATATCTCCTGCTTATCTTCCTCTGGCGGAATGGCCCGCTGTCCCCATACAATAGTGTCACAGATATCTCCTGCTTACCTTCCTCTGGCAGAATGGCCCGCTGTCCCCATACACTAGTATCACAGATATCTCCCGCTTACCTTCCTCTGGCGGAATGGCCCGCTGTCCCCATACAATAGTGTCACAGATATCTCCTGCTTACCTTCCTCTGGCAGAATGGCCCGCTGTCCCCATACACTAGTATCACAGATATCTCCTGCTTACCTTCCTCTGGTGGAATGGCCCGCTGTCCCCATACACTAGCATCACAGATATCTCCTGCTTACCTTCCTCTGGTGGAATGGCCCACTATCCCCATACACTAGTATGGGGACAGAATTCATCAAGCTCCGAAAATACATAATGAATTGCTCCAGCGCTTGCTGCGAGTTAGAATGTTAATTATCAGGGTCCGTTCGGACCCCGATAATTTACATCATGAATAGACCCAATAGCCTCATCTTAAAATTTAATGAATGACCAGTTTTATCACAAAACACTGTCAGTATTTGCACTGACCTCTTTTGCATTGACCTTTGCAGAAACAGACTCAAACTGTGCAGTGATTTACAAAAACCTTTTAGTAAGTTAAAATCTCTTATTTTTACAGAGAATTTTGCAAAGGGTGACATACAGTATGCCTTCTACTACGGACGCCCTCTAGTGTTATGGAGCATTGCTTCAAAAGAATGAATTCATTAGGAGCAATTCATCTTTCTTTATTGTAATTAGCAACTACAATCTTGTAAAGTAAAGCTGGGAGATCTATACAAAAGAAAGATACTGAGTACTGTGCATAGATCCATCACCATTTAGGGACAATCATACTCAGTGTTACTGTGGATACACTTCCTCACCATAATAATCGTATGCCCCCTGTCTACTGTAATTATACAGTGAGAAATGTATTCTATTCAGAAAGAACAGGTGAGTGACTGAATCACACTCTGATAATAGACTTCTAAGTGTGCTGTATTACATAGTTATATATATATACATATATATATATAAAACTATGTATGTATGTATATATATATATATCAGGGACGTGCGGGCAGGGTAGGCAGAGCCTCCGCTGTCATACTCCCTCCCCTACCATACTACCTGTCAAGCTCCAGATTTTTTATATAAAAATTGTGTTTTTATACATGTGTGCCTCCACAGCCATTGACCTCACCGCACGTCACTGCGTTATAGTATCTATAATAGGTGCATTATATGCACCCATTATAGATACAGGGGCGTATCTATAATGGGTGCAGGGTGTGCGTTGCACCCAGGCCCTCTGGTCCAGGGGGGCCCGCACACCCTGCACCCATGTTATTTCAAATTTACCTCTCTGAGTTCCTGCGCCGGGTGTCAGCGCTGTACAAAAAGCCAGGAAAATGGCCACCGCGGCCATTTTTCCGGCGTTTTGCGCATGCTCAGAAGACTCCGGGTACACTCCTCTCTAAAGACGCCCCTGGATATATATATATATATATATATCAAATGCATGCATATATCGATAAAAACTGAGAAACGTTATCATAATGATGTGAATCGCAGTAGGAGGAGCCAGGGTAATTATGGTGCGATTCTATGAGTTTTGTATCATTTTAGCCCCTTCCCCTCTTCTTGGACATCTGTTTTCCTTCATTATCTTGCGATGAAGCACCTCACCACACCCTCATCAGCTATCAGCAAAACAAATGTAGGCAAATATGGCTCAGAAGCATGAGAAGGATTCAAATCTGCAATAACCATGGGAGAGGGGAGCATGGAGGCTGCCGGGGAGGGATCACCTGACCTGAAGAGGCTGCCGTGGAGGGATCACCTGTCGAAGTCGAATAATTGCATGCGACCGCAATTCAACTGTTATCGGACGATTTGGTCGTCCGCTGTCCGATTTATGTTGGTACAATCCATGATGCACCATTGCGTGCGCACGCACCCAGTGTGCGCACGTATCCACACATTCGCACAACACTAAATAGCGAATAATATACAACACTCTCAAACACAATATTCAACCAGGGTTTAGTTAGCAATGAGAAACAGCTTCTGTATACATGTCTGAGAAAAGTATACTGTGAGTGTTTTACATATAAATAGAGAAGCCCCACATACAGACAAGTATGGCTGTGGCAATTGAAATATAACCCAGACACTGATATGCACAATTGAATTTGTCTGAATGAGAAGTTAGAAAACAATGGTTTGCCTAAGAAGTACTGACAAGTGTACTCTAAATAGGCAGAGGAAAACCTTTGAATTAGCTATCAGATGAAGTGGCAACAGCAGTCAGCTGGAGGTCTCCACCCTGCTTGAAAGTGAACCTAGCTGCTTGTAACACTTGCACTGTAGTTTTAAATATGTTAGAAAGGGATAATATATTTATTAAATCCATCATAAATACACTGAATTGCATAACACACACACATAGACTTACATGCATAACACACACACATAAACTTACATGCATACACACATTAAATAAACCATATAAATATTATCAAAGCACAAAACACATAAACGCACCACACATATTAGCGAAACTACGCAATATTCTTACACTTACACATTGCACACTTACATAAAAAGGTTCCCTAGCATTAAGGTTAATATTCAAGGTTTATTCATTATTAATTATGTAATGAAGCGACTGTATTTAAGATCTCAGGTTTAGTACATGATAAGCAGTCTGTGTTTGGTGCTATTCTAAACCACTGTTTATTTGCAGACTTCCGGTTCCATTGGCAAGTAGATCGCAGCAGGCATTCGCAAGATATGAATTATAGGTTAGAATGTATCTCTGTATGTAGTGTCTATTGATTAGTTAAAACAGACACAAAGAAGCTGTTGGAGGCTGAACTATTACAATACAAACTGACCTATGAACTGCATCGTAACAGGAGAACCAGGAAGAAGAACCAATGGGATTATGCCAACTTGTTCTATTGCATTGCCTATCTCTGCAAGGGTTTATATGCAAGCTCCCTGAACCTGCTAGTCAGTCATCATATTCTTTCTGTTGACGGAGGCTTCACCTTTGATGCCGGAAATCTGTATCCAGAGCGCCTGCGTAATGTATTGACTGTACCTTGTGATTGTATAATTTGTTTGCGCTAATTGTATTTAGATTACAGCGTGTAACTATCTGCTTATTGGTGAATAATATCTTTTTGTGCTTCGGAACCACAATCCAAGTCTGGAAAGCAATTATTTCTTGTGCGATCTATAACGCTAAATAGCGACATTTAGGGTGTATAGATGGGTAGGAATTAGGGATGAGCGGGTTCGGTTCCCTGAGAACCGAACCCACCCGAACTTCGGGGATCCGGGGCGATCCGAGCCCAAGCTCGGATCTCCCTGTCTGCCCCGGATCCCTCTCCCGAGGCAAAACCTCGAGATCTGCTGTCGGATCTCGAGGTTTTGCCTCGAGCGGCCATTTAAAAAAAAATGCCTTTGCCTTTAATGGGCAAAGTGCTGATTGGCTGACAGAGCCGTCTGTCACGGCTCTCAGCCAATCAGCATTATGGTGCTCATTTGCATGTAGCACGGACTCGTGAGATCCGTGCTACATGCATCTGTGTGATTGACAGTGACACAGAGCACAGATGGGTCAGTGAGACCCGTCTGTGCTGCTGTGTATTTCAATGACACAGATGCACGCACGGACCAGGAGATCCGTGCTACTTGCATCTGTGTCATTGACACAGAGCACTAACGGGTCCGTGAGACCCGTCTGTGCTGCTGTGGTAAATAAAAAAAAAAAAACCTGTGTAAAAAGAGAAAAAAATGGCGTCCTCCCCCCCAAAAAAAGAGCAACCAGCCCCGGGCATTAGTGACCCAGTGCTGGGTGTGCTTAAATACAGGGGACAAACGACATAGGGGTCCCCTGTACTTAAACACAACCAGCACCGGGCTAGTCAGAACCAGAGCTGGTTGCCAAAATACGGGGGACAAACGACGTAGGGGTCCCCCGTATTCTGCGCAACCAGCTCTGGGCTCTGATCCGGTCCTGGTTCTGGAAATACAGGGGAAAAAAATGAGTAGGGTTCCCCTGTATGTTCCAGAACCAGCACTGGACTTTTTCTAGCGGGGGGCTGATGCCACAGCCAGGGGAGCCCTTTCACCGGGCCCCCCAGCCGCAGCATCAGCCCTGACCGCTAGTCAGCCCAGGCCGGGGATCCCTGGAGAGCTGGGGACCCCCCCAATAAAGGGGTCACCCTCTCCAGGGCACCCCAGGCCCAGGCTGATAGCCCGGGGCTATCCCCGCCACCCCTGGTGGCGGTGGGTGGCGGGTTGATTGTGTGGTGTGGTGTAAATAAAGAATATCAAACATTGTCTTTACAAGTAGAACTGCAAGTCCCAGCAAGCCTGCCCCGCATGCTGGTACTTGGAGAACCACAAGTACCAGCATGCAGGGCATTAAGGGCCCACTAGTACCTGTAGTTCACCTGTAAAAAAATGTTTTAAAAAAACACAGGACACACACACCGTGACAGTATAAGTTTATTAAACATACATACACACACACACACACACACACACATGTACACATACTCACCTATGTAACCCTGTAGCATCGGTCCACTTGTCCGGTAAAGTATCCATAGGGGACCTGTGAAAAAAAACATACTCACCATCTCCTATGCGAGGTTCTGTCCTCTTCGTTCCAAAGTAGGCATCCCCGGACTTGGCAAAAAAAAAAAAACGAAAACGCGATCCACGAACTTAGTACCGTTCTATAGAACGGTACTTCCCGAATGAGAGCTTAGCGGCGGGGTATCACCATGGAAACCCCGCTGCTAAGCGTTCATTGGCTGAGAGAGGCCATCTCCCGTCTCTCTCAGCCAATGAACGGCTCCCTCCATTGTAGTCAATGCTGGGAGCCGCAAGGTTATTAAAGTTTACCCTGCGGTTCCCACCATTGACTACAATGGAGGGAGCCGTTCATTGGCTGAGAGACGGGAGATGACCTCTCTCAGCCAATGAACGCTTAGCAGCGGGGTTTCCATGGTGATACCCCGCCGCTAAGCTCTCATTCGGGAAGTACCGTTCTATAGAACGGTACTAAGTTCGTGGATCGCGTTTTCGTTTTTTTTTTTTGCCAAGTCCGGGGATGCCTACTTTGGAACGAAGAGGACAGAACCTCGCATAGGAGATGGTGAGTATGTTTTTTTTCACAGGTCCCCTAGGGATACTTTACCGGACAAGTGGACCGATGCTACAGGTTACATAGGTGAGTATGTGTACATGTGTGTGTGTGTATGTATGTTTAATAAACTTATACTGTCACGGTGTGTGTGTCCTGTGTTTTTTTAAACATTTTTTTTACAGGTGAACTACAGGTACTAGTGGGCCCTTAATGCCCTGCATGCTGGTACTTGTGGTTCTCCAAGTACCAGCATGCGGGGCAGGCTAGCTGGGACTTGCAGTTCTACTTGTAAAGACAATGTTTGATATTCTTTATTTACACCACACCACACAATCAACCCGCCACCCACCGCCACCAGGGGTGGCGGGGATAGCCCCGGGCTATCAGCCTGGGCCTGGGGTGCCCTGGAGAGGGTGACCCCTTTATTGGGGGGGTCCCCAGCTCTCCAGGGATCCCCGGCCTGGGCTGACTAGCGGTCAGGGTTGATGCTGCGGCTGGGGGGCCCGGTGAAAGGGCTCCCCTGGCTGTGGCATCAGCCCCCCGCTAGAAAAAGTCCAGTGCTGGTTCTGGAACATACAGGGGAACCCTACTCATTTTTTGTCCCCTATATTTCCAGAACCAGGACCGGATCAGAGCCCAGAGCTGGTTGCGCAGAATACAGGGGACCCCTACGTCGTTTGTCCCCCGTATTTTGGCAACCAGCGCTGGTTCTGACTAGCCCGGTGCTGGTTGTGCTTAAGTACAGGGGACCCCTACGTCGTTTGTCCCCTGTATTTAAGCACACCCAGCACTGGGTTACTAATGCCCGGGGCTGGTTGCTCTTTTTTGGGGGGGTGCACGCCATTTTTTTCTTTTTTTACACAGGTTTTTTTTTTTTTTTTTTACCACAGCAGCACAGACGGGTCTCACGGACCTGTCATTGCTCTGTGCCAATCACACAGATGCATGTAGCACGGATCTCCCGGGTTCGTGCTACATGCAAATGGGCACCATAACGCTGATTGGCTTCCTGTCTGCCACTGCAGTGCCACTCCTAGATGGGCCACGTGTTTGTGCCGCCCCCTTGTGTCGCTTAGCATAGTCATCCAGCTTCCTCGGTACAACCTTTTGGCCTAAAAACAATATTGTGAGGTGTGAGGTGTTCAGAATAGAGTGGAAATGAGTGGAAATTAATGTTATTGGGGTTATTAATAGCGTAGGAACAAAAAAAGGCCCATTTATGTGATTTTAGCGGGTTTTTTTTATTTTTTAAGAAAAAATCCAGATCCAAAACACAAAACCCAGAACCCAAAACACGGAAGGGTGGTTTTGGCAAAACCAATCCAGATCCAAAACACGAAGAAAGATCCAGATCCAAAACCAAAACACAAAACACGAAAAGTGTCCGGTGCACACCCCTAGTAGGAATCGATACACCTGACCTGAAGAGGCTGCTGGGGAGGGATCACCTGACCTGAAGAGGCTGCTGTTAATCTCGGCATTGTGAAGAGAGGGGTGGGGCCACGATGACGTGATTGCATTATCACGTCCCATGCTCCACCCCCAATGCTGCATCTTCACAGCACCACGCCCCTTTTCTACTGCGTCAAGCCCGCAACCATAAAATCCTGACAGCTCCCTCCCGGAAGGAGGGAGCTGAAAGTCGGCAGGTATGGAGTAATGGGAACTGTGGTCTGCAGCATTAGTTTTCCTAATGCAGGAGATATTGCTGATATCTGCTGCATTAGGCATTTCTTAAATTTGTTTCTGCATGATTTTAGCTTTCAGAAATAGACCGTACTTGCCAACTCTCCCTGATTGTCAGGGAGACTCCCTGAAACAGTAGCCATCTCCCTGACTCCCTGAAGAGGCTAGGGGGTATATTTACTAAAGTGAGAGGTTTTAGAAATGGAGATGTTGCCCATATCAATCAATCAGATTCTAGCTATTATCTTCTAGAAGGTGCTAGTTAAATGGTAAGTAGAATCTCCACTTCTAAAAACTCTTACTTTAGTAAATATACCCCTGGCAATCTCCCTGATTGCACCTTACCCCCCATTATGTAGCTGTTATATACATGAGGAAAAAGTAAATCGTATATATATATATATATATATATATATATACATTCACATGGTATTATCAGTGTCATTTCCCTGCATTAATTATAAGGCACAATGATCCCTATGGCTACTTGTAGTTTTCTATAAAGTTTCTTTTGTACACTTATATGGAGCCACTTGTAAAACACAATACATGAGCAAGCCATGAAAAGTATCAGGGCCTGATTCAGACGCGGTCGCAAGCACTGTGTGCTCGCAAGCGGCCATATGTTTAGGCACTGCGCATGCGCCGAGCATCTGAAGTTCAGTCACGACGGGGCGGCTGTCGATGGTGAGTAACAGCTCGCCCCGTTTTGTGGGCGGGTAGGGGGGTGGCTGGACAAACGCAGGCGTTCCCTAAGGAATGCCTGGCATTTGTAGGGAGGCCTTACTGACATCACTACTGATGTCAGTAGTGGACTTGCTGCTCTATTAGAGCAGGAAGTCCACTCGGCCTTGCGGCAGCCTAGACCCTACCGTAGGGTCTCGTCGCAAGGTCGATGGTCGCGATTATCGCGATGGTCTCCTGGCCACTCGCACAAGCTGTGGGTGGTCTCCCACAGCTTTGCGAGTGGCCGGAGAAAAAAAAAACCGCGCACAATCCCAGCGTGCGGGCAGCGGAAGCGAACGGGTCTGAATCAGGCCCTCAGTGTGTTGTCATCAACAAGTAGATGTCACCAACTGCTTTGGGGTTTCGTTTTCATTTAGATGTACGGCAATTTTATGACATGCCGCGCTCTTCGGTGTAGCTTTCACAATTTCCATGAAATGCTTTTTCAAAAGTAGGCAAGTATGGAATAGACCCCTATATAACTGGATGTAGTTAGTTTGCCGACAGACGCGAGGCCGGCTGTTAAATCCCGAATCCCGACCCGGGACTAAACTTAGGCGTCTAAATCCCGATGCCAATTTAGATACCAATGCCAAAATCCAGACAGCCGCCATCCCGAACATAAGTATAGCGGGGCAGCTTAGGTGTTAGCCGCCAGGGTGGGTTAGGTTTAGGCACCACGGGGAAGGAGGGGGGAGGGGAGTTAGGGTTAGGCAACGGACAGGGGGGGTTAGGGTTAGGTACTAAGAGGGGAGAGTTAAGTTTAGGCTGTTGGTATTTTGACAGCTGGCATCCCAACTGACGGTATTTCATACCCAAACCCTATATAACATGTCTAAAAACTATGTACTGGACAAAAAATGTGGCATTTAAGTCCAAACAAGATACTACACTTCCAATAAAGAAACATAGTCTATCAAAAGACAGCTGGCATTCTATACAACACAGAGATGAATTTTTATCAAAGGCTAAATGAAAGCCCCAAAAATTACTAGGGATGTGCGCCGACCCCCATGTTTTACTTTTGGGTCTGTATCTCCTTCGTGTTTTGGATCTGGATTTGATATTGGCAAAACTGTCCTTGTGTGCTTTTGGTTTTGGATCTGTATTTTTTTTTAAAAATCATAAAAACAGCTAAAATTGTATAATCTGGGCCTGTTTTTGTTCCTACAGTATTATTAACCTCAATAACATTTATTTCCAGTCATTCCCAGTCAATTTTGACCACCTCACAGCTTAAAATATTGATTTCATCCAGTTTAAGCCAAAAGGTTGCATCCAGCTAGCTGGCTGACTAAGCTAAGCGACAGCAGTGGGCGGCACTAATATGTGGCAGTTCAGCTTCTAACATGGCACAGAGTGGCACTGCAGTTTTAGACAGGAACTTGGAAGTTTAAAAACCAAGAATGTTTTCATTAACTAGGTTAGAGGCCTGAGGGAGTTGGAATATGTTTATTGACTGAAGACAGGGAAAGGACAGAAGGATTGATTAGTTTTTAATTTATTTATTTTAATGTTTTAATTCTTTAAAAAATGTATGCGCTTATTCACCCCCTCCGGCACCAAACCGAACAGGGCTTCAGAGTATTACATCATCAGCTACGTCATGGGGAGGAAGTCTTTACGGGCAAAAGAAACAAAACAAATGTCAAGAGGAACGTGCTGCAATGGCAGCTGTATGTGCCAAGGTGCAAGCAGCCAATCAGCTGGGTGACCCTTTGGGAGCCTTTCCAGTCTTTAAGAAGTTTGTCAGAAATGGGTTGAACCTGTTTATAGAGTGCTGAAGAGTAACAGATTTGGACCAGAAGACTCTAGACTGGGTATTTGAACTCACAAAGACAAATATGTAGCAGCTATTTGAGTAGAGCGAGTGAGGATGGAAGGAGCAGGAAATCGTGAAGAGCTGACAGATGAACGTGCCTGGTACCTTATTGCCAGAGATAAGCTTTCTGGTCCTGTTGCTTTTGTGCACTTCAGATTTGACATGGAGTGCGGGGATGAGGTGCAGTTGGAGATCTGTGTCCGCAGGAAAGGATTGGGGAAAATCCTGCTACAAATCTTACAATTTATGGCAGATAGCACACAGGTGAAGACAGTCGTCCTTACAGTGTTTAAGCACAATCACAGTGCTTACCAATTGTGTAAGATAGATGAGACCTCTCCCAGTGTTTGGAGACACTCCCCATTCACATTCAGGTCATTGTGCAGGCTGCTGCCATTGAATAAGGTGGTTGATGGACATATGGGAAATTATGATGGGGTGTTCAAGAGGACACAGCGATTGTCAATATCTTCTGTTTTCTTTTTTTCTACTCTTCTAGTTTTTTTTTAGTTTTTTTATTTAGTGATGTCTAAATACTGCGCTATTGTGAACATGCATGCAGGGCCAGCAACAGAAATCTTGGGGCCAAGTAAACTCATGTTTTTGGGGCCCCCTAGCTCCCCCCAGTAGGTATATGCAGGATGGAATTTGGCTCATCTCCAGTGTCTCTCCAGCCTCATTTCCAACTGTGTCGTACCATCCTCAACTCTCATCTCTCCAGCCTCTTCCTCACCTATGTCACTCCAGTACCATCCCTGTCTCCAGCCTCATCCCCTGTGCCTCTCCATCTGCAGCCATCCACTCATATCCCCTGTATCTCTCAGTATCATTATCCCCACCCATGTCTCTCAGATTCATTCCCAAACCCCTGTGTCTCTCATCTTTATTCCTGAGCCACCGTGTCTCTTGGCTTAATTTTCCCCAGCCCCTGTGTCTCTTCCCACCCCTCTTCCTCAGCCCCTATGTCTGTCACACAACCTCTTCTGAGCTTATGTGTCTTTAAACCTCCCTCTCCCCCAGCCTGTGTCTGTCACACCTGCCCCAGCCCCCCCTCATACCTCAGCCCTTGTGTCTGACACACACACCCCTCCTCCAGCCCGTTTCTGTCACCCCCCACTTCCTCAGCCCCTGTGTTTGTCACCCCCCCCTTTTTCCCCGGCCCCTGTGTCTGTCCTCCCCTCTTCCCCAGCTCCTGTGTCTGTCACCTCCCCCTCTTCCTCAGCCCCTGTGTCTGTTACCCCCCTCTTCCTTGGCCTATGTGTCTGTCACCTACCCCCCATTCTTCAGCTCTTGTGTCTGTCACCCCCCTCTTCCTCAGCTACTGTGTCTGTCACCCCTATCTTCCTCAGCCCCTGTGTTTGTCATCTACCCCTCTTCCCCAGCCCCTGTGTCTGTCACCCCCCCTCTCTTCCCTGGCCCCTGTGTCTGTCACCCACCCTCTCTTCCTCAGCCCCTGTGTCTGTCACCCACCCCCCCTCTTCCTCAGCCCCTGTGTCTGTCACCCCCACTTCTCCGGCCCCTGTGTCTGTCACCCACTCCCCTCTTCCTCAGCCCCTGTGTCTGTCACCCACCCCCCTCTTCCTCAGCCCCTGTGTCTGTCACCCCCCTCCTCTTCCCCGGCCCGTGTCTGTCACCAAACCTCCCTCTTCCCCAGCCCCTGTGTCTGTCACCCCCCCTCTTCCCTGGCCCCTTAGTCTGTCACCCACCCTCCCTCTTCCTCAGCCCCTGTGTCTGTCACCCCCCCTCTTCCTCAGCCCCTGTGTCTGTCACCCCCCTCCTCTTTCCCGGCCCCTGTGTCTGTCACCCACCCCTCTTCCCCGGCCCCTGTGTCTGTCACCCACCCCCCTCATCCTCAGCCCCTGTGTCTGTCACCCCTCCTCCTCTTTCCTGGCCTGTGTCTGATACCCAACCCCCCTCTTCCTCAGCCCCTGTGTCTGTCACCCCCCCCTTCCCTGGCCCCTTAGTCTGTCACCCACCCTCCCCCTTCGTCAACCCCTGTGTCTGTCAACCCCCCTCTTCCTCAGCCCATGTCTCTCACCCCCCTATTCCTCAGATTCTGTCTGTCACCCCCCTCTTCCTCAGCCCCTGTGTCTGACACCCCCCCTCTTCCCCAGCCCAAGTGTCTGTCACCCACCCACCCTATTCCTCAGCTCCTGTGTCTGTCACCACCCCACTTACTCAGCCCCCGTGTCTGTCACCACCCCTCTTCCTCAGCCCCTCTGTCTGTCACCCCCCCCTTTTCCTCATCCCCTGTGCCTGTCAAACCCCCCTCTTCCCTGACCCATGTGTCTGTCACCCCCCCCTATTCCTCAGCTCCTGTGTCTGACACACAACTCTTCTTTTCCAGCCTGTATCTTTCAACCCCCCTCTCCTCCAGCTGCCCTCCTACATCTGCAGCTCCTCACCACCTGCCCCATGACTCTCTAGCCCACCCCGGCCCCAACCAAAACTTACCTGCTGTACAGCCTGTAGTCTCCCCTGGTGGCACAGACTGTGACCTGGTCCTGCTGGTGGCTCCTGCCCAATTCCATTTTGCAACGTCATGAAGTCATGCACGTTGCGCCAGCAGCTATCTTCCCTGACTCTACCTGTGCTGGCCCCAGTGGATCTAGCGACAGCCATGCTGGGTGACCTGCTTACTGTTGCCTCTGCCAGCTGCTGTGTAAGCAACTTACACAGCAAGTTGTAGAGGTAAGGGGGACACATGAACTAGCTCGTGAAATTCCTGAGGGGCCGGGGCCCCTCAGAATCTCGGGGCCCGGTACAAGTTTCCCCTTTGTCCCCCCCTGTTGCCAGGCCTGCATGCATGGGACTTACACCATCGCAAGTCCCTTTAACAGTAAATAAATTCTTCTTTGAATCTCCTCCCCCCAAAAAAAATTATGAGTCAAGATCTATGTAGGTTCAAGTTCTTTAGTTATTAAAGACATATTTGATCTGGAGGAAGTTTTTTATGCATCTAATAGAAATGCAGTGGCCTTGCTTGTGGAGGTGCTGCTAGAACATACTGTAAACAGAGCACTTTGTGCTCAGGGAGGTTGGTAAGGATAATGGGACCAAGACTTGCAGTTTACATCCAAGGAAAGCAGCCTGTAGTTCTCGGGCTGAACTAGAACTCCCAGCATCTGTGATGTTTGCTGGGCCTACTGGATGTTATTTGTCAACAGGTGGAGTGCCTCAGGTTACCTCAGCCTGTTTTATGCACTGTATGTAAAATGTAAATAATATGCATGTAATGTGAGTGACCAATATACACAACTAATTTTTGTATTAAACATATTTGCACTTTATTTCACACATCCTGGCAGGAAGATGCTCTGTGCTGCTGCTGCTCATATTTCTGGTCTCTCTCATAACACCCACCATCTACATTATCCAGTTATTCTGCTTAGAGTCACCTACATACAGAAGGGGCAGGCATTTATTGAACTGAACCGTTATTCATAACAGCCTTTCAATTTGCCAGGGTCCTGGGGCAACCGGTTGGGTTTGGGGGGGAGTAATTAAAAAAACTTTACATTTGAAAATCTACTATGTTTTGCGCACTCGCTCAACTTGGTGGTTCAGAATTTTTATAATAATGAAAGGGGCATACAGGAGATGCTGTCTGTGGCCAATAACATTTCTGGACATTCATAAACTCTAAAATTAAAAATGTCAGGCAGCAATGCCCCAAACAGCACATAATGCAAAGAAAAGAGGTGCAAGATGGAATTGTTCTTGGGCCCTTCCACCCACCTTTATGTTGTATATAGGACATGCACAGTTTAACAAACCAATCACTTCAGCAACAGGGACTGCCAATTGTGGCTGAAGCGATTGATTTGTATGGGCCCCCACAAAACAAGCTACCAAAGGGCAGCTGACATTGCTGGCAATGATCTCTCCATGCACAAACTGGCTTTACAGAGGCAAGATGTTGTCGCCATCATCATTATCCGATCCCTCACCCTCATCAGTGTGTACATCATCTGTACACAATATGAATTTGTCCCCATTGGAATCCACCATTACAGCTCAGGTGCCTCTGTAATTTTTGGACGTAATTGGTGACAAAGATCTTCCTCGTGGAATTTGTATTTAATTTTGATGAACATCATCTTTTCCACATTTTGAGGAAGTAGCCTCCTACTCCGATCGCTGACAAGGTTCCTGGCTGTGCTGAAAACTCTTTTGGAGTACACACTGGAGGGTGGGCAGCCCAAGTAAAGCAAAGCCAGTTTGTGCAAGGGCCTCCAAATTGCCTTTTTTCCTGCCAGTAGTCAGATGGACTGTCTGACATGCCAATTTGGATGCTATCATTAAAATAGTCCTCAACCATTCTTTGAATGATGACCGTATCACATGGAGTCGCGGTAGAGGTCTCATTAATTGTAGGTAATTCTTTTAGACCTGACCAGATGTCAAAACTTGGTTGTGTTCACTCATCTGAATCACCAATAGGTCTTTTTTTGGGAAAGTTTAGTATTTTCCTGGTAGCAGCACTTACTGGAGAAACTGAAGGAGGAGCCATGCCGTTTGAGCTGACAATTTCCTAACCAGCAGCTCTTTGCATATCTTCAGATCTGTGTCTGCTGGGAAGAAAGACAAGACGTATGACTTAAACCTAGTATCCAGCACGGTCGCCAAAATGTATTGATCTGATTGTTAGATCCTGACAATCCTTGGATCCTGGCAAAACGAAATAATAGACTTGATCTACAAGTCCGATATACTTAGCAGAATCGCTTAGTTTAAGCTCCTCCTTCAGTTTCTCAAGCTACTTTTGCAACACTCTAATTAGGGGAATTACCTGACTCAAGCTGGCAGTGTCTGAACTCACTTCACAGGTGACTTCACAGGTGACTACTTTGAAGGGTTTCAGCACTTTTCACAACACTTTGCACAACACGGAAAGTATTTTCCACTGAGGTTGAGTGAGGTACATTCCCCCTGATCTTTCTATATCATAGTTCGTTGTGTAGCTTTGGATGGCTTTTTGCTGTTCCTCCATTCATATAAAGGGTGGAGTTCCACCTCGTAACTACCTCTTGCTTCAGCTGGTGACAGAGTAAATTCAACATTTCTTGCAGGTGCTGCAATCTTCTACATGCACCTGCTGAATGGCGAAAATGTCCAGAAATTTTGCGGACCACAGAGAGCATCTCCTGCATGGCCCTGTCATTTTTAAAAAAAATTTGCACCACCGAGTTGATATTGGTGGCATTGTCAGAAATCATGAATCCCGGGGAGAGTTCAAGTGGGAAAAGCCATTTTGCAATGACTGCCCTGAGTTTTTCTAAGAGGTTGTCAACAGTATGCCTCTTAGTGAAACTGGTGATACACAGAGTAGCCTGCCTCTGAATGAGCTGCTTTTTCTTAGATGCTGCCGCTGCTGTTGGTACTGCTGATAGCAATACACCCACCTACTGGGCTGTTACAGTCATTTAATAATGGCATTTTGAGGACTCTAATTAAGGTTTTTTTAACATTCCTGTACAGGGTGGGAATTTCTTTTCTAGTGAAGTGGAACCTAGATGGGATATGGTAGCTGGGACACAGGACCTCAATTAACTGTCTAAAACCCACTGCACTAATGGCGGATATCAGACCCACATCTAATACCAGCATAGATGTTATGGCGTCAATGGTCCGCTGTGCAACTGGGTGACTGCTGTCATACTTTCTCCCCCTTGCAGAGCATTGTTTAACAGTCAATTTTTTTTTAACTACTACTAGTAGTCTTCCTGGTCCCCTTCTGGGATGAAGACCCACTCCCAGCAGCAGCAGGTGTAATGCTCAAGATTTCTTCTGAGGAATTCTGAGGAATCCAGGATAGTGGAGGACTGAGTTAGCTTTATCAAATTGGATGCAGGACTAGTTCCAATCATGATTGAGATTATTGTTGATGAAGGTGTTGGTGGTGAAGATGCCAGGTGCCTGGATCTAGCAGAGAGAAGGGAGCGCTGACGCTGGACTGCTTGTTACTTTTTTAGCCAAAGTTTCAGAATTTTGCAAACACTTTTGATGGATGCGCTGTAGATGACATAACAGGGACGAGGTTCCTAGATGGTTAAGGTCCCTACCTCTACTTACTCTGGCATGACAAAGGGTACAGATGGCTTGACAATTATTGTCCGGATTTGGGTAGAAATGATTCCACACATAAGAAATAGATTTTTTTTGTTTCATGCCCAGACATGACAATTGGCTTTTCCCTATCAAGGGCAACAACTGTTTCAACTGGGGCCTGATTTACACAAACAACATCCTCATCATCAGCATCCTGGCGCACTTCAACAGAAGCATCCTCGATTTCTATGTCAGCATGTTGATTTGTGCTGCTCATCCCTACATTTGCAGAGGACACACAAGTGGTGGAAGGAGGCTCCTCTTCGAGTACAGTTTTGCAGTGTTCTCCCCAGAAAATTTTTCCAGCTGGGTGGCATCAAGAAGTAGCCGGGTGGGGGCCTTCGCAATTATGCATACGCTGGGAAAAGTGGTATGTCCCTTTTCATCAGTGTAATGTAACACACCGAGATACCCCTTATACACATTACACCACACAATAGTAGTGCCTCTTATAACATATTATGCCATGCTGTAGTAATGTTTCTTATACATTATGCCACACAGTAATGCCCCTTACACATTATCCTGCACTCAGTAATGCCCCTTACACATTATGCACATTAAATTCCCCCCATATGATTCACATAAAAACACACACACAAGCTCCCATTGGAATACATACAAACATAGGCCCCCACTGGAAAACACACACACGTGGGCACACTGGATGTATTGCTCACCATATGCTTCTGTAACCAGTCAGTAGTGCTGCATAGACATGTTTCAGGAGCAAGGAAAGATAGGCACAAAGGGAGATGTGGTTAGAAGCAGGGACCGGAGTTCCACCCAGCAGCAGCCCGCACTCCAGCGGGATCCAGGAGCAGTAATTTGAGGAGGAGGGAAGGAGAGGCACAGATGGAGTGAGATCGGAGTTCAGACTGGGGGACAGGAGAGCTATCCAGCAGCAACCCAAGAGCAGCAGAAGTTAAGTGCAATCCAGCCTTTGGCCCTGAGAGCAACAGAACTTCTGTCGGGAATCACATACAGGCGAGTGGCACTGCAAGGTATGTGTGAGTCACATGCAGTTTTAAAGCCACTCCCCCGCTGTACAGCCACTCACTGTATAGACACAGCAAGTCCCAGGTCAACAAGGACACGTAGGTGACAGGGGATGCCCTGCATAGAGGCGGGGGGAAGTGCCGGGCAGCCTGTTTCTGCCGGGCGATGCACCTGCAAAAATCAGCCTGGGGAGAACACTGGTTTTGGAAAGGTTAGGCTCACACATGGCACCCGCCGACACACTTAGGACCTCATTCAGAGGCAGTCGTTAGTTGCAAGCGGTCGCACTGAATCAGGGCGGCCGCTTGCATCCTGAACGACCACCTCCTTGTCAATCGTAAAGCTGTGGGTTAACACCCACAGCTCTAGTGACCGACATGGGTGATGGTCGCAATGGTCAAGACCATCGTGACCATCGGGGCTTACAACCAGACCCTAAGGTTGGGTCTGGGCACTCGTAAGCCCCAGGGAGCTTCCTGCTCTGATCAAGCATGAAGCTCCCCACTGACATCAGCAATGATGTCAGTGGGGCTGCCCCCAAACGACAAGCGTTCTGATGGGAACACCTCCATTTGGACAGCCACGCCCCCTGCCCGCCTCCCAAATGGGGCGAGTTGTCACTCACCATCGACAGCTCGCCCCGTCTGCTGCGAGACCCCTAGCAACGGTGCATCAGTTGCTAGCCGGGTCTCATGCATGCGCATGAGGGAGCCGGCTCTGTCGTGCGCATGCCCAGTGGGGCAACATCGAATCGGTTGTGAGCGCTCAGTGCTTGTGACCGACTCTGAATGACCCCCTTAGACTTTCCTCAGGGATTTGTGACATTTCTGAGATAACAGTTGGTTCCTGTGCTTTATGATTTTCATTTTTTTAAAACATCTACAGGGAAAAGTGCTTACATCATCATAAGATACAGAACCACCAGTCATAAATAAAGACATTAGCCTTTCCTTGTCACTTTGTATGGTTAAAGGCATATTGCCAATTTTATGTCTTTCTGCAGCTAACTTTCCCTTTGATGTTTTTTTTGTTTACCGATGTAAAAGATTGCTTCTTTGATTTTAGAAGCTCTGACTTAAGCCCTGTATGCCCTTGTGCATCAGCTTTAGTAGATGACGTAGACTGACTAGTATAGTCATGATTGGTAGCACTGGCAGCATCTCCAGTACTAGTATGTGGTTCCTGCTCTCCTCTCAACTGATCGTTCTTCATATCAGCAAACACAAACAAAGTGTAGTACAGCATACACATCAATTTGTACCAATTTTAAATATTACACTGCGGTATCAATGACAGTATCACAATATTTTTTATGGATAAAACACTGCGCTACCTCTTACAATATCACAATATTTTTTATAAATACACTGCGCTACCACTTACAGTGTCACAATATTTTTAGGAATACACTGCGCTACCACTTACTGTGTTACAATATGTGTTGAATATTACACTGCATTTCCACTTACATTGTCACAATATTTTTTATGAATAAAACACTGTGCTACCACTTACAATGTCACAATATTTTTGATAAATAAAACACTGCACTACCACTTACAGTGTCACAATACTTTTTGACAATTACACTGTGTTACTATTTACAGTGTCACAATATTTTTATGAATACAACACTGCGCTACCACTTACAGTGTCACATTTTCTTTTATGAATAAAACACTGTGCTACAACTCACCATTTCACAATACATGTTGACTATTACACTGCATTTCCACTTACAGTGTCACAATATTTTTTATTAATAAAACATTGCGCTACCACTTACAGTGTCACAATATTTTTATGAATAAAACACTATGTTACCAGTCTACCCATTGGGGGGGGGGGTACGGCATACAGAGTCACTTTTTTTTTACATTTCACAGCCTGTGGATGGACAGCGCACTGGATAGACAGCATAGCACACCCCTGGATTAGCAAAGCAATGAACAATAACACAGCCCCCTGGACAGAGCACAGACAACACAGCCCTGCACAGCACACCGCAGTACTGGACAACACAGCCCAGGACTGCACACCCCTGCATTGGACAACACAGCCTAGCACAGCACTCCCCTGTATTGGACAACACAGCCGAGCACAGTACACCCCTGTATTGAACAACGTAACCCAGCATAGCACACCCCTGTATTGGACAACGTAGCCCAGCATAGCACACCCCTATATTGAACACAACACAGCCCCCTTGGATGAAACACAGCCCTGACAGCCCGGAACTCAGCAAGCAAATGGCGCCGATCACCGCGGGGAGGGACTTATATACAATCCAAAACCCATGATAATCCGACAGCGGGATGATGATGTTTTGCCTAGTTTTGGGATTCGAGTTAGGTGGGAAAACCCGAGCTGGACTCGGATCCCAGCCTGGATCGTGAAGTTTGGGTGGGAAGTTTCTCTGAGAACTGGACCCACTCATCTCTAAAAATGACCATTCATCACTATCGCATATTGCTGTGTTTTCAAATGCTTTATCGGGGCAATGTATTAAGAATCAGATGTTGGGTCCCAGCCTGGCAAATGCTAAAGAGTACAGTGAATGCTAAGGGCTATTTCGCACATGACGGATTTGTCCGTCATGCAAAAAAAACTGACTCTTTTTCTCCGTTGTTTAATTTCAGTGGAAATAGCAAATACATTAGGGCTTTCACACTGCACAAACACGGCTCGATCGCCATGTTACAGCCGTGATAACCACTGACTAGGATGGCTGCCGTCCACGGTCTTCAGGTTTAAAGATTGAAAAGAGATTGAAAACACAGGGCAAAAACATTACACACGGCACAAAACCATTGCTTGTGAAAGTGACTGATCCACGAAACAAAAACCTGACAGTTTTTTACCGGATGGACAAAACCATTGTGTGTGTAATAGCCCTTACGTGATCGGTTTAATTCAGAGTCAGGCCCAGTCGTACAACTGCGTATGCGCACCCGTCTCGGTATGAATGTGCAGTGCGAAGTGGTTGCAATGGGCAGTGGATTCAGCTACAGGCCACTGGGGAGTGAACACTAGATACCTCTTTAGTCTGGCTTCTCCATAGAGGTAAGCGGTGTAGCACAATCTTCCCTACCCTATGCCAGGGCTGTAACTAATGATGTACGAACAGTGCCACCTAGGGTGCAGAACCTAGGTTACAGCGCTGTCACTGCCCCACAACACATCCATGTGGCTGCAGGGTGCCGCAGACAGTAGAGCTCTTACAAAGGACACTCTGGGCAAACACCCTGCAGCCTGTAGAGCCGGCTGGAGCATCATCAGGATGCTCCGGGCAGTGCTCTTCTTCCTGGCGATGGCGATGACAGCCCCTCATCGGGGATGCACGGGCAAACAATTTGGCCTACAAAGTCGCTGCCCTGTGCATACAATCTCAGAGAAGTTTTGTTTTTTGGAACTTGTTAAATTGCACTACTACATTATGCTGCACAGCCCTGTAACAGGGCTTCAGAGCGCCATGTGTGCTGCCGCCCTCTCCCTTTGAGGGCATGCCATCATAAGGATGTGCCCAAGGGGGTGAAGGTCAGAAGCACCATGACTGGAGTATTGCATCACTAGCTGGAGCGTCCTCAGCATGCTCTGACCAGCTGTACAGGCTGCATGGCCGGAGCGCCTGAAGGATGCTACAGCCGGCAGTGTAGCACCTATACTGGCCAGGTGCAGGCACCCTGCTAGCCAGATGCAGGGGCTGTGAAGGTGCTGCCAACAGGGCCCTCCACTCTGTGCGGTAGCACCAGTCGCACCACCCTCCGTACGCTGCACGTTTTTCAGCAACTGCGTATCTCCTACTTTTGATATTGTTAAATATATACTTTACTTTAGTAATGTGGAAGCTGCTGTTTCCTCATTTTTTTATGGGACTGAATGGCTTGATAAATAGGCCCCTCATAAATATGCAGAACTTTCCTTTGCTGTATATACCTTTGAATGGCCCTGTAATACCTCTTTTACACCCGGTTATTGCTGGGTAAACGCGGGATGCTGCTCGGTGTAAAAGGGGCCAGGCTTGGATTCGATCCAACCCGGTAATTTTAACCCGGGTAGTTTGCAGGGTTTAACACGGCAATGACCTGTGTAATCCTGCAGTGTAAACAGGTAACCCGAGTCAGACGACCTGGGTCCTGTTCTCATCATGGGGAGATCCGGATTTCCTGGCGCTTGGAGATTATCTCATCTCCAAGTGCCGGCTGCAGAGTTCCACTACTCATGTGAATGGGGTCTGTCCCAGGTCTGACCCAGTTTGGAACTGTGTTCCAAGTGCCGGGTCAGACCCGGGACTTAGGTATAAAAGGGGTATAAATGTCAATGATCCGTAAGTGTTGTCCATCTGCAGAACACAAGAGCATAGTTGCCTACCTTTGGCTTCTCCTCCCCGGGAGAAGCCTTGGTAGGAGAAGCAGGTGGGATGTGATGGGGGCGGGGACTGACGGTTCACATCATTAGGCCCCGCCCCCTCTGCAGCAAATTGCGACTATTGGCTTAAATTTAAATAGGGGGCGGGGCTAAATGACGCAAATCACTGAGAATTGCGTCATCAAGCCCCATCCCCTACACGAGGACCAGCGATCGCCGCGGAAATTCTCCCCATTCTGCCCACTTCACTAGGAAGTGGGCAGATTGCGGCAGCAGTGCCTACCCTTCTGGGGGTGTGGGGGGTTACCCGAAAAATCGGGAGCCTCCCGCGAAAACCAGGAGGGTAGGCATGTATGCACAAGAGTCAGGGAATAAGAGCTTTCACAGGGCCTGCTTCAGCAAGGAACGCACAGGAGAGAACGCACACACTTGGCCAATGTTTTTTCTCTGTGCATGCATCGCAGTGCGCGAACTAGCTATTGCAAACGCGTGCCTGTGCGTTTGGATGGCGTTTCAGGGGTGTGCACAATTAAGCCCTTGCGGCAATGGACGTAGCCTGAGGTCTAGTTGCACACAGGAAGCGGCACAAATCCTGTCAACCACTATTATGCTAATGTGTTAGATGGTTCTCAATGTTACTGATGTTTCCACTGTCTTGCCAGGTATAGAGGACGCAGTTAAGGGAAGTGGGTGGTATTATGTAGTGCTAGGCATCGGCTTATTCTGCGTGCGCATGCATTCATTAGCATATTCTCGCAGCGGAAAGGTACGTACGTCTGCATCCATGCGTTCCTTGCTGAATCAGGCCCACAGTTCTTTAGAAATAAAGTTGTTTCATGAATAAGTATTTTTTGTTTTGCTATGACATCAATGATATCTGGCTCAGCCGTCTCCCCTGTAACATACTATCTGCTGCAGGAACGTACAACTGGTCTGCACCTGTTTGGTTTTAAGCTGAATTCAAGCCTTGTTTAAATGTTCCAGCTGGGACTGGCAGTTGCTGCACAGATTATGTTACTTTAAATCTTTCGATGGCCATCCCAGGCAGACTGTGTCTTAAGAAACACTTAATCAGTTTTTTTCTAATCTTGTTCTGTGTTTGCTTTACCTCTGCAATGCACATGTACAACCCAGAGCTCTCAGCAAATGATTTGTTGGATGATAAGGAAAAAATAAAAATCTCTATTCACCATGGGGTTCTCCTATAGTGTAAAGCGCTCATTCTTAGAGGCCTATTCATCATCGGGGGCCGTATCATGAAGTATTCACCTTGCCATGGGGGATATTTTAGTATCCCACTTGCCAGGGGGGATATTTAACACCGTAGCAATTCAGCATTGCTCCAGTGCGGGGACAGCTGTTCCGAAAAGCAGCTGTCCCCACGATTAGTAGCGCAGTGAGGAGGTGGCGGAGGGATCCGCTCAGATCCCTCTTCGCATCCCTGGAAATCCTTCCCATAGGATGGAGCAGGGCTACGAGAGCAAGAACCATCTGAAGAATTTGGTGATGGTCTTATTCGGACCCTGCATGGTCACTGCGGTCATATCTATAGTTAGTATTTTATTCTGATATATAAATTACATACTAATGCATTAAAGTGGCAGCTTAAAGTGACCGAATCCAATGGATGAATCCAGTCTATTACACTGCACAACAATGAAAATGTTTCTGATGTGAAAATAGTTATTTCTAATTGATTTCAGCATGCAAAGAATGAATATGACATTTAAAACTCTCAGTTAGCTCTGAGTTATGAGATATAGCCCATTTATGACGATGTAGGGGTATTCCTAGTGAAATGGGCAGAATGGAGACAATCTTATCAGCAATCTGCGTTCCGCGCAGAGGGGGCGGGGCCTAATGACCCAATTAAATTAATCAGTTATTTGTCCCCTTCCCTATTCAAATATGTGCGATTCATGGGATTACCCACACAAGAGAACTGTGGTGCACTGAGTGACAAGCATAGTGAGCGATTCCACCAAGACATTTCAGCAATGGAACAAAGCTATCAGGGTAGGTGATCACTACTGTTGGACAGTGACAAGAGATGCCCCAGAAGAGGAGTACAAGCGACAAGCAAAGAGAAAGCACCCCCATGAATAGGCCACTATATTAGATAGTACTTTCCTATGCTGTATGTTTGTTTCCTATGCTGTATGTATGTTTTGTTTTGTGTTCTTATTTGTGATTGATTGAATTAAAACAACTGTTATTTATTTTCTATCAAGAAAATATCAGATTATTTTAAAATAGCTTTTCACTATATAACTAATGTATATACAGTATAGTGCAAGTAGTGTAGCTCAAAAAATAGAGCTAGTAAAAACATTCTGAAATCATTTTAGTTTTTCTTGACCTAAAATTAGTAATGTATGACTATTTTTAGAAAGGAAACAAATTAAAAATATTAATTTCTTGTACAGTGTTATTTGTTGAAGTCTGGAATTTATTAAAATATTTTTTTCCTGATTTAGTCCATTTATCTTAATTGAAACTCTATGCTGTTTATAAACATGTGTATAACTATAAACAATTGTGTGCTCAACTCTTTTTACATGTTACAACATGAAGGCTTGAACCCCAAACCCCGGCCATTGGATGCTCAATGTCTGTCTGCAGACTTGAAGCAACTAAACTGCCCGACCAGTGCGCATGTGTAGGAGACAGGCCCCCATTCCAGTCTTAGCGCTATCACAGCTGTTTTTTATTTGAGAAAAAAATATAATATATAAATGAAGTTGTTAGCGTTAGTGTCAGGATTTATTTAAGTAGGGTCTGGAAAATGTGGTCTATTCCCAATATAAACATAGCCCAATGCTGACCACACACATACTGATGTACAGTATCAGTCCATATTCTGACCTCACTGCCAGTGGTGTGAGACGTGTGCAGCTTTCCAAACAGCTAAACCAAAATACCTGTAGAGCAGTGAAGCTTCCCGAACTTTCCAAACTCTTTTTAGCAGTCTTATAATACCATGCAGATGATGGGCCTGTTGTAAGTCTGTGCATATGTCTGAATGGAATCGGTATTAATTACCGCCGGACCTATGTGTAGATCCTGACAGGTGAGTAAATAGACTATCGCTAACCCTGTCCCCCCCTAACCCTCCCATAGGGGTGCCTAACCCTAACCTCCCCTCATGGGTGCCTAAACCTAACCCCCCCTTCCCTAAACCTAACCCTCCCGCGGTGGTGCCTAACCCTGACCCCCCTTTCCCTAGCCTAACCCTAACCCTCCCGGGGGAGTGCCTAAACCTAAGTCCCCTGGGTGGCCCTAAACCTAACCCTCCCCCCCTGCGGCTGTCTGCTCCCAGCGCCCGGCTTACCTTCGTTCAGTATGCCGGATGTCGACGTAGGGATAATGACAGGCGGGATTTCGATGCCTGTCATTAGTCCCTAGTCAGGATACGACAGTCGGGAAGCCGGTGGTCTGTATTTCGACCTCCGGCTTCCTGAACGCATACCGTCTGATTTGCACAGCACATGCGTCCCAATGGTTATCGCAGGAAGATGCAGAACAAATTTGGATGCAGGAGCCCCTTGATTTTAGTGGGTATTTCTGGGAGGTAACAGAAGAGTAGTTAGGAAGTTGCAGGCATGATGGACAGCGACAGCGTCTTGAGACACAGTAGCGCTGACGCAGGACAGACAGAGAAATTGCATCTGCCGTAAGGCTTCGATGCTACGAATGATGGTGGATTAGCGCCGCTGCAAGTGAGCGTCTCAGTATGAACAGAATCAGTCACGGCATTAGCATAAAGAGACGATGTCATGTCCACCTCAGATTCCGTCCCCAATTGTCAATAAAAAACTGTGACTTTTACACAGCGAAACACGTTATGCGTCTGGCTAAACTGGAATCTGATACTGTGGCATTCCCAGTGTTCATAAGACATTGTAGGGGATATCTAAAATGCCAAAACCTTTCCCTCAAGGCTTTTGTTTTAAGTACCACAGGGATGGGGAACCTCAGGCCGGGTTCCATATAAGGCCCACGGAATCATTTGGTCTGGCCCTCTGAGCTTTTTCTGCTAGCCTCATCTGGCCAGCAGGGTGCCTAGAATGGCACCCTGCAGCCAGGAACTATGCAGCAGTGCCATCTGGAGCGTCCTTAAGATGCTTCAGACGGTCACACCACTGCCCTTATAGCTCCCGGAGCATCCTCAGGATGCTCTGGGCATTGCTGTAATCATCAGCGATTGTGGCCCTGCCCCTTGTGACATCACACTGAGGGGGTATGGTCTGCACTGGACCATACCCCCTCCGTGTGTATACAAATTTTTGTATATATGTCAAAAAGACCCTCGGCAGAAAATAGGTTCCTCATCCGGTTTAGCAGATGGACAGGCAGCAGCTAAAGTAGAACAACTCTGTCTGACTACTCGATATGCAAAAAGATAGCGTCAAAAGGGCATATGCAAAGGTTTGGGTGGGAGATACCAACCCACATAGGACAGACAGCAGGTTTTCTTTAGCTCATTTCAACAAAATATGTCATAATGGGCCAGTTTAGGGAGCAAGTCTGCTGATGCTGGAATTGCTAAGGTTAATACACATAACACAGCACAATTTTGCACGCAATCATATCATCCATATCCAAAACCTAATCAACTGAGCACATTTCAGTTGCAAGCTTACATGCCTACATGGGTCTTTTAATAAGACTAAGAGGGTATAATACATTACATATATGTAGCTTACATAACCTGCAGCTCTTGCATTATTGTGTAAATTAGGGTCTCAGTTCGACAGGACAGAATGTCTTCCTCTGGCATATAATGTTTTTTTGATAAATATCTGTAGAGTGTATAACGCATGCATGTATGAGGAATAAAACCCACGGAGAACTGTTGCTTTCTATCACTCTGAAAAGAATCATCTTGAAGAAAAAAAGCAAAAAAAACAGCTACAGTATCACTCATCTATGGCCTCACTCAGAGACGTACAACGCCATAAATATCGGTAACATCAACACACTTTGCGCAGCCATCTTGCCCTTGTGGTAGGTCTGACCTGCCTCGGCCTTGGGAGCTCCCCTGACACGCAGAGCTGTGTAGAAGATTGCATGGGCTAAATTATGCACACCCATGTAACGGCGTTCAAACAAACAGACACGCCTGCGTTTCTCAGACCACCCCCTGTCACCACCCTCAACCGCTGACAGCCTGTCACACACTTTGCGATGGACTCCTATGTGCTTCCGTAGGCGCCATATAATCGATGCACATGTGCAGTGTGGCTAACAATCGCTCGATCTGCGTCCATAATCGCCATTGCGTCTAGCTCTGAATCAGGCCGAATGTTTCAATGGAAGAAGTTGGGCCCAGCCATATTACATTTCCTGGGGGAAGTGGAGCAGTGGGGGTTAAAGCTGTATTAATGAGTCAGCCTTGTACAGCCTGATATCTAGGACTGTAACAGTCTTCCCTACTAGAGCCAATCAGAAGATCCCGGGCTAGGTGCTACATGTACAGTAAAGACTAGAAACCCCCTGAGCCCATGCTGTCCAACAAAACCAGGAAAATGAGATATAAATCTCCAGACTTCTTCACAGTGAATCATGAAGCGGAGAGTCTGTGTGTGAATGGGTGATGTAGGAACTAATTCAAGTAATAAGCCTAAAAGAAGATTAGGCATATGTGCAGTGCATCAGTCAGTGACTGCTACACCGCCTGAGTGGCGGATTGTACAGTTAATGTCCAGTCTGCTTGGGCACTGTCTACAAGAGAATCTTACTGAACTAAAGTTAATGTCAGGTTGAGGCCTGGGATTGAACTTTACTCACCTCAGCGCCGGCTTCCCACGACCTCCCTGGCGGTCAGACGCCAGGTGGAGTGGCAAGTAACGCGCTGATGATTATTCCTGGGGTCTGCTAGGACATCCATGAGTTGCTCCGTGATTTGGTTCCTGCGGTTACTGTCATGGATGCAGCCATAACAGTCTACATCACCTAATTAGCCCTTCATCCAATGGTAGCATTGTTAGCTGTCAGCTGACACCATCCTCCAATGGATCACTACCTAAGGGTATTTAGCCAGGCTCTGGGCAACAGGAAGTTGCCTGAGCAACTGCGCTTCTTTCAGTGATTAATTGCTGTTGCAGCGTTCCAGGTTCCATGTTTCACTCTTCTCATGTTTCACAGCGTGTGTATTTAGGGCGTGATTCAGAGGCGCTCGCTGTTTGCGAGCGCTCGCTCTGAATCAGGGCAGGAGGGTTTTTTTTTGGCCTCCAGGCCGCTCGCAAAGCTGTGGGTGACTACCCACAGCTTTTCCGAGCGGCCTGGCGATGGTCGCGATTGTTGCCACCATTGGGCTTGCGAGGAGACTCTGTAGTAGGGTCTCAGCTCTCGCAAGCCCCAGTAGACTTCCTGCTCTAATAGAGCAGGAAGTCCACGAGCGGGTCTGAATCAGGCCCTCAGTACGTCATCCGAGCACTGACTCCTAGCTCCATTCTCCTGTACCAATCCTGCGTCTGATCACCAGCGTGTGTACTCAGGGCCTGATTCAGAGCCGGACGCTCTGACAGAGCCTTCTGTTTATTTAGAGCGGCCTCCTGGCCGCTCGCATAGCTGTAGGTGACCACCCACAGCTATAGCGAGCGGCCAGGAATTCGGTCATGACCATCGGGCTTGCGACGAGACCCTTGTGGTAGGGTCTCGTTGCCGCAAGCCCTAGAGTGCTTTCGGCTCTAACAGAGCCGAAAGCACTCCCACTGACATCACTCGTGATGTCAGTGGGGCCGGCCCCAGACGGTAGGCATTCCCTTGGGAACGCCTCCGTCTGGGCAGTCGCACCCCCGGCCCGCCCACCAAAGGGGGTGTGCTGTCACTCAACATTGACAGCACGCCCCCTTTGGTACGAGACCCAAGGTGACGGATTGACCGTCGCTATCCGGGTCTCGCGCATGCGCACAACGGAGCCGGCTCCGCCGTGCGCATGCGCACTGGGCCACCATCGACTTGCTTGCGAGCGCATAGCGGTCGTGAGCAGGTCTGAATCAGGCCCTTGGTACGTCATCCGAGCACAGACTCCTAGTTCCATTCTCCTGTACCAATTCTGCGTCTGATCACCAGCGTGTGTACTCGGTACGTCATCCGAGCAATGATTCCTAGTGCCATTCTCCTGTACCAATCCTGCGTCTTATCACCAGCGCGTGTACTCAGTACATCATCCGAGCACTGACTCCTAGTGCCATTTTCCTGTACCAATCCTGCGTCTGATCACCAGCGTGTGTACTCAGGGCCTGATTCAGAGCCGTAAGCGGCCGCTCGTTCGCTCCGAGTGATGTTCGCACAACTGCGCATGCGTATGGGTCGTAATGCGCATGCGCAAACCAGTCATTGCGGTCGGAAATTGTGCGCTCGCAAAACAGCGAGGGGCTGCTAATTTGATTGACAGAATGTACCATTTGTGGGTGGTAACAGGGGAAGGTGCTTGAAAAAGGGGGTGTGGAGATCCGAACGCAGGCGTGCCTAACAGTCAAAAGGGCATTTAATGGGAGTGCATAATTAGTAAAGGAGCGTCATCGACCGCGTCACTTGGTTGTCTTTTAGCCTGAACTGCTCGCATTGATAGCGGTAAGAAAAACCTACCACAAGCACTGCGAGCAGTTCAGACGCCTTTCGATGTACCCGATTAATCTAATAAATATCGGAGATGACGTGTGATGCGAACTGCAAAGAGGCGTCTTTACAAAATAGTGAGCGCATTTTTCGTTCGCTCGCTCAGACATAGAGACGTCAACAAACCGCAAAGAGCGAGCGCTCAATTTAAATAGCCGGCCCCTTTTTTGGAATGACCGTCCGCAAATAGCATCCGGCTCTGAATCAGGCCCTCAGTATGTCATCCGAGCACTGACTCCTAGTTCCATTCTCCTGTACCAATCCTGGGTCTGATTACCAGCGTGTGTACTCGGTACGTCATCCGAGCAATGACTCCTAGTGCCATTCTCCTGTACCAATCCTGTGTCTGGATACGCAGTGCATACTTACAGCATTCTGCGTCTGGATTCTCAGTGTATGCTTTATACCATCCTGTGTCTGGTTCCTCAGTGCATATATTCCTTCATCCTGCATCTGGATTCCAGCGCATGTATTACATCATCCCTCATCCAGATCTTCAGTGCATCAAGTGCAGGATTGTTTTCATACTTTTCTTTCGTGGTCACTGGTGAACACCTCTCAGTTAGTTAGACTCCTCGCCTTAGATCAGGTCTAGACAACATCTGATATTTGTGGATGAGGAAGACATATATCCAGGCCCCTCGTCTCTGGTTCTTTCCCCACCCTAGCACCCCGACTTCTAATCTATCAGTAGAAGATCTTCCGAGCACAAACGTGACAGTTAATGTCTTTTCCCAATACAAGTCATCTAATAGAACTCAAGGGCCCAAATGTGGTAGCCTGTGAGTTAAAGAAAGTTGGTTTCATCTTAAAACAAATTGCTGCTTTAAATTGCTTAAATCTCGCCACTTCCCACTACTTGCAGGATCCAGATACTGGAATTTATATTTGCTACATACAGTCCATGTTCGGAGGTGTAAGATTTGCTGTGGTTTATATGCTGAAAGTTGAGCACACTACTGCACAGTCTCCATCTTACTCCTCCAAGGAGGCTTCATTATCTGTTCCAGGATGGCCGCCAACCTAAGTACTGCGTATGTGCGGCACCATCTTGTCACTTTGTAGGAGCACCATAGTGGGAGATAGTTGGATTTCACTTCTTCTGTGAGACCTGCATTTACCTGCGACTCACAACATATTCCAGAGACCTTCTAATGATAACCGCTACCTTTATACGCTAACTGGCTGGTGAGCTGTATAACACCCCGCTCCCCTCAAGCTCTGCTCCATCATACCGATGTATGTAACAGTGAGTACAGCTGTAGCTGCTTCATCTACAACAAACCTCCATGCTGGTTAAGCAACTGGACTGTTCATAAATGTAGGATATCCCCTGGTGTGTACAGGAACTCTGCTACACCTACAAGCCTGTATACACATATTTCCAACATTATAAGTACATGTTTTCGTTACCGGTGTTCATTTTCAGCATTCAGACATTAATAATGTACATATGACATATTGGCTGTATAGTTAATAGACATTGTGTGTGAATGTATACTGTAAGTGTTTAAATGTGTAATTGGTAGATTCTACCTTAAGTTAGTAAGCAATAATAATGTATAACAAGGACTTTTACATATGAGTGCCTAGTATCTTACTGTGGTAAGCCATGCCTACCTATTTGTTGAATGGTGTCCTCCAAGGGGGGAGGTTAGCATTGTCAGACTGAGGTTCATGGGGGCCTGAGGGCAACTAACTCATGGTGGCCCCTACCAATAAAATTGTCCATATGATATACTGTCGATATTATTAAAAAGTGTAATGTGACTGTAAATTAGAGATGTGGTTTCATTTTGGCTCGGATCTTTCCACCAAGTTCGGATCTCAGAACAAGGCAAAACCTTGTTCACTGACAATCGTAAATACTCCCAGCACCACAAATGTGTTGACCACACTGTAGTGCCTCCAGTTTACATTATGCCACACAGAAACCCAAGTTAACATAAGCCACAGTGCCCCTTACATTGATGATATAGCTATGTGTGGAAGCCTCCTCATGTGTGGGGACCCACCTTGGCACCTTGGCACCTAGTTGTCGTGGTGCAGTGTTTTGAATGATGACCCCCCTGTTGAGATTCGCACAATTATGCTGCGTGGGGAAGGTCATGATGACGAGACTCATAGTGAATTACTGAAGAAGTGGTCTGGATCCTTGAAGGGTTTTTGGTCTCCTGTGAACCTGGGAGAACGCCCCCAAATCTGGGGAACTTTTGGGAAAGTAATCAAGTATGTACAGGCTACTTTGGTAAAACCATTCCCATTTGATGTAATGTACTCCTGTAGCACTCAGTAGTGGTCTACCCTGGGGACAGTTGCATAATAAACATTCACTGTCCCCATAGCAAAATTTGGGTATGGACCTAGTGACGTGCCCATTCCCGATAGAGGCCTCCACTATCTATTTCTGAGCAGACACAGTGGGTGGTGCATGTGCATCAAAGGGTTTCACTGTATATGTGTCGGGCCACGTACATGCCTAGAGGAGCGTAGTGGGTGCCTCTATAGCAGCCAGTTGCATCATCGGGCCTCGCTCACTACTGGGACCCATTGAAGCTAAACATCTTGCCACCAGTATAATTTTGCCTCTGCCAGGGGATCACCACCATAACTAGTTTGGAGATGCCAGACTAATATAACTGAAAGAAAAGAGGGCTATTAATACTGGTTAACCCAACTATAAATTATTATAAAAATTAAAAGGCTAATATTGTATCTCAGTATATGCCCATATGACATCACCTTATCTTCTGTTTGTTTTTTATCCTATGGATTCTATTGTATAACTATTATACGATGTTTAGCGTATTGTGTTTTGTATTACACGGAGGAAAAAGTATATGTGTGATATGCATCTGAGTCAATAAAAAATAAAAAATAAATAATAAAAAAAAAATTAAAAGGCACACAATTGTATATGCTGTATGTAAAACAACAATTAATTATAAACACACTAATCTCACTTTTCTTCTCATATGCTGTTTTTTTTTATTTTTCAAACCATTTCAGACTTTTCGCTGCACATTTATAACAATATCACTCATTCACATTTTTGATACCTTTCCCTATTTAGAAGATATTTAGAGACCTTGAGACTCTGATTTTATAACTCTAGAAATTGGTGAGAAAATCTCTTTATCTTCTATTTACACTTCATTTTCAGAAGATATCAGACCTGGCTGTAATGCAGTACAAGAGGCTCTTTCATCCTTATCTGTGTTAATGTTGTTTGTGGCTAGGAAATGGATTATGGAATTATACTTGTCTGCGATTCCATGCCCAGTAGGTGACCTTAAAAAATTATTTAACTTTTTTTTTTTATTAGATTTTTGAGATATGGCAGGACTGTCCTGGTCACATGGCAGAAATAGACTGTGGAAACTTTCATAGCATCTAAATTATTTTCCGGACGGTTATAATTATTTTAGTATTTATTTGTCTTAATATTGACAAATGGAACCCTTACCTATTTTTAACATGGCTTCATAGTGTTTGGTTTAAGAAGAATCATTATGAATGGTTGAACAGATGTAAGTACTTGAATAGAGCAGGGAATTGCTTTGTAAAATTTATATCTACTAGTGATTAAGGGGTAGATTTACTAAATCTTCTAAAACAGACAAGTGTAGACATTGCCTAAAGCAACCAATCAGAGTCTGTCTATCATTTTCTATAATGCCAAACAAAAATGAGAGCTACAATCTGATTGGTTGCTATGTTCAACGCATCCACTTCATACTTGCCTACTCTCCCGGGACTTCCGAGAGCCTCCAGAAAATCGGGTGCGGTTCCTGGCACCCCGCAAGATTAGGCAAGTCCCCCGGAATGGTGGCTGACTCCCTCCCTCGATTGCCACGAAAGTGGGCACCCACTTTCGCGCTGAATCGCGTCATCGTAGCCCCGCCCCCTGATTTATAATGCCGGTAATATCGGCATTATAAAGCAGGGGCGGGGCCACGATACGCAATCGCATCAGCATGCCCCCGCTCCACCTGCCTAAACTGCCCCCACCCACCCTGAGGGGGCTGGCAAAATGTCGGTAAGTATGCTCAACTTTTCATTATTAGAAGCTTTAGTAGATCAGAATCTACCCCTATATGATGTATTTAACACACATTTTTTATGCAAATTAAGAAAATAACAACCATTACACCAAATATGACCATAAATATGTGGCGCATCATTGTGAATGATTCTTGCTCCACTGCAGTCATTCTGATGAACATTAACACAGTTGAAACTTACATTAATGGGGGAGTAAAATAGTTTTTGCGCGCCCGACCACCCGTCTATACTGACGGGGCAATGTAGAAGGTGATATCTGCCAACAATTGCGCTACAAAGGCTGCTAAAGGGTAAATCTCCTTGGTGTTATCCTCACCAAAATTACATTAACACAAACAAAAATCCGGAGAATACCACTCTGCGCTCACCCAAGATATAGAATTTACTTATCTTCAATATGAAGTCCTGATCTTGGGACCTCAAATCCTTTTTATAATGGACACTTTATATGATAGGTGTGGGATGTATGTTCCAATGTTGATGAATATGTGGGAACATAAAACATAGAAAACAATCTAGTGCAGACGTATAAGAATTCACTTGAGTACACAATAATTCACATATAGGGGTGTATATGATCTACCCCAAATTAATACATATATAGTCCATTCAGGTATATGCTCTCCATATGTCCATATTAAAATGGAAAAAAAGGCACATTTAAAAACCAAAGAGACAAAATTTCCAAAAAAATAAAAGTGTTTTAATTGGATATATCCAAATGAAGGAGTTCCAAATAACTTTAAAAATACAACAATGCTTCACAGCTGAAATATCCACAAAAGGTGAAGATGGCTTCCTACCAGAATACAGTGGTTTTTTGTGTATATAAGAGTGATCTCACTGCCCGCAGTAATGCACCCAAATCTTCGATGGAAATGGCACCGTCCTCCTCTGGTCTGGTCAGGATAGCTGTTCAACACCAATACCGCCAACGCGTTTCGATCAGTACTCTGATCTTCCTCAAGGCTCTTATACGCACAAAAAACCACTGTATTCTGGTAGGAAGCCATCTTCACCTTTTGTGGATATTTCAGCTGTGAAGCATTGTTGTATTTTTAAAGTTATTTGGAACTCCTTCATTTGGATATATCCAATTAAAACACTTTTATTTTTTTGGAAATTTTGTCTCTTTGGTTTTTAAATGTGCCTTTTTTTCCATTTTAATATGGACATATGGAGAGCATATACCTGAATGGACTATATATGTATTAATTTGGGGTAGATCATATACACCCCTATATGTGAATTATTGTGTACTCAAGTGATGGGGCAATATTCATGTGTTCCAGGTTTTTGTGCATGTCACACCAGTCTAAAGTCCTGCTTAGCGCCCAAAACAGAGACTTCTCGACGATTACTGCTCACCACCTCAGGAGGGTGTGGACAGAAATCATGCATTTTACGCCCGTCGGCAGAAACAATTGAATTGCTCCGGCAGGAGCGCAATACACCCGGGGAGCTCTAAAATAATTGCATTCTCCCCAATGGCAGCACATTGTAAATGCAATCAGCTGATGAGAAGTAGTGTTAGTATATGTTTTCACATACGTTGGCTTGAACAGATCACAGATGCATGTTTAAAGCTGAGTGGGGGGCGATTTAAATTGTTGCACGAGCGTCGATAATTAATGAGTGCTCGGTTTTGCAATTCAATTATTCTGGGCGCTCATTAATTATCGCCCTCTTCATTCCCTATTAGACTTGGTTTAGCCATGTAAAACAGCTAAACCTGTCTATAGTCCTGGTCAGGATGCCCTAACTGCGGTTAGGGAACGCCCTAACCATGAGGTTTTTAGCACATTTTTACTCGCACCCTACTATCGTGTTCAGACGGAGCAACAGTTGAATTGCTCCGTCGGGTGCCTTAAAACAAATAGCCGCTGGCTAAACAATTGAAACGCCCCCAGTGAATCTTAACAAATACACACAAATGCACATATCAAATACATACATGAACGCATTGGGCATGTCAGTATGTACATACTCTTATCACTCAGCAACCAGTTGATATGAACTGCTATTAGCACTTATTATACTGAGTTTATTGCAATCATGAGCTCACACTGTAAGTACCGTTTGGAACACAGGGTGATCAAATTCTTCCAACATTCTTCTCTGAATGAGGCCTAAGGGTTCATGTATTATACAAACCTTTGTGCGGCCCCCATCTGGCTGTTTGCGCCAGCGTTCAGCTGTAGTGACCGCATTGTAAATTGAGAAGATCATAAATCAATGGTCACTAAGTTCACCTCCACGCACGCATCTATCTATAGGAGATGTATCAAACTTTCTAAAGAGGACAAGTGGTAAAATTGCCTGTAGTAACCAATCAGCTTCTAGTTAACATTTATTTAGTACATTCTATAAAATGGTAGCTATAATCTGATTGGTTGCTATGAGTAACTTCTCTACTTGTCCTCTTTAGAAGGTTTGATTAGCTCTCCCCCTAAATGCGAATTTCAGGAGCTGAACACTGATATAAGCTGCTGGGTGTCAGCTGCTCAGAACTATATGTGGATATGTACTCTTACGTTAAATATAACTGACATTTCATTGCCTGTATTATATATCCAAATCATAAATCTTGTCCACAGCTATTGCTTCCTTGGCAGCTGAATTGCTCAACGAAGTAACAGATATTTGTCTAATCCCCATGAATTCAGTTTCTACAGTCAGGGCCACCAAAAGATCTGTCGGGCCCGTTATCAAGGGTCGAGACACAATTGTCAACACCATCCAGGACCAGAAAAAAACTGCCAGCCAGTCTGAAAGGCCCATGGCCATGCGTGGATATATTAAGAGAGATGGGGGCCCGTGTGCGGGCCCTCTCCTCTCTCCGGCCTGTGCCGCTGCAACCGCGGTTGCAGTCGCTTCTGGCAGAATCTACTGCGCATGCACGGGTCTCCGGGAAAATGGTGCCTGTGCCGTTTTCCCAAGGACAGCAATACTGGCCATGCGCGAGTCCCCAGGTAAATGGCCGTTGCCATTTTCCCAGTGATTTTTGCTACTCAGAGCAGCACTCTGGAAACAATGGACAAGTAAGTATAAAGATATAAAGACTATAATGGGTGCAGGGTGTGTGGTGCCGACCCTTGAACCCAGGGGCCCGTGTGCACCGCATACCCTGCACCCATTATAGATATGTCCCTGTGGCCATGCCATATTGGTAGCATGGTTGAACCTCCTTGACAGGCCTGGGCCCCTGTTCGGCCTCAAGACAGGTCTGGGCCAGAGTACTTTGTACTTTGGTTATTACCAGCTATTACACAGTTCCAGCATCCTGCACCGCTACACGCAAGCATTACACACTCACTAGCTAGTGAGCTATATGAAACCCTGCTCCGCTCCATCACCAGCATGTGTACTGTAGTGAGTATGACTGAACCTGCTATCTCCAAATAAACCATTACCATTGGTTAAGTGACTAGGCTGTCCACAGTTTGATTTATCCGCTGGTGTGTGCCTACATAACTCTGCAGTATCAACACCCTGCGCACACATCATTTCCAACAGTTTGTGAATAACATAGGTCTGGAAAGTGAGTTGGCCTTAGAAAGGCAGAAATCTTCACAAAGAGTAACAAATGGTCAGACAAATTACACAGCCCAGGTAAAGAAGACGGGACATTGGAGACAATTATACCCCCGTTTCCACCGCAGCAAAAACCTGGGTTATTGCTGTGTCAACCCGGGTCGAGGCTCAGTGGCACAGCTTGAAACCTGTGTTCAGTGTGGATATTGGTGAAAAAGAGGTATTATTCAGCTATAGTAGTATAACAGGAACAGCAGGGCCGCACAGTTACCTGGACAGGACCTCTACTAACTGGTTAAAAATATCTAACTAGGTATGTTCAAAGAAAAGATACACAACACCTTATTGTTTAAAAATAAGAAGAATAGAACTTGCACACCCACCTCCTGTGTGAACGCCATACTGTTGTAGTGTTGGAGTGTTTGTTGGGTTTCCAGAATTTTGCCAAACTGGGGCAAGCTTTGCAAACTGATTCCAGACTGTGTTGCGAACAGTAGATGCACATTCACACAAAACAACAAACCAAGACGTAACCAGCAAAGCACCTGTTTCCTAATTGCTGTACAAACCTCCTGCTCATGTCTAATGTCCTGCTCTATACAGGGTCCTATGACTAGTCTACTTGCCAAATTATTATGCTCCAGTGCCCACAATTCAGTAGCGGCACCTGTCTCGAGTCCCGCATACATGACATTTAAGGTAGCTGAAAGCTCCTTTATCTGTATGCAGCAGCAGCACCATCTGGAGGAGCACATGCCGCAAAGTCAGCACAAGCTCGCTACCAGACGTGAGTACCAATAGCAGTGGGGATACATAGTATGCATACCGGGGACATTACATGGCATAATGTGGATACTAGGGGAACTACAGTGTGGCATAATGTTCATACTGGGGGTACTTTATGGCATAATGTTGATACTAGGGGCACAACAGTGTGGCAAAAAGTGCATACTCTAACACTATAGTGTGGCATAATGTGCATAGTGGGGGCACTAGAGTGTGTCATAATGTGGATACTAGGGGCACAACAGTGTGGCATAATGTGCATACTCTGGGCAGTATAGTGTGGCAAAATGTGCATACTGGGGGCACTGTGTGGTATTATATGTATACTGGGGGCACTACAGTATGGTATAATGTGCATACTTGGGGCACTCTAGTGTGCCAAAATGTGCATACTCTAGCACTATAGTGTAACATAATGTGCATACTGGGAGCACTATAGTGTGATATAATGTGCATACTTGGGACACTACAGTGTGGCTTAATGTGCATAATCGGGGCACTATAGTGTGGCATAATGTGCATACTGGGGGCACTATAGTGTGGCATAATGTGCATACTGGGGGCACTATAGTGTGGCATAATGTGCATACTGGAGGCACTATAGTGTGGCAATATGTGCATATCGGAGCACTGTGAGGCGTAGCATGAACTGGGGGCTCTACAATGTGACATAATGTGAACTGGAGGCACTGCAGTGTGGCATAATGCAATTAGGGGCACTACATTGATAAATAATGTAAATTTGTGCAAACTAGTAGGTAGTTTAGTGTGTGACAAAGTGTCATATTGTCAATTAGTTGTTTTAGGGCCCTCACAAACCTTAATCCAGCCCTGCTTCTACTATCTGACCCAGTCAGACGTCCTGCTTGCTCCATGCCCTTCTCACATCTCTGGCCTGTCACAAGTAGTCCTCAATAATACAATCACACAAGTGGACAGATCAAAGGGCCTGATTCAGAGTTGGGAATAGAGAGAGAGATAGCACTTAACTGTGTACCTGTGTACCTGGGCAAACCATGTGGCAATGCAAGGGGTGTAAATAAAAATTTTCTTTTGCATGTAGGGTAAATACTAGCTGCTTTTGTATGTAGCTCACAAATACTGCACAGCTTTATTACTCTACAATTTAGATGTCAGTTTGGACACGTCCCTCCCAAATCTAAATTTCTCTGCACATTTTAAATCTGCCCCCACCTCTAGTGCAGCATGGTTTCACCAAGATGATCAGTTGAGAGAGATCTCTCTATTCCCAAGTCTGAATCAGGCCCATTGTCTCCAAGAAGACACAGACACTCCTAACCTTTGCTGCTGCTGACATTCCAATCATCTTATTGGCTCCTTGTTTTTCTCTTTTAGGGCTCTATTTATTAACATTATTTTTACTAAAATAAAGTGAAAAAGGGTGTTTTCACACCCTTTTCACATTATTTTAGTATCACCTATAGTTATTACAGGGCAATTGGAGTAGAATTTGTAAAATTCTACTCCAACCCCTAAGTATCACTTATTTTTAGTAAGCAGATCGCATTTCCCACAATTGTAATGGGAAATGTGATCCGACCAAAGTTACTAAAAATAAATTGTAAAAAAATATCGGGGAAAGCCCTGTGATAATAACGCCACCTGGAGGTGGCGTTATCCAGGGTCTCCCCCGGTTGCCGGGCTCCTACTCTGCTGTAAAAGGCAGAGCAAAGCCCGGAGCCAGTCCCAGTGATCAGCTGTGTGGTCTAAACAGACCGCAAACTGATCTCTGCTACAAAAAAAAAAAAAAAAAAGAAAAAGTAAAAAAATTTTTTACTTACCTGACTCCATGGACTGGTGATCGGGGCTCCGGTGATAACTCCCCTCCGGTCAGCTGGTCTCCCATGGTGCACTGGTGCCCGGTCATCAGGTGATCAGGTCCCAGCGCAGTATGGGATATCAGCTGACCGGAGGCATGGAAGACATCACCGGAGCACCGATGACTGCAGGTAAGTGCTATTAAGGGAGGGGGGGTCCACGATCACACTATATCACACTACAATCTGCATTACAAATGCGGATTGTAATAAATAGAGCCCATAGTACCTAGCACTTCAAAAACTGTGGATGCACAGATGCCCAGGAGATGAAGATTGATAGCAAAAATGTGCTCTGACTCTGGTCAAATGAATATTAAACACGGATGACACTTACAGACCTATGCTTTAATTGCATCAAAGACAATGGAAAAACTGTCGTCCTACGGGAGATTGATTGCTTTTAAGGAAAACAGGCTGAACAAATTTAATGAGGATTGGAACTCATGACGTAGTTGTCTAATCCTTTACCAACTTGTACAGTATTTTTTATTGTGCCGTTCATATCTGTGCCTTGCATTGTTAAGAGAAACTATTCAATGAAATACATAAAAAAAGCAATATAGTCAAATGTGAAACAGTGGGCCTGATAGAGAGGGGAACGCTATTACAGCTGCGGTTGTGACTGCAGATGCTAGTTTCAGCCTTACCCTTGAGTCCTAGCATGTGCCGGACTGTGCAGCCCTGGGGTGCCCACTTTCAATGACCGTGGACAGTGTAAGACCACCAGTGGTTCAGAACACTCCTCCATCGGTGCACCATTGCGATCATCCCTATGGCAGGTGTTATGTCTCCTTCTGCAATTTGTATGAATATGGCCTCTGTGCCTGTGGCCCTGCATTTGGGAACCCAGCCTCGTTCACTGACACGTCCGTGACACTCCCATAACACGCCCAAGAGACTGACGTTCTTTGCGTTCACTTCAGGCCACCTCCCAGTCACCGGCCAGGAACACCCATGGTTTTGCCTTGCCAGTTCTAATGCCAGCGACTCCGTACACACAGCGGTCTCAGGGCCTGAGTCACTACGGATCGCAATATCGCGGACGCACACAGTTCAACTGCGATAGCAAACCAAAGCACTGCAATCGCAATGCAAACTCAGCACCACATAAGGATGCCCACTTTACCATACGCAAATCCGTAATGTTTAGCAGAATAGCAAAATCATCGGTACAATCGAGTACCATCGTAGCCATACGCTTACTTGCACAACCCCTGACCTTACTCAGAAATTGCTAACAGCCACGCGCGCTATGAGACCTCTCACTATGTATGGCTTTGCAGTGGCTAATTTATGCACGCCCCTGGAACGATGTGCGAACGCAGTGGCACACCTGCGTTCGGCTGACCACCCCCCCATCACCAGCCACAAACAGCACTTCCTGTCAATCACTCTGCAATGGGTCTGCGTAGCCTCTGCGATCGCTGTCCCAATCTCAGTGGCCGGCTCGCACACGCGCCCTGCTTACGCATGCGCAGAACGCAACAATCGGCCGATGGCGTGCATATTAGCAACTGCGATCCTAGCTGAATCAGGCCCCCAGTGTACATTCAGGGGCACGCATGCACCATAGGGGGTTTCTGGACTTTTCATGTTTGCGCTGTTATTATTATCCTTTATATATTTGGCACGAAAAGGGGTCCGCAGCGCCTTATAAGGTACATAGACAGAAACAGAATGAACAAAACAAGAAAAAAAGTGAATTCCAGTACAGAACACTGCAGGATACGACATTGTATAAACATTGCTGCATCAGCGATCATAGGGCCTGATTCAGAGCCGCTCGTAAGCGGCCGCTCGTTCGCTCCGAGCGATGTTCGCACAACTGCGCATGCGTATGGGTCGTAATACACATGCGCGAACCAGTCATTGCAGTCGGAAATTGTGTGCTCGCAAAATAGCGAATGCCTGCTAATTTGAGTGACAGAATAAGGCGTTTGTGGGTGGTAACAGGGGAAGGTGCTTGAAAACGGGGAGTGGTAATCCGAACGCAGGCGTGCAAAACGGGCATTTTAAGGGTTTGCATAATTAACAAAGCAGCGTCATCGACCACGTCACTTGGTTGTCTTTTAGCCTGAACTGTTCGCATGATTGCGGTAGGAAAATGCTACCACTGCGAGCAGTTCATACGCCTTTCGATGTACTCGATTAATCTAATAAATAGCGGAGATGACGTAGGATGAGAGCGGCCAGGGGGCGTTTTTTAAAAAATAGCGAGCGCATGTTTCGTTCGCTCGTTCAGACATAGAGGCGTCAACAGACCGCAAAGAGCGAGCGCTCTATTTAAATATCCGGCCCCTTTTTCTGAACGAGCAAGCGCAAATAGCGTCCGGCTCTGAATCAGGCCCATAATACTGAAATAGGCAACAGGGCGGCAGAACCCAAGGGTTGGGAGCCATTGGTAGTAGGGAGCAGATGATGGTGTAAGCAAGGGAAGGAAAGCACGCAAATAATTGCACAACTGTGCAATCGTTAGCATTGCGTCCGTCTCTAAATAAGATCCAGTGACTGTGCGCCAAGGTGAGTGTGTGTTGGTACAAAGATTGGGAGGGAGAAGTCCAATTGGATATGGATAGTCCAATTGGAAATATAGAATTTTTTTTTTTTACTTTTATTAATACAGCTCCAGCATATTCTGTTGCGCTGTTTGGTATCTCTTGAAGCATTGATAAGCAGCCATAACAGGATCGGTATAAATGACCACCGGACCTATGGCCGGCGGTTCAAATCCTGACACCGCAAGACCGGCACCAGTAAAAATCCCGATGGGTAAGTAAACTAACTATACCTAACCCTCTCCCTCTAAGTCCCCCCCGGGAGCCTCTAACCTAACCCTCCCCCCGCGGCTGTCCGCACTCTCCGCCAGGCTTACCTTAGTTCGGCATGCCGGGCATCGGGCTCCCGGCGTAGGGATAATGATGGGCGTCGGGATTTCTACACCTATCATTAGTCCCCTGTCGGGATTGCACAGTCGGGAAGCCGGCGTTCGGCATTTCGACCGTCGGCTTCCTGCCTGCATACCACTGTAACGTATTGAAAACGTAACCTGTCCTCACAGTTTTGTAGTAATGAGGATGTGAAAATCTTCAAGCACATGCACAGGTTCGGTTACTATTAGAGATTGAGGATTTATGGACTGCCCTGATCCACACTTCTGGGATTGGTAAGACTTTAGATCTCTCACCTTCTCAGCTCCTAACAGTTGTAAGTATCTGGTAACCCTGTCCCACTGCCATTAGGCTGGTCTCCTTAAACTTAGCTCTCACATGTTCAATATAAAAGTAATACATATCTGAACCTTACATACTCCTTTCCCCCACCTACAAATAAAAACCCTACTTATGTGGAAATGTTAGGCCTAGCCTACAGGAATACACCTTAATCCCTATAGTAATAGTTGCCAAATGTAGATTTGTTCAATATAGACCAGTACAAGTGTAGTGTTCTTAGGGTAGATGTACTAAGCCTTGGAGAGAGATAAAGTGGAGAGATATAAAGTACCAAACAATCAGCTCCTAACTGTCATTTTTCAAACACAGCCTGTAAATTGGCAGTTAGGAGCTGAATGGTTGTGGTTGGTACTGTGGACCTCATTCAGAGTCGGTCGTAAGTGGCCGCTCGGTCGTATCCAGCGATGTTCGCAAAACAGCGCATGCGTAAGTTTTGCAAAGCGATTGCGCAAACTAGCTGTTGCGATCGGAAATTTCTCTCTCCTTCAACTTGGCCAGGTCGTTAGTTTGAGTGACAGGATGAGGCGTTTGTGGGTAGTAACAGGGGAAGGTGCTTGTGAACGGGGGAGTGGAGATCCGAACGCAGGCGTGCCTGACTATGCAAACGGCATTTTATGGGAGTGCATAATTAACTAAGTAGTGTCATGGCACATGTGACATGGGTGGCTTTTACACTGACTTGATCATAGTGCTTAAGAGAGGGTATGGTCAACCTTAAGCTCTACGACCAGCTCAGATGGTTCCCGATGGTCTCGATTAATTCTTATATGCCCGGAGATGACGTGATTTGCGAACAAGAAGGGGGCGTGTTTTTAGTCTTACGGCTGCTTCCTCCCCTCGCTCGTCCAGCTAACGATCCCATCTTAATGACGCAACTTGCGAGTGCTTCATTTGCATATCCGGCCACTTTTATCTTACTACGGATGGGCCGCAACAACCGACTCTGAATGAGGTCCTGTATCTTTTTCCACTTTATCTCTCTCCGAGGGGCATATTCATCAATGGCCCTGTAACCATGTGTAAATGCTAATTTTATTTTAGTTACCGGGCTATTCATCATCAGGGGGTCTCAAATGGGCCACCTGATAGTCAGCAAACACCAAAAACTGAAAATGTTCAGACTCAGAGTTTGCTAACGAGGATAAGCGCCATCTTCAGACGGTGCTTGTTCTCGGATCCTCGCTCCTTCCACTGGGAAGAAGTTCTGAGGATGCGAAGAGGGATCTGAGTGTAGCCCTCTGCCGCCTCCTCACTACCTCCCCGGCGGCTATGCACATGCGTGACCTAGGGTCACGCATGCGTACCTGGGACGACAGGGAGGAGGTAAGTAACGCAGCTACTTCTGTAGTTGCAATACTAACCGAGGGGACAGCTACTTTTCTGAACAGCTGTCCCCGCACCAGCGCAATGATGAATTAATATTTAAGTATCCCTCGCAGCGAGATATTTACTTAATCATCGGGGGCCCTCAAGGCTTAGTACATCTCCCCCTATATAGGGTCCTGGATGTGGGAAGCAAATCTTTATATCCATACTTGTTTTTAGTTCTGTAGCTTAAATTGTATTGAAGAGAAGTATTTAAAATTCAAATGTATAGGAGTACACATCGCTCCTAGTGTGACGGTATAATTATGTATTAATATTAATACCTATTAATATATATTAATTATATGGTTTTAGACCCGATATAGTAAAGATCGCCGGTATGTAACATTAAACACATCCAGGGACAGGAGCTCCAATAAGAATCCTTCCATGCAATGTGTAAAGTAAAGTGATGCTGATGCGATCACTTTACTTTCTCGTTGGGGTGCAGTCAGCAGACCACACATGTGTGAGCGCTCATCGTCTCCAGGGAAGGACCCTACTGCATCCTACATTCAGGGCATATTTAAAATTTGTGGATATCACCTGAAAAAATTTTTTTTGGAATGATATCCCGCAAACTTTCTTTGGTAAATAGGCCCCTTATAATATTAGAACAATTATGTACAATTGCTAAGCTATCTATGCTCTTCGTCATATTTGCCTACTCTCAAGGGAGGGGCTCTCCCAGATATTGGGAAAGAAATTTTACCGCATGGTTGTGTCCCTGTAGGCAAGCGGCAGATCTGCGATGCAACCGGTGGGCGTCAAATACAAAATCCAGCAACTGTGACATCTGCCTATTTTTCGCACAGCCGCTGTGTACGAGATCGCAGTAGCGACAGCATTTGCGCCCATCCCTGGATCAGGCCATATGGACATAAAAAAATTTTTGATGGACTAGCGCAGATAAGAAAACAAAAGTGAAAAGGAACCATAAATATTATACATATTATTCTCCAGCATTGGTTCTAGTTACTGTCATTCCCGCCATCACAGTCACAACAATGCAGCAGTTAGGTATCCACAGTTACTGTATTTTGGATCACTGAAGAGGGAAAATTGGCACAGGATGTAGGAAGAGTGGGTGCAACTCACACACATATATATAAAGCAATACCCTATGCCAATCCTATAAATGTAACCAAGGCAACTAGATGAGTCCATTCCATGATAGAACAGGTTCCCAGCTCCTTACAGATCATAATGCAGGCTCCACCTGAGCTAAGCCTTTAATACTGAATCTAATACATCAATTACTTTTTAAAGTGTATTTGTCATATGCTGTAGTCCTCAAACATATTTCCCCATGACTGTAGCATGACCTTAGTTAAGATGTTTATCAGAAAACCATGGTGAAATGTTCTATAACCTGTCCTGCTGACCAAATAAATTGAATGTCTGGCTCAAGAGTAAGATAAAAAAATATATATTCTGCGCTATGGATGTTATTTTGAAAGCAGCTCCTAATAAAATAATTTCAATATGTAACAAATAAAGAGCGCTTGTGAATAAACATGTATGAATGTAACGCAATACCTGTTAAAAAAAAAAAAAAAAAAAAAAGGGATTAGTAAAAGATGTTTAAAACCCTTTTTTAATTTTAGGAAAGTCCATAATTGACATCAGGGTTCCGATAACATGCCTTGCAGTGCGGTGTGATACTGGAGTCAGACGTGAAAAACTAACTGTCTCTCCCTATATCTGCCTACCTTTAACGGCTTCCGCTCCGTCCGGCTGGTTCCCTGCACGGGGTGATCGTCTTCTTCGTCCGTGTAAACGGCCCGATGCTGCAAAGGTGCAGTGTGATGACGTCACTATGTCTCTGCTGTGTGTCAGATGTGCGCTAAAACCAACGCGTTTCAGGCTCCTGGCCCTTTTTCAAGGATAGCGTTCCATCCTGTGTGCTCCATTTTATTGAAAGATTTAATTGATTCAATTAAAAACCTAATTCTATAATTAGGTATAATTAGGTATAATTTCCTTTTAGAAATAAATAAAAATTAAGGTATTGCGTTTTTGTGTTTTTATTATGAGAATGGTATTATATTATAAAAAGTGATGTAAAAATTAGAGAAATTTAAGCAATGTATAGAATTAATTGATTAATAGGTATTTAAAGGAAAGCATTTATCTCTATATCCATATTTAAACCTGCAGGTTGCAAGGTTTGCATCCAGAAAATCCATTTTGTTTCCTTTTTTCTCAATTCTTTTCAAAAGAATTGAGAAAAAAGGAAACAAAATGGATTTTCTGGATGCAAACCTTGCAACCTGCAGGTTTAAATATGGATATAGAGATAAATGCTTTCCTTTAAATACCTATTAATCAATTAATTCTATACATTGCTTAAATTTCTCTAATTTTTACATCACTTTTTATAATATAATACCATTCTCATAATAAAAACACAAAAACGCAATACCTTAATTTTTATTTATTTCTAAAAGGAAATTATACCTAATTATACCTAATTATAGAATTAGGTTTTTAATTGAATCAATTAAATCTTTCAATAAAATGGAGCACACAGGATGGAACGCTATCCTTGAAAAAGGGCCAGGAGCCTGAAACGCGTTGGTTTTAGCGCACATCTGACACACAGCAGAGACATAGTGACGTCATCACACTGCACCTTTGCAGCATCGGGCCGTTTACACGGACGAAGAAGACGATCACCCCGTGCAGGGAACCAGCCGGACGGAGCGGAAGCCGTTAAAGGTAGGCAGATATAGGGAGAGACAGTTAGTTTTTCACGTCTGACTCCAGTATCACACCGCACTGCAAGGCATGTTATCGGAACCCTGATGTCAATTATGGACTTTCCTAAAATTAAAAAAGGGTTTTAAACATCTTTTACTAATCCCTTTTTTTTTTTTTTTTTTTTTTTTAACAGGTATTGCGTTACATTCATACATGTTTATTCACAAGCGCTCTTTATTTGTTACATATTGGCTCAAGAGTAAGTAAATGATGCAACTACTTTAGATCCCAAGATGTAACAGAACCATTTATGTCAGTGGGTTAGAAGATTATCTCCCAGGGTACCTCTTTGGAACCTTATTGGCCTTTCCTAGTAGCTGCAGCAATAAGTGTGAAAAGGGCCAAAACTAACAGTATAGGCATTAAACCGTGTTTCTCATCTATAGTAGGCGAGCAACTTTTTGATTATATTTTTTAATAATTTGATACAAAATTTCATACAAAGAGGTAAATGTAATAGGGTTTTTGTGCGACTATGGACTCGTATCTTATCGCAGTGAGTATGAAGAGAGTTTGTTCTTAAAGCCGCACTGTGTAATGGCTTGCAAATTGTAGTGTGGGAGTGTCAAAGAAATGCGAGACGATGCAAGTTTTTGTAGGTGAAAACTCGGAACTTGTAATGTGAGTTTCTTTACTAGATGCGAGTTTAGCAGAAGCCTGCTCAGATCAGTGAGATCCGTGCAGGCTTCTCTGTGTTAAAAGTGTTTTAAAGTGAAAAAAAAAAAATTACGTGGAATCCCCCACAAAGCCAGTCCTGGTTGTGATAATAGAGGGGGGGGAAAGATGTAGGGGTCCCCTGTATTTCATCAACCAGCACCAGGCTCTGTGAGCCAGTCCTGGTTGTGTAAATACAGGGGACAAAATGAGTAGGTGTTCCCCGTATTATCCACAACCAGCACTGGGCTCTTACTAGGGGTATAATGCCGAAGCCTGGGGACACGCTTCATGGGGTCCACCGGCCAAGGCATTCATCAACCCACACTAGTTGGCCCAGGCTGGGGATCCCTGGGGAGGAGGGAACCCCCCAATAAAAGGGTTTCCCGTCTCCAGGGTACCCCAGGCCAGGCTGAAGCCCTGGGCTATCCCTTGCATCCCAGACCAGTGATGTGGGGTTGATAGTGTTAAATAATAGATATAAACTAATATTGTCTTTTACAGGGGGACTAGCAAGTGTCCCCTGCATGCTGGTACTTGGAGAACCACAAGTACCAGCATGCACGGCATTAAGGGCCCGCTGGTACCTGTAGTCCTCCTTCAAAAAAAATATTAAAATAATGACATGACACACACACCATAGGATGTATGATTTTACTACACATACACACTCTCATTCACTCACTCACTCCAGTGGCAACATTTGCATGTTGCAGACTATTACATTTCCCCCTATATTGTTTATACTTTTCCCTGGGGGCTCTTGTGTTGGGTTTCTTCTGATACTTTTGATTCACCTTGGAGCTCTTGGGGGGTCTTTTTGCTATGCTGTCAATGACTAAGGGCTCTATTTACTACAATCCACATTTGTAATGCAGATTGTAGTGTTATATTACCGACTGAATTCGCATTGCGAATTCAGGCGATATTTATTTATTTATTTATTAACAGTTTCTTATATAGCGCAGGAAATTCCATTGCGCTTTACAATTTGAATCAACATTAACATTATACTGGGTTGTAAAAGACATACATACATGACATACATAAGGGTAAGAGGGCCCTGCTCACAAGCTTACACTCTATAGGGAAATAGGTGTTGATACACAAGGAGAGGTGCTACATATTGCAAATTGGTCCAGCCCAATTGGATTATACAGCCCACCAAGAATATTATTATTATTATTATTATCCTTTATTTATATGGCGCCACAAGGGTTCCGCAGTGCCTTACATAGTACATAAACCTAGTGCACAAACATAGTACATAAACATAGTACATAAACAGTTGAGCAGAACAAGAAAACAGTGTCATACAGTTTAAGATACTACAAGACAAGTACATGGTATATAAACACTGCTGCAACAGAAGCAGGATGGCAAAAGTCACGGGTTAGGTGCTTTTGAGTATAGAGCAGATAATATAAGTAAAGAAAGGATAAGCATAAGAGGAAAGAGGGCCCTGCTCATGAGAGCTTACATTCTAGAGGGGATGGGCAAACAGACAGGGGTGACACGGATGGGGTAGACAGTGAGCATGGGACAGAGGGTTAGGATGACAGATGGCTGGATTCCTATTTTACAGTATGTGTGGAAGTCATTTGAATTAAGATTTACGCCACTGACATTCTACTTTAAGAGGCAGTTTTTGTAGGTGTTTGTGGAACGCCATGGCTGTTATATCAGTTTCCGCAGAATATCTGCAATCACACTGGAAAGTTGGCCTAGGGTTAGGAGGATGTTAAATTGAAGAAAGAGAAGATGTGATAGATGTTTACTATAAGAAGAGAGTTAAATAGGGAGCTAGAAAAGGTTAGGTGGGTGGTCCTGGAATCTGATAAGCTTGTCTGCAGAGGTGAGTTTTCAGAGAACGCTTGAATGTTTGGAAACTAGTGGAAAGTCTTATTGTGCGTGGGAGGGTATTCCACAGGGTGGGTGCAGCCCGAAAATAGTCCTGTAACCGTGCATGGGAACAAGTAATGCGCTGGGATGAGAGACGCAGATCTTGTGCAGAGCGGAGATGTCCGGTTGGAAGATATTTTGAGATAAGTGAAGAGATGTATGTTGGTGTGGTTTGGTTAATAGCTTTATGTGTGAGTGTAAGTATTTTAAATTGAATACGGTAGAAGACCGGCAGCCAATGGAGGGACTGACAGAGTGGATCAGCAGACACTGAACGTGAGAAAGATCAGCCTCGCAGCTGCATTCAAAATGGATTGTAGTGGGGAGAGCCTGTGTTTGGGAAGACCAATAAGGAGACTATTGCAATAGTCAATGCAGGAAATGATGAGTGCGTGTATTAGAGTTTTTGCAGTGTCTTGCGTAAGATATGGTCGAATTTTGGCTATGTTTTTTAGATGTATGTAACAGGATTTAGAGACAGATTGAATGTGGGGAATAAAAGACAGTTCAGAGTCAAGGATATAACAGGGATTTACTAGAAATCTCTTGCAGGGACAGAGCTTGCGAGAAAGCTCTGTTCCTGCGAATCCCCTCCGCACACTAGTCATGACATTTTCGCAAAAAAATACAGTGACTAGTGCCCCGCGCATGTGCTGACCGGCCCCCGCTGTTACCCCCCGGCGCTAAGCCCCACCCCCAGTGCTAAGCCCCACCCCCAACACTAAGCCCCACCCCACGATTGCGGACCCCCCCATGACCCCCCCTGTGACCTGCCCTCCTTTAATAGCACTTACCTGCAGTCATCGGTGCTCCGGTGATATCTTCCATGCCTCCGGTCAGCTGATATCCCATACTGCACTGGGACCCGATCACCTGATGACCGGGCCGCAGTGCAGCATGGGAGACCAGCTGACCGGAGGGGAGTCATCACCGGAGCCCCAACCACCGGTCCCTGGAGTCAGGTAAGTGAATTTTTTTGTTTACTATTTTTTTTTTTGCAGTGTATCAGCTTGCGGTCTGTTTAGACCACACAGCTGATCACTGGGACCGGCTTTGGGCTCTGCTCTGCCTTTTAGAGCAGAGTAGGAGCCCGGTAACCGGGGGAGACCCTGGATAATGCCACCTCCAGGTGGCGTTATTATCACATAGGACGCTCAATTCAATGTAAGAGCTGCTTGGTGCAGCTCGGGTAGGTCCATTTCAGACATACGCGGCAACCCGGGAACTTGGCTGAGGCAGGCCAAATTCCCGGGATTCTCTGTATATCTGAAAGGGGTATTAGTGTCTTTAGGAATAAGCTTGACATTAATGTTTTTTTATGGGATCTATTTATAAGCTTTGTAGAGAAATAATGTGATCCTAAAATTCAAAATAAAAAAAATCCAATTTAGCAAAGACATTGGGCCTGATTCAGACCCACTCGCGAACGGCTGTCTGCTCGCAAGTGGGTCGATGTTCTGCACTGAGCATGCGCACGACAGAGGGAGCTCCGTCGTGCGCATGCGCCAGACGCGACGAGCGAAGGATTTTCCTTCGCTCGTAGTGTCTCTTCAAAGGGGGCATGCCTCCCTGAGGGGGGCGTTCCCCAAAATCACTCCGTGCCTTGTGGTTGAAAAACTCAACCACAGGCTTTTGTACACAGTTTCGATGGTCGCGATGGACAAGACCATCGTGGCCATCAAACTGCACGCTCGTATAGCCTGTGGGTGGTGACCCACAGCTATACGAGCGTCCAGGAGGACGCTCCATTTTCATGGAGGGCGGCCCTCATTCAGAGCGTGCGCTCTGCTCAGAGCGTACGGCTCTGAATGAGGGCCTTTGTGTGGTCGGAGTGGAGCTAAAACAATTCAGGCATGTTTTTGATGTTCTGGAAGAGACAGTGGGGTAAATTTACTAAAGTGAGAGTTTTTAGAAGTGGAGATGTTGCCCATAGCAACCAATCAGATTTTACTTAATATTTAACTAGCACCTTCTAGAAAATAATAGCTAGAATCTGATTGGATGCTATGGGCAACATCTCCACTTCACTATAGTAAATTTACCCCAGTGAGTAGACCAGGGTGTGTAGAAGTGCCACATGTAAAGGGGTGAGACTAAGCTGAAAACAGACAATCCAGGATTCAGCAAGGTAGCACAGCATCACAATTGTTACATAGTACAGTGCTGATACAGGTTGTAGAGGTTATAGAGCAGTGTTAGGTGATGAGGAGTCAAATAAACAGGATTTGAAAAGAAGTCACAGGTAAGCTGAGTCAGGATCAGAGAAGGAAACAACCACTCCTTGTAGGACCAGGAACACACAGGAATCTGGCAGCAGGTAGCATTCAGGAAGTAAGAGGCATTGGGTGTTGACAATTCATTGCAAGCTGCAAGTCATTCATTGTTTTTCTGTGCCAAGTCTGCACAGGTGTAATAGCAGAAACAAGTGTGCAATATATTGTGTTGTGTCTTGGTCTCGCCGGTGGGCGCTATCCCATCCGCCAATATCCCGACACTCACATCCCGACATGGGACTAAAGATAGGCGTCAAAATCCCAACACTTCTCATTAGCCCCACTACTAAATCCTGACTCCCGGCTTACCGAACAAAGGTAAGCCGGGTGTCTTAGAATCTAGGCATGGGGGGGATGGTTAGCTTCAGGGACCCCCTGGGGACTTAGGGTTAGGCACCCCTTCCCTGGGAGGGTTAGGGTAGGAAAAGGGGGGGTTAGGGTTAGGCACCACTAGGGGGGATTAGGGTTAGGCACCACCCCGGGAGGGTTAAGCTTAGGGTGCAGGTAGGGGGGGTAGGTTTAGGCACTAACGGGGGGAGGTTAGGGTTAGGCAGTAGGGGGGGTTAGGGTTAGGCACCCCTAAAGGAGGGTGTTTTGTTTGCATGCTTGTATATGCATTCATATGGATACTGATGCATGGGTTTCAACTGCTATGCTCTTTATTCAGCCATTTGCAAACTATAGACATACTGTACACAAGACTGCACCCACTTCCCAGCATTCCCCATGGTCCTAGGGACCGTCACTGAAGATCCAGGCTTTCACATACAAGTTAGAGAGTGTCTACAAACATTAGGCATATCTAATGCAATAACATTGCATCCTCTTTTCTTTAAAGATAAGCCCTGTATCCTTCAGTGCAACAATTCAACAATGTAATATGTTAAGAATATTATCTAACATGTTTCAATAAGTCTCTCAGGTCTGCAAATTTCTCTTTTGGATCTTTCATACACAGTCTGTGTTTCATCAACCATGTTGGACCTTTCTTGAATCATGGTTTGTTCACCGTTATCCAGATTATCATACATGTCAGATGAAGGATATTCTTCAGTCATGTTGTCTTCATGTTGGTTAGGTTGAGAACTTAAATCCACCCTATTTCTTCTTACTTCTGTTCCACGCTCTGTGCATATAGTATAAGATCTTGGTGCTACTTGTGCTTGCACAGTACCTATCTGCATCCAAATGCCTTTCTCATAGTCTCTGAGATGGACTTGGTCACCAGATCTAACATCAGACAGGCTTTTTGCTCGTCTATCATGGAACAGTTTTTGTTTCACCTGTTGTCGCTCCTTACTCAGTCTGACTAATGTTGAACTATGCGTTTTAAGCAGTTCATCATGTATTGGAAGATTTGCTCTAATTCTCCTTCCCATCAACATTTGTGCTGGAGAGAATCCATTCTGCAGAGGTGTACTGCGGTAGATTAAGAGGCTTTTGTAGAAATCTTCTTTACCTTCCTGTGCTTTTTTCATGAGACTCTTTACAGTTTTTACTGAACTTTCCACCAATCCATTTGACCGTGGATAGTGGGGACTTGACGTAGTATGGACAAATTCCCAATCATCAGCAAATTGTTTAAATTCAGCACAGGAAAACTGAGGACCATTGTCAGTGAACACCTCCATAGGAACACCATGCCTTGCAAAGATTGACTTCATGCAATTGATTACAGCTTTACTAGTAGTTGTATGTAGTGTCTTCACCTCAGGATAATTAGAATAATAATCATTCACGACAATGTACATCTTCCCATTACAATCAAACAAATCTGCGCCTACCTTCTGGTATGGTCTCTCTGGCACTGCATGAGGACTCAGCGGTTCGACTTGTTGCTTTGGTCTATACATAAGATATAACTCACATGTAGCTGTTGTCTGTGCTATGTCTTTGTTCATTCTTGGCCAATACATCACTTCACGTGCCCTCCACTTACATTTTTCTTCTCCTAAGTGGCCTTCATGTATCTTGCACAGCATAGATTTTCTTAGTCGTGCAGGTATGACAAACCTATTGCCTTTGTAAATGATATCATTGAGAACAGTAAGGTCACTGCAGTACATCCAATAATCATGATTTAACAGCGGACAAGCATTTTTTTCTGCTGGCCATCCTTTCAGAATGATGTCTTTTAACACTTTCATTGTGTCATCTGTCTCTGTTTCTTTTCTAATCTGTTCTTGTCTTGCAAGAGACACTGGGAGAGAAGCTACAATCAAATCCACACGTGCTTCTATCTCTTTGACCATCAGACTTCCGGAACCTTCACTTTTGTCCACAGCACGAGAAAGTGTGTCAGCAATGTACATGTATTTACCGGGACAGTACAGCAACTGTACATCATATATCTGTAGTCTTATAAGCATTTGTTGAATTCTCATGGGACAGTCATGCTACGATTTAGTCATGCTAGCTACCAATGGCTTGTGGTCAGTTTCTACTGTAAACGCTTGACCATACACAAATTGATGAAATCTCTCATATGCATAAATGATTGCTAAAAGTTCTTATTCTATCTGAGCATACCTTGTTTCAGCACTCGTCAACGCTCTAGATGCATAGATTACAGGTTGCCATATATCTTCATGTTCTTGCAACAATACAGATCCTAGGCCAAATTGAGAAGCATCTGCTGAAATTCTTATTCTTTTTGCAGGATCAAAGAATCTTAGTACCGGTTGCTCTGTAATGGACTGTTTCAGTTTTTGCCAACTTTCTTCTTGTTCGTGTGATCACATCCACTCATTATCTTTGTCCAATAACCATCTAAGAGGAGCTGATTGTTCTGAAAGTTCAGAAATAAATGTTCCTAAGTAAGTAATCATTCCTAGGAATCTTCTGACATCATCTTTGTTGTTAGGACGTTCCATATTCACTATGGCTGATATTTTCCTTGGGTCAGGCTTCACACTTTGATCTGAGACTACATCACCCATAAAGGTAAGTGTTTTCACACCAAATTCACATTTGTCCTTTGTTAGCTTTAGATTCACTTTTCTGGTAAGTTCCATCACTTTTCTCAATCTAGAATCATGTTCTTCCTTTGTAGAACCCCATCATTGTTTCAACACCTGGAATATGTTCAAAAATCATGTGTATTTTGTGGTATACTTCTGGAGCGGACAGTGGGCCTGATTCAGAGCCAGACGCTCTGACCAGAGCGCTCGCTCTGAATCAGGGCCCTCCTACCTAAAAATGGAGCGGCCTCCTGGCCACTCGCATAGCTGTGGGTGACCACCCACAGCTTATGCGAGCGGCCAAAAAGATGGTCACGATGGTCAAGACCATCGCGACCATCAGGCTTGCGACGAGACCCTGCGGTAGGGTAGGGCTCTATCAGAGCCAAAAGCACTCCCGCTGACATCACTAGTGATGTCAGTGGGGCCGGCTCCAGACGGAAGGTGTTCCCATTGGAACGCCTCCATCTGGGCAGCAACGCCCCTGGCACGCCCACCAAAGGGGGCTTGCTGTCACTCACCATCAACAGCATGTCCCCTTTGGTGTGAGACCCAGAGCGACAGCTTGGCTGTCGCTATGCGGGTCTTGCGCATGCGCACGACAGCTCCCTCCGTCGTGCGCATGCACATTAGGACACCATCGACCTGCTTGCGAGCACTCAGCGCTCGCGAGCGGGTCTGAATCAGGCCCAGTATCCCATATGGTAATCGGAGAAATCTGTATCGACCTTCTGGTGTATTAAATGTACACAGCTTTGAGCTGGTTTCATCTCGCTGCATTTGCCAGAATCCTGAAGATGCGTCCAATTTACTGAACCATTTTGCTTGGTACATTTTCTTGGTACAAAGTAGTCTTCAAACTTTTGCATTATAGAGTTTAAAACCATATTCTGCCCTTCAGCAAACTGAAAACTATTATAAATGTCCAGCACATCCTCTCCTATCACATGGAGGAAAATGGATGCCTTGGTTTTATCTTTCTCATTATCTGCTCCCCATGCAGTAAGGTAAATATTAAACCTTTGTTTAAATCTTTTCCAGTTTTCAGACAAGTTACCAGACATTTGCATGCCTGTTGGAGGAGACAGCTTATCCATTGCTACTCACAGTTTGATGTGACAAGAGCACAAGGCAGAGTTTTCACACACTGGGTATCACAGCTTTGCAGACTTTTGCAGGATCATCTTACACTCTAAGCACAAGTCCATTTACACTTCTTCTGACACCATGTTTTGTTTGTATGCTTGTATATGCATTCATATGGACACTGATGCATGGATTTCAACTGTTATGCTCTTTATTCAGCCATTTGCAAACTATAGACATGCTATAAACAAGACTACACCCACTTCCCAGCATTCCCCATGGTCCTAGGGACCATCACTGAAGATCCAGGCTTTCACATACAAGTTAGAGAGTGTCTACAAACATTAGGCATATCTAATACAATAACATCACAGAGGGTTGAGGGGGAGGGTTAGGGTACTTACCTCGAGCTGTCGGGATTTCGATCTGTCGGGGTGCCGCTGTCGGTATTTGCTACACTGCCGACATTCTGATTATATAAGTATTATCAGCAGTGAAGGCTTCAGAGGTGGGGCTGCAGCGCAGTACAACATTCAACTAGGGGAGTCACGCCAACAGCCACCCCAAACGCTGCCAAACATCGCCGGCCGGGACTCACTGGCAGTTGGTGTGACTCCTCTATTTGAATTTTGTACTGTGCTGCAGCCTCACCTCTAGAGCTGCCACTGAATATCAGCAACCTGAATAATGTAGCACACAATGGGCTCTGATTATATGACTGGCATGGGACTCTGCCATAACTAAGCAATGACCTCCTGTGCGCTCCACCCGATGAGTGTTAAGGAAATACAACTTCCCAGCATTGTGCAGCTAAGGTTCTTTAAGTTTGATACCACTTGGGGGCATATTTACCAACAACTGCATATACTGTATATCAGTGATTTTCAACCTTTTTCACCTCGAGGCACACTACGAAGATTTTAAAATTGCCAAGGCACACCATCCGGCAATACGGCGTGTGCAACCTATAAACAAACATACATATTGGCTCCCACATAAAAAAAACACATACATAGGCCTCCACAGGAATAAAACGCACATCCATTGGCCCAACAGAAAGAAAACGCACATACATTGGCCCCAGGGGTGTATCTAGGGTCCGAGCACCCCTGGAAAACTAAGGGACTGCCGTGCCCCCCAATATTTTCAGAATTACACTCTGTGAAGGGAAGGGGTCATTGGATTCACTTCCCTGTCTGTGTTATTTTGCTTCCCCCCCTGATCCCCATCTGTGTTATTGTCCCCCTTTCTCCCCATCTGTGTGATTGTGCTCCCCCTCATCACTGTTATTGTGTCCCCCCCTTCTTTCCATCTGTTGTGCTATCCCCCTTTCTCCCCCTTCTGTGTTATTGTGTCCCCCCTCCTCCCCATCTGTGTGTTTGTGCTCCCCCCTCCTTCCGATCTGTGTTGTTGTGCTCCCCCCTCCTCATCTATGTTGTTGTGCACATCCCCTTCTCTACATCTGTGTTGTTGTGCACATCCTCTTCTCTACATCTATGTTGTTGTGCACATCCCCTTCTCTACACCTGTGTTGTTGTGCACATCCTCTTCTCTACATCTGTGTTGTTGTGCGCATCCCCTTCTCTACAACTGTGTTGTTATGCTCCCCCCGTTCTGCTCTATTCCTCCTCCTCCCCATCTGTGTGTTTGTGCTCCCCTCTCCTCATCTGTGTGTTTGTGCTCCCCCCTCCTCATCTATGTTGTTGTGCGCATCCCCTTCTCTACATCTGTGTTGTTATGCTCTCCCCATTCTGCTCTCTTCCTCCTCCTCCCCATCTGTGTGTTTGTGCTCCCCTCTCCTCATCTGTGTGTTTGTGCTCCCCCCTCCTCCCAATCTGTGTTGTTGTGCTCCCCCCTCCTCCCGATCTGTGTTGTTGTGCACATCCCCTTCTCTACACCTGTGTTGTTGTGCACATCCTCTTCTCTACATCTGTGTTGTTGTGCGCATCCCCTTCTCTACATCTGTGTTGTTATGCTCCCCCCGTTCTTCTTCTCTTCCTCCTCCTCCCCATCAGTGTCTGTTCTGCTCTCTTCCTCCTCCTCCCAATCAGTGTCTGTTCTACTCTGCCTCCTCCTCATAGGTGTCTGTTCTGCTGTCTCCTTCCTCCTCCTCATCAGTGTCCGTTATTCTGGTCCCCCCCTCTCATACCGATTAGTGTCCATTATTGTTTGTCCCCCACCCCAATCACTTACCTTACCAGCTTCTTCACGTCCCCGTCTTCACGGCTCCTCCTCCATGACGGGCACTCTCCGCAGGTCTTCTAAGGGCTGGGTGAATGGTTGCTACTATTTCCTAGTTGGAGAAAGGACCTCTGTGATGTATCCACCATGTGACCGCTGCAGGAGGCTGGACCGCTCCTGCGTTACCATCCACTAGGGCATAGAGGGGGAATAAATATTTGTGGCGAGCGCAGCGAGCCACCGTGCTCGAAGCGTGGCGAGCGCAGCGAGCCCACGAGGGGACACTTTTGGTCCCCCGTTAGCATCCCCACCCCTCCCCCTTTCAGGCCGGGTCACGTGGGTGTGACGTCACAGGTCCATCTGCGCTATATAGTCTAGTCCTAACCCTGGGTGAATGGCCTCGCAGACAGGCAACGCGGCGTGCATGACCTGTGATGCCACGCCGCCACGTCTACGCATGGTCGGGCACGTCTAAGCCTCCCTGAGGAGCTCAGCAGCAGCGCTGCCCGGTCCGTCCTATAATGTGACCGGCGGCGGGCTGTCACGCTGCGGCACACCTAACAACCGCCCACGGCACACTAGTGTGCCACTGCACAGCGGTTGAAAACCGCTGCTGTATATAGTTGATATGGTAAACCTGACAGTGCTGGTCGGATCATGGAGAAAGAAAATCTAACCAAAGTTTCCATTTGAAACACAACTCCACTTCCGGTTACAAATAAAATGAATATGTGAATAGTGGGGGAAAGTCTCTAAAAAAGCCGACCTCTGCATTTAAATGACCTATGGTTGAAAATGAACTTCCACAAAGCAGGAATGGGGAATGGATTTCCCCTGTGTGTCTTCCAGCCAAACTAACTATTGAATGCTGCTGCCGGGAGAAGGAGAACTGGCTGTACAATCAAAGATAATTGGTCTTGAATTGCGTACTATACATTTATTACCTACAAATAAAACCAACTAATTGGCACATTAAATAAAACACAACCACATTATGATAATAATGATTATAACTCTGCAGATTGTGTATAGATTAGTATCACCTAATAAACTGGTATTTTATCTTTAGGAATATCAAAGGCACAGGGGCCTATTCATCATACGATAAATGGCTCGGTAACCACGCAGAAATGCTAGTTTCTGCATATTTAGGTTACATGGCTATTCATCATGAAGGGGTCCGATAAGACCCCCTGATATTCAGCAAATTCCAAAAACGGAAAGTTTTCAAGGTTTGCTTACGAGAACTAGAGCCATCTTCAAATGACACTTGTTCTTGGATCTCCGCTCCTTCCTATGGGAAGGAGTTCCTGGGGATGCGAAGAGGGATCCCTCCGCCGTATCCTCTCTACTTCCCCAGCGGCTTAGGTAAGTAATGCTCTGTAACACCTGTGGCATAAGCCTTACCACAGCCAAATGTTGATAACAGATGGTGAATGGATTGCAGAGTGAGAACTATTCACAAGTGGATATGGCAGTAAAAGTACACAAGTTTGACGCGTTTCTGTGCAGGTATTGCACATTCCTCAGCAGCATGTGATACTGACAACTATAGACAACCTTCTGCATACACTATTTGCAGAGTGACTTATTACCATTATAATGTGGCAGCATTTTGCACAATTAGTTGTTTTTATTTGTATGTAATAAATGTATTCTACAAAGCATGACCGGATGTACAAAGCTTGATTCAGTGGATCTTAATGATGGACTCTCTTCCCATTGTATGATGTTTCAATCAGCTGTCATAACATTTGCTAGTCCCAGTAGGAATAGTAAATGTCACGGTCAGAAATACAGGCTCATAAATCTACTTTTTGTTAATCAGTATCAGTTAAAAATTTGGGCCACTGGCTTTTATAGCATAGACAGTGATACACACTATAAGATATACTGTACGATATACCATTCCGACGGGGATCAGAACAATATATTGTGTGGATCACATAGTGTGTACTTCTGATTGTGCGTGCATGGCGTTTGCTCATCGCATCTTCCCATCTGTTGTGATGGGACGATGCAATGAACGACATCATGCTGCTACATGCTACCTCCCATTATAGACACGCCCCTGCCCGGGATTGAATTCATCAATGCCAGCCGCCCACAGCACACAGACTTCAGTGTGGGTGGGCGCGGCCATACATGGGGGCGGCATGGTGTGTGGCTGCGCAGTGTGACCATTACGATGTCACATGCAGCTGCACAACAGTAGGAGGCCTGAAGGCAGCATCTGAGTTAACAGAACTAGTGCTCAGAAGACAAATCACGCTAACCCGCGCTTTTTAATCCCCAAAATCCTGGGATTGGATGCACCAATCCTGGGATTGAAATCTCGCCGGTTTTGTTTGCACTAAATCCCGGGATCCCGCCGACCCTGATCCCAAGATTAGCTTCCCTAACTAGAACCCAGATAAACAGAAACAAAGGCCCTCATTCAGAGCCGTACGCTCTGAGCAGAGCGCACGCTCTGAATGAGGGCCGCCCTCCATAAAAATGGAGCGTCCTCCTGGACGCTTGTATAGCTGTGGGTCACCACCCACAGCCTATACGAGCGTGCAGTTTGATGGCCGCGATGGTCGTGACCATCGCGACCATCGAAACTGTGAGCCAGAGCCTGCGGTTGAGGTTTTCAACCGCAAGCTCCGGAGTGAGTTTGGCTCTATCACTAGTGATGTCAGTGGGCCGGCTTCTGACGGGAGGCGTTCCCGTGGGAACGCCCCTGTCAGGGAGGCACGCCCCCGGCACGCCCACCAAAGGGGGCGTGCTGTCAATCAACATCGACAGCACGCCCCCTTTGATCAGACACAACGAGCGAAGGAAAGTCCTTCGCTCGTCGCGTCTGGCGCATGCGCACGACGGAGCTCCCTCCATCGTGCGCATGCTCAGTGCAGAACATCGACCCACTTGCGAGCGGACAGCCGCTCGCGAGTGGGTCTGAATCAGGGCCAATGTCTACAACTGTCAGGACCCTTCCAGACACTGAAGGGCTTGCAGTACATCCCATTATCTCATTATTAATAACGTGCACACAAATCAACTTCAGTTACTTTCCAGCTCTCTATATTTGAACATAGATGCTGAATATGAATTCCTTTGTGCCAAGGGCATGGTTTCTTGACCTACATATTCTCAACATAATGTAACAATGAATAATGAATAACTTTTTTCTTTCAATTGTCTTTTGCAGAAAGCTCCAAATCAATGTCAGTTCTGAAAGGGAAAAATGAATCGTTTTCTTGTGCGTTTACATTATGTGACATATTTATTTGTAGAGAAAAAAAGTATTGGAGCAATGAGTATGCCATCCCTATTATCAAAACTGATTGTTATATCAAAACACGCATTGTCAGACTCCATAGTATATTTTGGGGGATGGTTCGGCAACCCACACTAACCCGGCACCCTGCTCTACTGTACATGCAGGAGCTCGCACCAGAGGTGCCAAGACGGGCATGCAGGCTACAAAGTACCGGAGGCCCAGGCCTGCTAAAGAGACGCAGGCCTGCCACATCCCCTCAGCAACACGCGGCTGTGGATGAGACACAGGAAGTCCTAACACGGTGAGGCCATGCTCACACCTAGTGGCCAAAACCCCTCATTTTATTGGGGCCCAACATTTCAAATGGCGGTCCTGGCTGGCACATACGCAGTAGAGCAAACAGGGCCTCGCTGCGCATCTGCCAGCCCTTGCCCATGCTCAAAAGGGCAGGACGGGGCATGGTGAGAGTGGACTAGCATTATCAGGGTTCTCCTCACTTCCATGCACTACACCCCCTACAGAGACAGTGGTTCTGCCACAGGACCCAATTCAAAGGGATTTTCCATGTAAACACAGAACAGAGGCCCTGATTCAGAGCCGCTCGCTCTGACAGAGCGCTCTCTCTGAATCAGGGACGGTCTTTTTTTTTTTAGAACGGCCTCCTGGCCACTCGCATAGCTGTGGGTGACCACCCACAGCTATCACGAGCGGCCATTCACCCACAGCTATAGCGAGCGGCCAGGAAGATGGTCGCGATGGTCAAGACCAATGCGACCATCGGGCTTGCGACGAGACCCTTGTGGTAGGGTCTCGTTTCCACAAGCCCCAGAGAGATTTCGGCTCTAACAGAGCCGAAATCTCTCCCACTGACATCACTCGTAATGTCAGTGGGGCCGGCCCCAGACGGAGGCGTTCACATGGGAACGCCTCCATTTGGGCAGCCACTCCCACGGCCTGCCCACCAAAGGGGGCGTGCTGTCACTCAACATCGACAGCACGCCCCCTTTGTTGCGAGACCCGGAGCGACGGAGTGCCCGTCGCTATCGGGGTCTCGCGCATGCGCACCATCGACCCGGTTGCGAGCGCACAGCGCTTGAGACCAGGTCTGAATCAGGCCCCGAGCACGGACAAAAAATTATGAGGTTATAAGTTATAAGGGCAGGGATGTAAGGCCTACAAATGTAGCAATGTTTTATTGCTGTAGCTCCTATTATTTTGCAACAAAAAACTGAGACACCCATATGACATAAACTTTGCTCAGCACATACATTCCACACCTACCTTCTCCTGAGTGCTGTAAAACAGGTGTAGTTGTCTATCCCCACTAATCCCTATAATCCTTATGTGTGGGTCACTAAGTGCTAGAGAGATCAGCATTATTACCTTTTTCTTAACAGGACTGCCTTGGAAAGCTGAACCCTATATATTGTGTAGAACTACAAATGCCAGCATGGTCATGACTGCCAGAGCATGCTGGAGCTTATGCATTTTTCAAATAAAATAATACACCAATTGGTGTCTGTTCCAGCAGCCATTGGCTACCGTGGGTACATTGGTGCCTTTAGTTGCTCTAGCGCCAGCATGCCCATGCAGCCACTGTTTGCCAGCACAGTTCTGAAAACATCATTTATTATTTTGAGGGCTATGAGAGTTGGCAGGATATTCAGCATGAGGGTGGATTGCCCAGGGGTAGGGACAACGTATGTGTTCGCGGACCCAATGCCTGTCTTTGCCACTCTTTGAACCTATGCTTGTTGCCCCTCACGTAGTAACCAGCACAGGCTATGACACTCTCAGAGGAAGAAGGGCACTCATTGTATTCATTTATTCTATACATGTTAGGCTACAATATTGCAGCCATCTATTTATGGTCTACTCTAAATAAGGCCCCAAATGCTTAAAATTGGCGCCATGTGTATGAGGCCTATTGTGCAGTAGTACAGAATAACTTGGTAATTTATATAAGCAGAGAATAATGTTAGTAGTTCAATTGGAATCGGTATGACATACCGCTGGACGCCGGAAGTCCGGCAGATGAAGATCCCGATGGCGCCTGGTAAGTATCTTAACCCTCCTCTCTCCTCCCCCCTAGCCCTAACCCTCCCTTAGGGGTGCCTAACCCTAACCTTCCCCCCTAGTGTCGAACCCTAACATCCCCCCAGGGGGGCCTAAAACTAATCCCCCCTACCCGCTCCTTAAACCTAACCCTCCCGGGGGGGGGTGCCTGACCCTAACCCCCCTTCCCCTAGCTTAATCCTAACCCTCCCGGGGGGGTGCCTAAGCCTAAGTCCCCCCGGGAGTCCCTAAACCTAACACCCCCCCCTCCCCCCCCCACGGCTAACAGGTCCCAACGCCCGGCTTACGTACGTTTGGTATGCTGGGCATTGGGATTTCGGCATGGAGCTGATAATAGACGTTGGTATTAGGACGCCTATCATTAGTCCCGTGCCGGGATTTCACAGTCGGGAAGCCGGCGGTCGCTTCCTGACTACATACCGTTCAATCTTAGCTCAGTAAAAAGCTAAAAACATTCAGCCACAAAGGCATAAAACAGTACACACAGCGGGCCTGATTCATATTCGTGTGCAAATTCCAATGTGTCATCAGATTGAGCGATTATTAGCCTATGCATATAAGCTGCACTGCACATGCGCAGTGATTGTTCCCGCAGTGAGTGACAGGTAGTCAGCGTTTGATGGAGGCAATCAGAGGTGTCAAGACCGTTTAAACACTCTTTTCTGGCCGTGCATATATTAGCCATTGAGTTCTTGCTCGCAGCAGGAGAGCCTTCTGTGTGTCTGTGACAGGTTAGACCTACTCAGCAGGCTGGTGGCCGCATGACCTGCGTTCGATGTTTCCGGTTATGTGCGTGAATGACGGAGGTGAAATGCTTCCCTACGCACTGGACGACAGAGTTATTAGCATATTTTCATAATTGCGATCAGTGAGTGATCGCAACTGCGAATGCATTTACATACAAACATGAATCAGGCCCAAGTGCTGAGTGTCGTTTCTGCATGAGAGTGGCTGGGGACTGAGGCCCTGATTCAGAACCGGACGCTCTGACCAGAGCGCTCGCTCTGAATCAGGGCCGTCCTATTTAAATTTGGAGCGGCCTTTTGGACGCTCGCATAGCTGTGGGTTACCACCCACAGCTTATGCGAGCGTCCATGATGATGGTCGCGATGGTCAAGACCATCGCGACTATCGGGCTTGCGACAAGACCCTGCGGTAGGGTCTCGCTGCCGCAAGCCCTGGAGTGATTTTGGCTCTTTCAGAGCCAAAATCACTCCCACTGACATCACTAGTGATGTCAGTGGGGCTGGACCCAGACGGTAGGCGTTCCCATGGGAACGCCTCCGTCTGGCAGCTACGCCCCCGGCATGCCCACCAAAGGGGGCGTGCTGTCAATCACCATCGACAGCACGCCCCCTTTGGTGCGAGACCCGAAGCGACAGCTTGGCTGTCGCCATCTGGGTCTCGCGCATGCGCACGACGGAGCTCCCTCCGTCGTGCGCATGCGCATTTGGGTACCATCGACCCGCTTGCGAGCGTCCTGCGCTCGCGAGCGGGTCTGAATGAGACCCTGAGAGAAGCATAAAAGTAACCAGCAATGAACACAGTAGCTGATTCAGAGCCACTCTCTAGATCCGATCGCTCGCACGATGTGTATGCAAATTGCGTAGCCAGTGCAATCACACAGAAATGCATTAGCACGCCCAGTATTTCTTAGAGTGCGATCACAGAGTGCGATATGTAGACACCCACCAGCCTGTCTTAAGATGCCCACTTGTGCACGTCATGTCCAGGAAGTGTATGCAACCATCGGACAACATCGGCTACTATCGCAGCGCTTGAGGTTGACCATACCCTTCCGCAAGCACAGCGAGGACGTCAGTGTAAAAACAAGCCAGGTGACGTGTACTATGATGCTGTCTTATAATTATGCACACCTCTAAAACGCTGTTGAGATGCTCAGGCACGCCTGCGTTTGCACCTCCACTCCCTGTTTTTAATGGCCAGCCCTTGTTACCACCTACAAACATCTTCCCCTGTCACTTACTCTGCTGGGCTGTCGATGCACAGTGAGCGAAAGCATTGTGAACTTTCACTAAGGTATGCGCACTGCAATGCATACACACTGCACACCATCGATATCAGCGAAGAGTATGCATCTTAGCGAGCGGGTCTGAATGAGCTCCACAGTACAGGGGGCTTTTACTGGAATCTAGCCGTGCCCATGGTGCCACATCTATCTCTTGCATTGATCTTGCCAATACATTTTGTTTTTGTTATTCTTCGAGTACCATCGCAGCCTCACGTACACTTGCGCAAACTCTGACCTTACTCAGAAATTGCTAACTTCATCGCACGGCACGCTATGAGTCCTCAAGCTGCATAAGGCAATTTATGCACACGCGTTCAAACGCACTGGCACACCTGCGTTTCTCTGACCACCCACAAACGGCACTTTCTGTCAATCACTCTGTGCAATGGGTCTGCGTGGTCACTGCGATCGCAGTCCCGATCGCAGTGGCCGGCTCGCGCACTGCGATGCATACACATGCGCATAACGCAACAATCGGTCGATTGCGTGCGGAATCGCAGTGGTGATCGGTAGTGAATCAGGCCCTTTGCCCGCAAGATTTAAAGCGCAAATAATTTAAAGGAAAACCAACCTGGTTTTCCCTTTTAAGTTACTGCACCTTTACGTCTAACGGTCTGCAATTCACAGGAGCCTACAACTCACAAGCTATTACATTCATGCTTTTTCAAGACAAGGGAGAAGTTGCTAAATTCTTCTTTATTTTGAAATTCATATTTTAATTACATCACCACCTTAAACTCCCTAGTCTGTTTGTCATCCTTTATAATTTCTTCGCCTCCCTACCTTCTTCCTCTTTTTGTATATCCATTTATTATATGCTAATTAATTGAATTGAACTACTTTACTGTATGTTGCAGAATATATTTTCAAGTTTGCTTTATTGTTTTCCTTATCTTCTTTTGTATTATAAATATTGACAAGTTTGTTGAAATGACTCCATGAAAACAACTCAGAATAGCTAAATACTGTGATAAAATGAACCTGGCATTCTGTAAAGCGATCAGCAGTAACCTCTGTATAGGGCCGGATTAAGGCTTGTGGGGGCCCCAGGGCCCCCAAGTCATACGGAGCCTGATTGTGCTGCTGCATGCAGTAGACCACAAAACTGCAACAGTTGAGCCTCCATCCGTGAACAGGTGCCACTGGACACCTGTTCTTGGGAGGGTCACACCAACCCTGTGTGGGGACCCCTCAGTGTGTGTGGGGGCCCTGGGGTGACCGCCCCTGTCGCGCCTCCTTAATCCGGTCCTGCCTCTGTATGCTACTTACCACCTGCAGGGTTTTACTTACTTTAGAGGAAATGTTTGCAAAAGTAGGTAAAATAGGAATGCTGCCCACAGGACCGGCTCGAGGGGTGTTCGAACATGGGCGCTATCCCAACATGGGCTCATTCTTCCTAACCATCCTGATTTCACGGGCACAGTCCTCCCAACTGTCCTGATTTCAGCAGGACAGTCCCATTTTTCGGGCACTGTCCCGCTTGTTCCACCCGAGGGCCGAAGTGTCCCGCTGGTGGTCGGGAGGTTGGGGACACGCACCGCCACAGCTCCGATTTCCTAAGCAGAGAGTAGCAGTGCAGGTGAAGGTGAATGGTTGATGCGCGGCATCCATTCAGTGCAGGGAGACGGCTGGAGCAGCCCAGCCGCTGATGAAGTGCCCCCAGCATGATGTAAAATAGGAGGTGTGTCATACAGGCACGCCTCCAAAAATGTTGTCATCTAGGGGGCGTGGTCTTTTCAGTCACGCGCACTTCATTGCATGCTGGGGTCGACACGCAATAAATGCACAGGCCGCAGCTCGCCGGCCCTGGCTGCCCACTTTGAATGTCAGGAAGAAAAGCTAAAACCTGCCTGTCATTGGGAAGAGTCTGGGAGTAACATAAACAATGTAAACCTTAGGCCCTGATTCAGATGTTATGCACTGAGCATGCGCACGACGGAGGGAGCTCCGTCGTGCGCATGCGCCAGACGCGACGAGCGAAGGAAAGTCCTTCGCTCGTTGTGTCCGATCAAAGGGGGCGTGCTGTCAATGTTGATTGACAGCACGCCCCCTTTGGTGGGCGTGCCGGGGGCGTGCCTCCCTGACGGGGGCGTTCCCACGGGAACGCCTCCCGTCAGAAGCCGGCCCACTGACATCACTAGTGATGTCAGTGGGAGTGATTTTGGCTCTGATAGAGCCAAAATCACTCCGGAGCTTGCGGTTGAAAACCTCAACCGCAGGCTCCGGCTCGCAATTTCGATGGTCGCGATGGTCTCGACCATCGCGGCCATCAAAAAGCACACTCGTATAGCCTGTGGGTGGTGACCCACAGCTATACGAGCGTCCAGGAGGACGCTCCATGAAAATGGAGCCCGGCCCTCATTCAGAGCGTGCGCTCTGCTCAGAGCGTACGGCTCTGAATGAGGGCCTTAGTTATTAGTTCTGATATCATAGGTCAATACTTACCGATAAAATATTTGTATTTCAGAGGTTAGTTATTTATTTGTAACTTTATCTCTGGACATATCCCGGAGAGCCCAGCCACACCAGCCTACACATCTCTGTCCTTGGGACCCAGAGCACACAGATAAGTCACACCTCTGTATATATAATCAACGGCTCAGGTCATGTAATAAACTGACCTTGTTATATTATTGTGAAATAGAAACTTGAATTGCTTTAAAAAAGCATCTCATCCTGTTCTCCATAACTTTGTTTAGTCCTTTGTTACATAATACCATTAACATCATGCACATAGGGGCATAATATAGAGTTGGATGCAATTAACACCATGAACACGCGCGTACATTGCTTCCTTTAAAAATATACAGGGGTCTATTTACTAAGCAGTGTACCTTGTGCCTATCCCTCATTCTCCACAGTGCCATCTACTGTACCTGTGATATTCGGGAAGTTGAGCAAGGTGCAGGAGGTGTCTTAAGTAAAAGGACGTCCACCGCCGGCTTCTTTGATCCAATGCTATGTCCGAAGATGCAGCCGTTGAATCAACTGTGTGACCATCGGACATTTCAGTAACCCTAAAGTTAAACCACGCTGCTGGGGCCAGTGAAGCTGCATCCAAACACGCAGCCACTGACTTCGACACGCCCAGAAAATGGTGCGAGACGTGCCCCCAACTTCTGCCGTCGCTGCCTCCAAATGCCATCAGCATATCAATCCTGCTGTGGCTTTTTGGGGCACTGTGACCGACATCGCAGGACCTGATCTGCACATGGGCACTGCAGCTCCTACGTTGGCAATGATCAAAAAAACATCAGAGATTTAAGTAAATATATAATTTATGAAAATCTCTGAATCAGTGAATGCCGTTCAATGCGGGCACCACACCTAGGCGACCTGAAGGACTGAACGCTAGACGTTCAGTTTCTCAGGTGGCCTAATGGACACTATAAATTAAAAATAGACAGCGCTGTTAAGGTAAAAACTTAAATGATATACTATATTATAAAAAAGTGCCCAAGAAACGCGTTAGGGTCCATTGGAGATATTCCACACAGCACCCACTGGTTATTGGAAGCTAACTTTGTGCTTTTGCACTACCTATCCTCTCCGCTCAAGGACGGAGTTGGAGATTGGGAGCTCTGCTGTTAACACTAAACCTCCAGCTAGTGTTCTGACATTGCTTGCTCTCCCTGTAATAGAACGGAGATAGAGATCGGGTGTTCCGATATCTACATCGGACCCCTCCAGCCAATCCACTCCCAACAACAGGACGGAGACTAAGATCGGGAGTTCTGCTAATCATAGCGGATCCCTCCAGCTAATACTCTCCCCACAAGGAGACAGCAACAGTAAGTAAGAGACACACACACTACTCCATTCTGATGGTTCTCCCCGCAGGGAGGCGGAGGTGAAAAGAACTGTTTGTCTCCTACATGCTGATAGCCGCATCAGCCACTATATACTGACGATTGGTTATTGTTTCCCAAGGATCACCTCTGGCAAGTATACTACACGGCTTTTATCTATTTAGAGGCTGGAAATAACATTACCACTTTAGCAACATTGTTGGTTCCACTGCTACATCTATATGGAACATTGTGTCTCTATTCTCTTAACGGAGCCACCTATATCCCAATCATACCAGTGTTTTCCATTCACTGTGGATTTGTTCATTCAAATTGACATTTGTTATTGGAATAAGAACCCAGTACATATTACAAAGGAATTTCCTAAAAACCACAATCTTTTTTCTGCTGTGGATATCTCATTTAAAAAAAAATAATAATAACATTTTTCATTAGTAAAATTTGCATATCATCTGTACATATTTTTATGATCATGTTTATTTACAAATGCGTTGTTTGTTTATATGTTTTTAGGACCACAAGTGTCAGATTACAAATTAATGTAAAATAAATATTGTTTATTAATTTTTTTATTTTTTGGGCACATTTATATAATATAGTATATCATTTAAGTTTTTACCTTAACAGCGCTGTCTATTTTTAATTTACAGTTCTTCTTTTTTGCTACAACGTCAGACAGCTGCGTGAGGTTAATTAGTTTTGTTGTGACTCTGGGTCTCATTCAGACCTGCTCGCGAGCGCAGGATGCTCGCAAGTGGGTCGATGGTACCCAAATGCGCATGAACATGACGGAGGCTGCTCCGTCGTGCGCATGCGCGAGACCCGGCGAGCGATGGGGAAGCTGTCGCTCGGGGTCTCGCACCAAAGGGGGCGTGCTGTCGATGGTGAGTGACAGCACACCCCCTTTGGTGGGCGTGCCGGGGCGTGGCTGCCCAGATGGAGGTGTTCCCATGGGAACGCCTACCGTCTGGGTCCAGCCCCACTGACATCACTAGTGATGTCAGTGGGAGTGATTTTGGCTCCGATAGAGCCAAAATCACTCCAGGGCTTGCGGCAGCGAGACCCTACCGCAGGGTCTCGTCGCAAGCCCGATGGTCGCGATGGTCTTGACCATCGCGACCATCATCATGGACCCTCGCATAAGCTGTGGGTGGTAACCCACAGCTATGTGAGTGTCCAAAAGTCCGCTCCAAATTTAAATAGGATGGCCCTGATTCAGAGCGAGCACTCTGGTCAGAGCGTCCGGCTCTGAATCAGGGCCTCAGTCCCCAGCCACTCTCATGCAGAAATGACACTCAGCACTTGGGCCTAGAGCCAAAATCACTCCAGGGCTTGCGGCAGCGAGACCCTACCGCAGGGTCTTGTCGCAAGCCCGATGGTCGCGATGGTCAAGACCATCGCGACCATCATCATGGACGCTCGCATAAGCTATGGGTGGTAACCCACAGCTATGCGAACATCCAGGAGGACACACCAAAAAAAAGAAAAAAACGCCCTGATTCAGAGCGGGCGCTCGTTCAAAGCGTCCGCTCTGAATCAGGCCGTCTGTTCAGCGCCAGTGGCTATTATCTTTTAAATATTTACTGCTGCGCCTAATGGATAAGCCCCTTTAGATTATATACTCTAAGGCCGGGTACACACTAGGACGACGGGCAATCGGCACTATGGTCGGGACGAATTCCCTTCATCCCGGACCAAGTGAGATTGCCCGTACACACTGTGCAATCATATGAACGACCGTAGCATAGGATGCCATAGCATTTGATCTCACAAACGAAGATGAAGTATCTACACTTTTCGCATCCTCCTACTCTATTACCTCTCCTCTAGATCCTATACCCTCACAAATCAGTAAAGCTCTGTCTCCTGTGCTTATCCCAACCCTAACTAAAATCTGTAATCTCTACTGGCAACTTTCCATCACTGTTCAAGCACGCAGTGATTACTCGCATTCTGAAAAAACAAAATTCTGACCCTAACACTCTCTCAAATTACCGTCCTATTTCCCAGCTCCCATGCCCCTCCAAGCTACTTGAGAGACTTGTCTACACCCAACTCACACACTTTCTTAACTCATACAATTTAGTGGACCCACTACAGTTCGACTTTCATTCCCAACACTCCACTTAGACAGCACTGACTAAGGTAGTAAATGATCTTGTCACTGCCAAGGCTAAAGGCCATTACTCACTCCTAATTCTTCTAGATCTCTCTGATGCTTTTGACACTGTTGAGCACTCCCTTCTCATACAAAAACTACAATCCCTATGTCTTAAGGACACAGCTCTTTCTTGGTTCTCTTCCTACCTACCTGATCGCTCTTTTACTGTTCGTTTTTCGGATTCTGCCTCCTCTTCGCTACCTCTATCAGTTGGAATACCGCAAGGCTCTGTCTTAGGTCCTCTGCTATTCTCAATCTATACCACCTCTCTTGGCAAACTAATCCACTCTTTTGGAGTTCAGTACCATCTGTATGCGGATGATACTCAAATCTACCTATCTCCCCCAGATTTATCACCATCTGTATTGGTCCGTGTCTGAATGTCTTTCTGCCATTTCATCTTGGATGTCATCTCGCCACCTGAAACTTAATATTTCTAAAACAGAATTAATTATATTTCCACCGGCCAATAACAGTTACCAACCTGATCTCTCTATCACTGTTGATAATGCGATCATCCACCCTACCCCACAAGCTCACTGTCTTGGTGTCATCCTTGACTCTGAACTGTCCTTTGTTCCCCACATTCAATCTGTCTCAAAATCATGTTACATACATCTAAAAAACATATTCAAAATTTGACCATATCTCACACAAGACTCTGCAAAAACTGTAATCCATGCAGTTATTATTTCCCGCATTGACTATTGCAATAGCCTCCTTACTGGTCTTCCCAAAAACAGGCTATCGCCATTACAATCCCTTATGAATGCAGCTGTGAGGCTTATCTTCCTTGCAAAACGTTCATTGTCTGCTGTCCCGCTCTGTAGGTCTCTCCATTGGTTGCCAGTTTTCTACTGTATTCAATACAAAATACTTTCACTTACACATAAGGCTATTAACCAAACCACACCAACATACATCTCTTCACTCATCTCAAAATATCTCCCAACCCGACCTCTTCGATCTGTGTCTCTCATCCCCATGCATCACTTGCTCCCATTCATGGTTACAGGACTTTTCCTCGGGCTGCATCCACTCTATGGAATGCCCTACCTCGCACAATAAGACTTTCCTCTAGTCTCCAATCCTTCAAGCTTTCCCTGAAAACTCACCTCTTCAGGCAAACTTATCAGATTGAAGAACCTCCCATGTAACCTTCATAGCTTCCATATCTAATTACATCCCCTTTCACAGTCCACACACAACCTCACACATTGTCTCTCACATCCTCATGACATTTGGTCAACATTCCTGTGTGACTGGATCATGCAGCCCACCAAGAAACTGTGTATTCTGGCTCGACCGAAATGCAATATATAGCACCTATCCTTGTGTATCAATGTCTATTTCCCTATAGATTGTAAACTTGCGAGCAGGGCCTTCCTACCTATATATCTGTCTGTTATTACCCAGTTTTGTTCTATTAATGTTTACAATTGTAAAGCGCAACAGAATAAGCTTCACTATATAAGAAACTTTTAATAAATTAAATAAATAATGAGGTCAGAAGTGTAACATAGAATAATGTGGGAACAACCCTAGTTCTTTCAGCACTGGGCAGTTTTTCTTAGGTGGTCTGATCCCCCTAATATATACAGCCACATGCTGACCAACCTAAAGCATACTTACTGTACCTACTTTCTGGCTGTCCCATCCTGGAGGAGGAGTAGACAGGCACGGCCTAGAGCTGGTAGCCATTATGGCAGGAACACCCCTACCTTTAGTGTGCCAACTACTGCCCTTACTTTACTCGGGCTACGCCAAATATGCCCTTTCACTCCCCCTTTCCGTCTCTCTAAGACTATTTGCACACTACACGATGTGGCTACCCAGCGATGGGATGACGCAATGATAGGCTACATTGCGCCATTCCTACACACTGCACTACACTGGGTACGATGGCACGATGTGCCACTGCCATTCCAGCTGCATTTAGCAACATCGTGTCGTTAATTACATCATCCTATCTGACGTGCAGCAAATAATATGGGACAATGCAATGAAAGCCGCAAGTGAACGTGCATTCAACGTACACCTATGTGATGTGAGCGATATGTTGTTCCAATTTACCTCAAAACAACATACCATCCAATATACTGCCTAATGTGTATCCAGCCTAAGGGCAAAGTGGCACAGCGAACAGATATGTCTAAGTTTGCATACAAAGTTTGACTTTTATTAAGCATTCCAGGTATGGAAAAGTGCATTTTGCCCTTACTAGTTAGACATATGTGCTACCCTACATAAGTCTCTAAGGGGTCTAGTTACTAAGCAGTGTTAGGAGACAGAGTGAAAAGTGATAAGGTGCCAGCCAATCAGCTCCCAACTGTCATTTTTCAAACACAGCCTGTGAGATGACAGTTGGGAGCTGATTGGCTGGCAGCTTATCACTTTCTTATCACTTTTCACTCTCTCTCCTAACACTGCTTAGTAAATAGACCCCTTAGTGAAATAACGGAATTCTCCTGAGCCTGTTGACACATACAGTAATATTGCACTCTTTCTATCGGCTTGATTCAGAGGTTCTCTCTATTGACCGGATTCAGAGGCGCCCGCAATCCGCATTCAATTCCAATATTCACGTAGTTGAGCGTTTATTTGCTACTGCACATACGTGAATGATGCAGAAAACCCCTACGGAGCATGTATTACTATGTGCGTAGGCACATTGGCGTTATTGTGCATGGGACCACAGGTATCAGAATTTGCGAGGCACAGCGATGGGTGTTCCTGAGCAGTGACTGGGTGAGAATGCAAAAATAAACACTTGTGGGCATCTTATGGAAGTGTTGCGGGCGTGTCAGTGAAAGCGGCTGCATTCTCATTGCGCAGAGTTTCACAGAGGCAGGGGAGAGAAGGGGACGTGTGTGCATTCCCCATCCGGGGTCTTTTCCGCTCTCCCCGGCGGCCGGCAGCAGACTGACATGGCAGACTGGTGACCGCAGCATCAGTAGACTCTAGGCACTAGTCATGCGCAAGTCACGCCATTTTCCAGCCGATTTCCCCACTGCTCATGCGCAAAATGCCGGAAAAATGCCCGCGGCAGCCATTTTCCGTTGTTTGAGAGATAAGCGTTAGATAATATGGCAGTACCTATGTGCACCACACACCCTGCACCCATTATAGATAGGCCCCTGCACAGAGGCCATGTCCAGATGCTCTTACCACAGGGCAGGTGCGAATGTCAATGGTGCACGCAATGGTCTGTCATTGGTGGGCTGTCTAGAAACACAGGGCGTTATTACAGCATGGACGCTAAAAGTGGGTGTCTCAGGGCTTCCACATTCAGGCCTCACTCTTGGCATTTCGACTTTTGCATATTATCGCGCCAGAGACTTCATCAACAGACTTTAGAATAGACACAGTCGCCTCCACCTCTAAATCATGGTCACATTGTATACATGGTAATATATGGGATTATCCACCTGAATTTAGAATTGCCCGCATCTGTGCTGTGTACTCAGTCTTGCGCCATGGGCGGTGCCACCAGTCTCGCACCCCTCGCTATGGCCCTGTGCACAAGACACAATGTAATAAATGGGTAAAAAATAATAATCTTGAGAACCTGGTGAAAGTTGCTCTATAAGCTGTTAGCATGGGATGATTTAGTAATTCTACAGAAATATTTCCTAGCAATTGGAACGATGCGTGTGTAACACAAGCTCAGAGGCGATGGACTTGGCATACAACATATTAGCTAAGTCAATAGGCTGGCCTGGACACGCTTGTATGCTCCCCATCCTTAGGCAATCAGAGTGAGGTGTGTGTCTGCTAGTCATTCATTACAGTAAAGGTGCCCATACACGGTGCAATTTTTAACATGATTTGGACGTATTCGATAATTTGTAATGGCCAATCGTGTAAAAAGTGGCATATTCCAGTACGATTACGATGGCGAGGCGCGTCCCCGGTGTCGTGTATTGGCATCGCAGATCAACTGAACCTGCAGTAAGATTTCGACCTATAGTGTACGATTTGAAACACATCGTACAGTGTTTTGCTTGATGTACGATTGCGATGTGCGATTTATGATGTACCTGGCCACTCCCCTCCTCCACTTTGTGACAGACAACGGGAGAAGTGAGACGCAGCATCGATTCTTGCGGAGGTTTGCAAATAAAAAGTGAGTAATCGCCTGTATTCTACTATGTACACTCTGAACCACCTGTACCTCCAATGCATATAACCCCTGCACCCCTAATGCATATAACCCATGCACCACCAATGTACCCCTGCACCCCTAATGCATATAACCCATGCACCACCAATGTACCCCTGCACCTCCAATGCATATAACCCATGCACCACCAATGTATATTAACCCCTGCACCCTCAATGCATTTTAACCCCTGCCCCACAAATGCGTATTAACTATTGCACCCCCAATGTGTATTAACCACTGCCCCACCAATGCATATTAATCACTGCACCCCCAATGTGTATTAACCACTGCACCCCCAATGTACCCTATGCCACCAACGTACTAGCCCATCAATGGTTAATATCCATCGCACCCTCAATGTACCCACTGCCCCAGCCAATGCTATGACAGTGTAGTACAATGCAGGACTGCAAGTTGTCCCCCAATTGTTTAAATAAAAAAATGTACTATGAAAATAAACTGGCACAGGTTTAAAAATGTATTTAGAACACATTAAAAACATATCAACTAATTAAAATAATTCAACTGTTAAAACATTAAAACTTTCAAATTTTGAAACATTTTTTTTTCGTTTTCCCACAGAAATGACCAGTGCAAGAGAGCGCCAGCTTGTCACTGGTTTTCTGGAGCGCTATAGTGCCCACGAATGTCTGTGGCGCATAAACAGGCATGACTACAGCAATAAATACAAGAGAGCTGCTGCAATTGAAGAGCTCGCAACTTTCAACAAGCCATTCCACGACGAGGCTTCCCCGAAGTGGGGAAAGCTAAAATCCAGAATTTACGTACTGTGGGCCTGATTCAGCAGTGCACTGGCGCACGCAGATTCCCGATGTTTGGCAATCTGCGCAGGCGCCAGACCCATTCTGTGCATGTGCAGAACGGGTCTGCAAGGCTGCACGCAAACTAGCAGCAGACTGTCAGTGATGGACAGTCTGCTGCCGTTTGTGGACGGGGAGGTGGGGGCGATGCCCTCCGTTTTCTGTGATGGACAGTCTGCTGACGGAGATTTCCTGACCTCTTCCTCTAAACTGTGGCGGCCGGCTGCGGGACCCCATGGGTCACCGCAGCCGGCCGATTGTACGCAGATTAACAGATGCTGCGTTGGACAACACAGCTCTGATAAGTAATGCACAGAGGGCGTGATGCCTCCTGCTGCATTACCATATCTGCAAGGATCGCAATTGCAAAGCTGCCTGCGTGCACTACACAATACAGTATATGCCTGCGTGAAGCTTTGCAATTACGATCCTTACAGAATCAGGCCCTGTGTACGTCAAAGAAAATAAAAAACAGCAGGCATCTGGAACGTGGAGCAGATGAGATATGCACCAGTATCATATGGTACTTCGACCTCCTCAAGTTCCTGCATGAGCAGGAGCCACAGAGAGCTTCACAAGTGCTCATGGTCGAGAGTGTCCCAAAGAAGCAGCAAGAGGACCCTGCCGAAACAGAGCAACAGTCCTCTTTAGATGTGGTAAGCACAGACATAGGGCCTTATTCAGAGCCGCTCACTAGATGCGATCGCTTGCACGATGTGTATGCAAAATGCGTAGGCAGTGCTGTCGCACAGCAATGCATTAGCACACCCAGTATTTCTTACAGTCCGATCACATAGTGTATGCAGACGCCCACCAGGCTGTTTTAAGACGCCCACTTGTTATACTTGCTTGCTCTCCTAGGACTGTCTGGAGCCTCCCGAAAATTGAGTGCCGTTCCCAAACACTCCTCAAGACTAGGCAAGTCCCCCGGAATGGCTGCCGGCACCCCGCAAACCCCCGCGCCAGCCACAAAAGTGGGCGGTCCGGGGGTGCAATTATGCGATTTGTGCTGAATCGCGTCAACGCAGTCCCGTCCCCTGCCTTATAATGCCAGTAATATTGGCATTATAAAGCAGGGGGCAGGGCCACTATGACACAATTGCGTCGGCACACCCTCGCTCCGCCTACTTGAACTGCCCCCACCTTCCCTGGTGGACGGACCTTCCAGCCCCTCCCGGATCCCCCTGCAGAAATGTCAGCAAGTATGCCATTTGTGCACGTCATGTCCAGGAAGCGTATGCAACCATTGGTTCATCGGATGCTATTGCAGCGCTTGAGGTTGACCATACCCTGCCGCAAGCACTGCGAGCACTTCAGTGTAAAAAACAGCCAGGTGATGTGTACTATGATGCTGTCTTATAATTATGCACATCTCTAACACGCCTAGAGGATCATCTATGAGACAGTGATCTGGGGGAGACTGATGCAGCTGGGCACCACAACAAGGCTGACCGATGAGCCTCTGCCCCTAACAACGGTGCAGCCATGCTATGGGTCATCCTCATCCCATTCCTACCCGCCACCAAGCTACCAGGCCACACAACTGGGGCCAACCCCATCTCATCCTACACCCCATCCCACCCAGTTACCTTACTCCCAAACCCACCAACCCCTCCAAATCCTCCTCAGAGGCTCTTTACAGAGCAATGTTGGCGGAAGGAGCCAAATCAATTTTTTATTTTTAAAATTATAATTTAAAATATCAACAAGTTTTATCTTTCCCAATAGCTACTGCATGGTATATGGTACCGATGATGTGGATTGGACAGGGTCACTAAATGCATGGCGCAAGGACAAATTAGGGAATTACGGGGCCTCAATCTGGACTTGCGCTATGTGTTTCTTGGCCTATTCAACCCGTCATCTCACACACTGTGGACCTTATTCATAGGCGGCCGTACAGTCTACGACCGCACGGCCGCCTCAATGTTTTGCCAGTGCGCATGCGCACGAGGGAGCCGGCAAGTGAGACCCTACCCTAGGGTCTCGTCGTAAGCCCCGATGGTCGCGATGGTCTATGACCATCGCGACCATCACCCGAGCGGTCGTTAGAGCTGTGGGTGTTAACCCACAGCCTAACGACCGCAACAGAGGCGGGCGGTCAGGATGCAAGTGGCCGCCCAGTTTCTGAGCGACCGCTTGCATCCTCCGACCGCCTCTGAATGAGGCCCTGTATACCATGCAGCTGCCTAGCTATTGAGAGAGAGAAATCTTGTTGAAATAGCAGTTTGTATACATTTAAAACAATGTTGGTTTTGGTAAACATTAAAAAGCAGCCATGTTGGATTTTGCTTTTAAGTAAAAAATATGTTTATTGATATTTACAACCATGTTGGTTTATTTTTTCCCTAAGTGTGAAAAAGAAAAAAAATTATTTTACCTGAAAAAAAAATATATAGTGTTTTTACTAACCTTAAATTAGTGGAACTTCAGGACATTGACATTGGCATCACAGGTGTCCGGGATGATGCGCCTCAAAGCCTGGGGGGAAAGGAGAGTCCCAAACTTCAGGTCTTCAAAGGACCTTCCTGTAGCCAGGTACCTCAGGGTAGCAATGAGCCTCTCCTCAGCCGGGATGGCCCTCCTCATGTCGGTGTCCTGCCTCTGGATATAGGGGGTCACCAGACACAGAAACTCCTGGAAGGTGGCATCATCCATACGTAGGTAGTTGCGGTAATCGTCCAGGTTGTTCACCCTAATCTCCATCAGGAGGGGCATATGGGAGCGAGTCTCCCTCCTCATCAACCACTCCTTCGTCCAGCTAGACCACATCCTCCTCCTCTCCTCAGCTCCATCACGTATAAGCTTCAAATAGCCATAGGCTAGCAGAAGCTTATAGCGATAGGAATCCATCACCACAGAGTGTAGTATAGAACACACTTTGTTGAAGGCAAGCCCAAAACAAAGCAAAGCACAATAGCAATGTACAGCATTCAGCAGGTATAAAACCAAGCCTCACCAGTCACAGAGCAGAGTGTGCCCAGATCTAAAATGGATGCTGCCTTTTATACCCCTCTGATCACGGGCATATCTATAATGGGTGCAGGGTGTACAGGGAACACGGGCCCCTCCAGGGAGGCCCACACCGCACACCCAACACCCATAATATTACTTACCTCTCCGGAGTCCCATGTTGGCGCGGGGGTCTGGCGCTGTAAAACTACTGGAAAATGGCCGCGGCACCCATTTTCCAGTCATTTGCGCATGCGCAGTACAGGGAAAATGGCCGCCGTGACCATATTCCCTTGTGACCTGTGCATACATTATAGACTCTTGGCACACTCTAGTGCCCAGAGTCTATAACTCCGGCGCTGGCCGCGCACAGCTCAGTGCGCTGCTGACCGCCGGGCGGAGAGAAGGGGGCCCGGGACGGAGACTGCACACGGGCCCCCTCCTCTCTAGAAACGCCCCTGCCTAGATAAGCCCTCCCCGGTTGAGATACCAGCAAATGCATTGTGAGGTTGTTGGTTACATTGTTAACGATTTGCAATCATTTTATGTTAATCGTATGCAACTGAGGCCTGAGCAGAACATAGAGCTGCATAGATGGGATAAGAGTATGGTGGATGGGGGGGAGAAGACAGAGCGGTGTGGATGGGGCAGACAGAAGGCATGGAGAGGGGAAAATTAAGCAGTACAGATGGGGCAAGCTAAAGTGATGCAGATGGGTGGAAAATAGTGGTGCATATGGGGGGGGAGACAGAGTGGCATGGTTTGGGGGGACAGAGTGACATGAATGGGGGTACAGAATGGCATGGATGCGGGAAGATAGAGCAGTGCAGATGGGTAAAGACAGATTGGTGTGGATGAGGAATACAGACTAGCACAATAGGAGAACACACAACAGTAGGGATTGGGGAAGACAGATTGGTTTGGATGGTTGGGGGGGACAAAGTGGTGCAGATGGAGGATTAAAGTGTGGCAGAGATAAGGGGAAGACAGAGTGACGTGGGTGGGGCAAGGCGGTGGTGCAGATGGAAAGAAACACAGTGGCACAGATGCAGGAAAAGAGGGCGGTGCACATGGGGAAAGACATATTGGTGTGGATGGGGGCATGCAGACTAGCACAGTTGGGAGAACACATAGCTATAAGTTATAGCAGCATGGAGGTGAAGATAGTGTACGTTCATAGACAGAGTATGTTAATTTTAGCAATTAGGGAGCTGAATGTGTATAATGAATGAGATGGATGTATTGAGTGAGAAGGATGTTGGAGCCAGTGGGATTGTTGTGGTTACTGAATGGGAAGATTGTGGGCACTGAGTGGGATGTGTGTGCCACATAATTGCTCAGACCTCAGTTGCATAAACTGCATGTGTGTCTTCCAATGAGTACACGATTCTGTGAATTAGCAGCTCCACCATTTTGTGAGTGACAGCAATCTCACTCTGTGGGAGTGCTGAATCTGCAGTTAACCACATGGTGTGATGGCATACCATATCTGTATTACACAAGGAAAACGTCCATTAAGTCGTCAGCCTTAATGATCGTAATTTCATTGCTTTTTGAAGTTTGAGTGTCAGAGACTCAATAGGTTTTGTGAAATTTCAGATCATGTCTAAGAAGCCTTGTTGGAATATATATATATGTATATACTGTATATATATATATGCACATACATCACAAATGTCCACTTGATACACAATAAAAATATGTAAAATTCATTGTAAACAGCTAATAATTTGTCCCTAATCAAAATTTATCTACTTTTGAAAATGTATTATAAGGAGATTGTGAAAATAACACCAGGGGAGATCTACTGAGAAATGAATACAGATAAAGTGGAGAGAGATAAAGGAGTTGATTTACTAAGCCTTGGAGAGAGATAAAGTAGATGGAGATAACGTACATACCCAGGGGCGCCGAGAGGGGGCGGAGCGGGTACACTTTACCCGGGCCCAGGCTTCCAGAGAGGTCTGGTGCCGCCCCCCCTCCCTTCCTCCCGCCTCCCTCCTTTGCAGCAGCCCAGCACGTGGGAGATTGCTAGCAGCCACAGCAATCTCCTCTGCCTGAGGGGGGGAGCGATCACACTGATCGCGCCCCCCTCTGGATTTGCGCCGGGCTGAGGGGCTCACAGTGCCCCCTCCTTTTGCGGCGCTGCAAAAATCTTTTTCTTTTCTTCTTCTTTTTCAAGGGGGTGTGGCCGCGCCTCCTGCGATTAGGCCATGCCCCTTCTTTACCGGGGCCCGGCGGCGCTCTCTACGGCTCTGTACCAACCAACCAGCTCCTAACTGTAATTTTTCAAACGCAGCCTGTAAAGTGCCTTCATGATATTTCAGTACCATGCAGTACACACAGTGGCGTAGCCAGGGGCCAGGGCCGTAACTAGCGTAGTGCGACCTGTGCCATGGCACAGGGAACCGCACTGCAGGGGGCGCTGTTCAGGCCTGTCTATTTTCTGTTTATTATCATTCTCACTTGTAGATTCCTCTTATTTTATCCCCAGCATCTCCTGGCCTCCAATATCTCTTCCCTGGCCCTTCCCCATGAGGCCATGCCCCTTTTTTTGGGTGTATTATCTCTGTATTTAAAAAATAAGGGGCGCCAATGCTCTTTCTGGCACAGGGCACCAAAAAGTCTAGTTACGGCTCTGCCAGGGGCGGTTGAGCGGGGCACGTGCCTTGGGCGCTGTTTTGGACCCAGCAGTTCGAGGGGGAGGCCCGGCAGTTTGGGCAGTGTACAAAACTTCACGTCTCTCCCATAGTGCCGAGCAGGAGGAGTTGTAGGACGCCATGTGCCCCACAGCCACGGTCAATTACAGAGGAGGCTACACAGCCAGAGGAGACTGCTGCTGCTGTTGATTAATGGCAGCAGCCTCCCTGACCAACCACAGCCTAGCTCACGGCAGTGAGCAGCCTCCCAGTGTGTGTTACCCTTACAGTATACACTGCATAATAATTGCTATCTCGGATAAACAGTGTTTAGTATCAATTAACACAGGCACACAAGAAAGCATCCTATCAGCACTTTGTACATGAGCCTATTCCACCAGTGGCGTAATCAAGCAGAATTATTGGTACATTAGGAAATTTTGTGCATAGCATTACAAGAAACACGGGGACTGCATATTTTTATTCCTCATTTCTTTTGGATACTGACTTTGACATATACAGAAATGCTGCTAGTTGAGATAAACTGATTTGTTTCTTATAATAACACATAATATGCAATACAGCATGTACGATCAGATGATGCTCCACAATCTGTTTCCCCTAGGGGCATCATTGTAGCACCGGGTTCGGCAAGTGACTTTGCATTGAGCCCTTGTACTGCCTCCCTTCAGTGCTCTGTCTGCTCTACTAACCATATACTAGGCAGCGCCAAACTACCCGCTGCACTAATGATGTTGGGCAGCACAGACGGTGTAATGGTTAGCATTACTGCCTCACAGCACTGAAGATGACCCTAACTGTGTGGAGTTTCTGTATTCTCCCTGTGCTTGCGTGGGTTTCCTCCGGGTACTCCGGTTTCCTTCTACACTCCAAAAAAATACTGGCAGGTTAATTGATTCCCAACAAAAATTAACCCTAGTGTGTATGTGATAGGGAACATAGAGTGTAAGCTCCACTGGGGCAGGGACTGATGTGAATGGCCAAGTACTCTCTGTAAAGCGCTGCGGAATATGTGTGCACTATACAAATAATTGGTAATATATAAAATAAAATAAAATAATTTACTAAAAATCAATATTGCCTACAATATTGCCCCTGTACTCCTGCAGTTTGGAGGGTCATAGTCAAACCAGGCACGGCGACAGGGGGGTGCAAAGGGGACACTTGTATCGGGCCCCCATAAGATTCCGAGGGGCCCCGAACCCTCAGGAATTTTGGGAACCCAGTTCATGTGCCCCCCTTACCTCTGCCACCTGCTGCTGCAGGGCACCCGGCGCAACGATTGTGGCTACAGCCGCAAGAATAGATCCTTCCAAGTCCCAGCAGTGACAGGAAGGCTGGACCGGGGCAGCGTGTCATGACATTGTGCCACTGGATTAGAGAGGAGCCGCCCGGTCTGAGCCGCCCACCAGGGAAGCCTGAGGAACACAGGCAGCGCAGTAGCAGGTAAGTGTTGGCCGGGGCCGGCCTGGGGGCTACAGAGTCTCAGGGTGAGTGGTGGGGAGCTGCAGATGAAGGGGGTGGCAGACACAGGGGGCTGGGGAAGAGGAAGGTTATGACAGACACGGTCTGGCGAAGAGGGGTGTGTGTGACGGGCTAGTATAGGGGCCAGGAGAGGGGATAAGGGGCCCCAAAAACGTGTACTGGACCCCAAGATTTCTGTTGCCGACCCTGAGTTAAGCCACCAGCATGCCGGGTCTAAGGTAGACAGCTTCCATTCAGGGAGGAGGAGCCACTCCATTGGACCTATCCTGGTTTCCTGGTACCCTGGCTGACGGGTACCAGGAAAAAAAAATGTACTTCATTTAGTTCTACATAGACATGCCTCTTAATGTTATGATAATAAGCTGTGGCACTTTAGTAGAATAATATTACGTACCCACTGTAGGGGTGGGGCCTAATTATGGGCTGTTAGGCCATCCCTCTCTGACTCTAGTGGCAGATACTAGCAATGTTTAGCTGCTGTTGTTTTTTCTGTAAATTTGTAAACATTATTTTCATTTATTATATAGCCATCCATGACATGTTTTATATGTTCATTTGTTTATTTTAAATAAAGTTTTTACAAAAGGAAAAAAAAACAGTGGTCGATAGTCCTTTGATGTGTGAGCTGCCACAGAAAGTGTCTGACTGTAGTTTGGGCTGAATATACCACAAATGTTTATTAATACCTCAGGTGACCTGTGTACTTTCAAAGAGGGAGAGTGGGACAAGGACGGACACTGCTATCGGCCTGCACTGCTGATCTAGCCAGGCATGTTATACATGAATAGAAGTGCAGGGGAAAAGTACGGATGCAGCAGTTGTCTGTATAATGCGCTTCTGCTGTCTGTACTAAGTAGGTAAAGGATGTCTTTCATTTTTGTGCTGGCGACCTCAGTCACCTCAACGGTGCACCTCAGGAGCCGGCGCCCTTAGGCAGCTGCCTAATGGTAGCACCTGCCCTGACCTTAGCGGCACTGTGTTGATAATTAATAGAAACATAATATGTTAAAGGACTTTGTCTATTGACTTTTCTGTAAATAATATCTATATAAACAGTTTGTTCTGATATCAGATATTATACACCACACCTCATCATACCATTATAAAGATAATAATAATAATAATATCTACCAACTGTTGGTCTTTTGCATATTCCTAACTGGAACACAGGACATGGCTGCGGGACACTAGAGTCACTTAGGGCTCTTAAAATGCTATGCTGCTCCAAACCACCTAATACGCCAATAAGCGCAGCACCTAAATGCTCCGCAAATCGGAACGCACATGCTGATTGCAGGACAGCGGTCCAGTCCCTTCACATCAGTACTGACCTGCTGAAATGAGTACAGCTGGGAAGAATGTAGAGGGCAACACTATCTTTCCAACTGTGCCCCTATTAATATATATATAAGTATATTAGGGATGTGCAGGCTCGGTTCTACTCGGTTCCGTTCGGTTTTTTTTACCGAATCTTATTGGCTATCCAAAACTCGTGACAGCTGAAACCCAATAAGATTCGGTAAAAAAAAACGAACGGAACCAAGTAGAACCGAGCCTGCACATCCCTAAAGTATATATATATATATATATATATATATTCACACACACCTATTTATCGATCCTATTTATCGCTGGCGGCTGTGTGTATGTCACTGCTAGTGGGGGCCCCTCTGTGTGTGGGGGCCCAGGGACGACTTCCCCTGTCGCCCCCCCTTAATCCAGCCCTGATTGTACACGTCACATGCATGTATTTCAGTCCGCACTGATCACAGTGCTTGCGGCGGGGAAAGGCAATCTCAAGGGATGAAAGCAACTCCGATGGCTCTCGATGTTACTGATTAATCCTACAGTTCCCGGAGATGACGTGTGTTGCGAGTGGCCAGGGGGCGTCTTTATACACTTGCGAGCGCACTTGGCCGTAGCTCGCTAAGACATAGAGGGCGTCCTTACGTGATGCAGTGCGAGCGCTTCATTTAAATATCCGGCCCCTTTTTGCTAGCGAGCGCCCGCATCTTGCGATCAGGTCTGAATGAGCTCCTATGTCTGATCTGCTTTCTATCTTGGTACATTTATTATATATTTATTTATTTTATTACCAATTATTTATATAGCGCACACATATTCTGCAGTGCTTTACAGAGAATATTCGGCCATTCACATCAGTCCCTGTCCCATTGGAGCTTACAATCTGTGGAGCTCATTCAGACCCACTCACTAGATGCGTACGCTCGCTCCCAGCATATGCAAATCCGACACACACCCAGCAAGGCAGGCGATCACATGGAAAGGCATAAGCACACCCACTATGTCTTGGCGTGCGATCACTTTGTTTATGCAGACGCCCACCAGCCTGTCTTAAGATGCCCACTTGCGCATGTCATCTCCAGGAAGTGTATGCAACCATCGGGTACCATCAGATGCGATCGCAGCGCTGGAGGCAGACCATACCCTACCGCAAGCACTGAGATCACGTGTACTATGACGCTGCCTGCTAATTCTGCACGCCTTTGAAACGGAGTTAAGACGCTCAGGCAGGTCTGCGTTCGCACCTCCACTCCCCCGTTTATAATGTCCAGCCCCTCTCACCACCCACAAACGGCTTCTCCTGTCACTCACTCTGCTGGGCTGTCTATGCGCAGCAAGCAAACGCTTCCCGATCTCTCGCGCTGATTCCTGCACGCACATTGCGATGCATACGCATGCACAGATTGTGAAAATCGCCCAGCTACAAGCAAACGCTTCTTAGCGACCAGGTCGGAATCGAGCCCTATATTCCCTACCATATGTATACATATGCACTTACACATTAGGAGGTTAGGGTTAGGCACCCCCAGGAGGAGGTTAGGGTTAGGCACCCCCCGGGAGACTTAGGTTTAGGCTGTGGGGATGGGGAAGTTAGGCACTTGGATGGGGGTTAGGGTTAGGCACTTGGGGGGGAGGTTAGGGGGGGATTAGGTTAGCATATTTACCTTAATGGATGATCGGGATTTCCACCTCTGTCGGGCTGTCACTGTCGGGATCATACCGATCCCTGATAGCTAGGGGGCTCAAATAAACAGAGATGTGCAATCAGTGTAGGCAGGGGAGGCAGAGCCCCCCCTGTGATACTCCCTCCTCTATCATACTCCCTGTCATGCTCCAGAGTTTTGATATAAAAACTGCAAATAAATGATTAATGATCTTCCAAAATTCTGCAGAATTTGCAGTGCTTTGATTAAAAAAAGAGTCAGCATAGCATTGAGCTCTAATGAATCTTGTTTGTCCACTGTATGCAGCATCTCTTAGCTTATATCTCAACAAGATATCTGTAAACTGGTAAGATTCAGTGGTATATGAAAAAGCAACAGAGAAGGTGAGCTCCATGCACTCCATTATGGGAATCACATAGGTTTAGGCAGTGCAGTATCAGGGCACTTCTCTGTCTACCCACACCAACCCCTGCCCCCAGCTCATCTGGCGTTGTGACATTAGACAACAGGAGGACACACTCGACGCCTCTCCCAGCAGCAGGGTACCCCATAGGTATAGACATTCAATGGTTCACCTTTCATGGCCTCCATTGATGACGCCATTGGTACCTTCCATCAAGGTAGAGCTTATTTCCCCTTCATGCTAGGGACCTGGAAGTGACGTGAGGGCGGAAGTGCAGTTCATGAAGGCCAGCAAAACAAGTAAGTTGTCCCCACTTAAACAAGAAAGTTGTCCCCTCGCGGGCTCGCTGCATACACATATTTACCTGTGTCTTTAAAAGCAGCTGACACTTCCTGCAAAACCCTCAAGGAAAGGCACAATGGTTGTTACTATCTAGATTTGCAGGTCACTCTGCCTTGACAGACTGATGTTAATTGCAACATCATTTCATTTGGTATTATGTGTTTTTTTTTCCTACTGGAATTCAATATATCTATTCTTTCTATGGGCCCGATTCAGCTCGGATTGCAAGTCTGCAATCGCACACCGCTGCGAAAATATGCTAATGAATGCATACGCACTACCACTGCACCATATTATGAAGACGCCCAGCACTTCATATAGACGCTCGTTACCTTCCCTCACATTCGTAATAAAGTGCAAGATTGTGAAAACATCGGTACAATCGAGAACCATCGGACCAAGAGGCAGAATAGTGGTTGACCTGATCCTCCCACAGGAATTGCTAAACTTCCTGCATGCAGTGAGTACTCAGGCTGCGTATGGGTTCGCTGTGGATAATTTATGCACGGTCTTGCAGCGGCGTTCAATTGCACTGACACGCCTGCGTTCGCACGACCACCTCCCGTCATCACCCACAAACGGCACTTCATGTCAATCACTGAGTACTGGGTCTGCGTACTGCCTGCGATTGCATCTCCGAACGCAGAACCTAGTTCACGCACGCGCACTGCGTCTTTCATGCATGTGCAGATCGCGAAAATCAGCCAACTGTGTGCGTCTTAGCACTTGCGATCCGTGCTGAATCAAGCCATATGTCTGTTTTGTAGAGTAACTTTATGACCATAGTCAGTTAGGTATTTTATGGCATTATTTAATAAATGTGTATTTATATGCTTAAACCCACAGCTCTTGGGATATTTATTTTTATTTTATGCAATTAAGCAGCGCAGACACTTTACGCAACCATTTTGGGGTTAAGAGACACCCAATGGGAGGGCTGGGCAAAGCGACTTGTGATTTAGGAATAAAAACCTGTTGCTGCGTCACCATCAGAACTCAGTTATCGATGGTGGAGAAACATCTTAACTCAGCTATCAATGGCAAAATTTTGTCCATCGGAAGCAAAAAATTGAGTCTTTCAGTGGGTTCTTTGAGGAACTCATATGATATGAGTCCTAGGGGGTATATTTACTAAAGTGCGGGTTTACAGATGTGGAGTTGTTGTCCATAGCAACAAATCAGAATCTAGCTATTATCTTCTAGGTGTTGCTAGATAAATAAGTAGAATCTGATTGGTTGCTATCGGCAACATCTCCACTTTTATAAACCGCACTTTAGTAAATATACCCCCTAATTGGTTAGGAAATTAGTTGATTTAAGTTTAGTGACTTGAAGTGAATACAGGAATTGCTGTTTCTAGTGAAAGCCAATAGCGAATGAGGTTTTTATATCACACATCCTACCCTGCTGCCATTTCATACTATAGTATATCTATTTTACACTTGAGAACATGCAAAATATGAACTTTTACGATGCAATCAGTATAGTGTTTTCCATCACACATGCATGCCAATTACATACGTGTCCTCATACACCTATCCCATTTGCAACATATGGTGCGAGATGCGTTGCACGTCAAGGATGCTCCGCCATGATTACAGATTCCATTGCTTGAGTACTTTTCCCTGAATTTTACATCTTATTTTTATCATAGCTACATACGAATGTCTTCATAGTGTCCCTGGTACTTGGGAATAGTATATGTATCACAAAGGAATTGGTACAGAATAAAGGAATTAGTATTTGTGTAACAAAGGAATTGGTAAAGTCGCAGATTAAGCATAATGATGCGTGGGGCGAGGCACTTGTACCGGACCACTGTCTTTTGCTACATGAAATGCCAGCGTCAGTAGTCAGGGGTGACCCATGCTTTGTCCTTTTGTCGCATTAGTGAATAAGACACATATTTTGTGAAAAAGTCTCTGGCGGGACGCTTGGAAAAGTGTGTGGTGCGCCAAACGGGGTTTTCTGACTCGATTTGAGGATAGGTGCATGTCATACCGCCAAACTGTTCCGCTTTGGGTGGAACAGTCCCGTCCCTTTTTCAGGCACCGGCTTTCTGCCCTGAATCTAGAAGTGCGTATTTTGGAAGGTATGGTATATATGTGGACACATTTTTTTACAGTATCTGCTTTTTAACTGGCTGTCAATTAAGTGTTCTCTTTGCCTAATGCAGGGGTCTTCAACCTTGGCCCTCCAGCTGCTGTGGAACTACACATCCCAGCATGCACTGCCATAGTTTTAGCATGCTGTTATATCAAAAAGGTGGCAGTGCATGCTGGGATGTGCAGTTCCACAGCAGCTGGAGGGCCAAGGTTGAAGACTCCTTGCCTAATGCATCCTTTTCTTGGATAAATTTGGCCAAAAGGATAAAAATGTGGAGAAAAAAATCCAAGACCAAGGGACTGTGACACACCTTAATAAGAAGGGAACCATTGTTATTATTATTATTATACATCCTCTAGCGCTGGTTGTACATCTATCACCCTGACAACGCCCAGTGTGTTGCTTTGTGTACATGATCGCTGCAGAGTATTACAGGTCACTCGCACAGTAAATGGGTTAGAGCGGATGACGTCACCGATGTAAACAACCTCTCCTGGGTTGCCATGGCGTCAGTTCCTGCTGCGGACGCCAGGCGGCGCTGCCCTGTCGGATGCGCTGCTCGGGGATCGTCTGCTGCTGTCTGTTTCCCTCAGGCTGCTGCTGGAGCGACATGTTAGGAGGGGAGCGGGCGGCGGCGGCGGCGGTGTGTGCACGGCGGGACCGAGCGAGGCCAGGGCGCCGCACCGGCAGGACCAGCATGGCCTCCCCAGCGGGGTACTGAGCAGTGAGAAGCCGCCCGGGGGTGAGGCAGAAGGACGGTGACGGTGATTTGGGCCGGGACAAGATGGCAGCGGCCGGAGCGAGCTGAGTATGCAGAGGGGCCCCGCGTACTGCCTGACATGTCCGGCACAGCCCTGCACGCTGCACCTCCTCCTGCTCTATGAAGGTAATGGTAGCAGCTAGGGCACAAGGGACATGGGCACAAGGGAGACTGGGCTGCTGCACGGCGCCATATAGGGGGCATAGGGGGATGACTCAGGCGGGATGTGGGGGGGGGTGCTGAACTGTGTGTGTGTGGGGGGGGGGGGGATACTGAACAGTGTGTATGTAGGGGGGGGTGCTGAACAGTGTGTGTGTGTAGGGGGGGGGTGCTGAACAGTGTGTGTGTAGGGGGGGGGTGCTGAACTGTGTGTGTGGGGGGGGGGATACTGAACAGTGTGTATGTGTGTGTAGGGGGGGTGCTGAACAGTGTGTGTGTGTGTGTTTGGGGGGTGCTGAACAGTGCGTGTGTGGGTTGTGCTGAACAGTGTGTGTGGGGTGCTGAACAGTGTGTGTGTGTGTGTGTGGGGTGCTGAACAGTGTGTGTGTGGGGGGGGTGCTGAACAGTGTGTGTGTGGGGGGGGGTGCTGAACAGTCTGTGTGTGGGGGGGGGTGCTGAACAGTGTGTGTGTGTGTGGGGGGGTGCTGAACAGTGTGTGTGTGTGTGTGGGGGGGTGCTGAACAGTGTGTGTGTGTGGGGGGGTGCTGAACAGTGTGTGTGTGTGGGGGGGTGCTGAACAGTGTGTGTGTGTGTGGGGGGTGCTGAACAGTGTGTGTGTGTGTGTGGGGGGGGTGCTGAACAGTGTGTGTGGGGGGGGGTGCTGAACAGTGTGTGTGGGGGGGGTGCTGAACAGTGTGTGTGTGTGTGTGGGGGGGGTGCTGAACAGTGTGTGTGTGTGGGGGGGGGTGCTGAACAGTGTGTGTGTGTGTGTGTGGGGGGGGGTGCTGAACAGTGTGTGTGTGTGTGGGGGGGGTGCGTGCTGAACAGTGTGTGTGTGGGGGGGGTGCTGAACAGTGTGTGTGTGGGGGGGGTGCTGAACAGTGTGTGTGTGGGGGGGTGCTGAACAGTGTGTGTGTGTGGGTTGTGCTGAACAGTGTGTGTGTGTGTGTGTGTGGGTTGTGCTGAACAGTGTGTGTGTGTGTGGGTTGTGCTGAACAGTGTGTGTGTGTGTGGGGGGGTGCTGAACAGTGTGTGTGGGTGGGGGTTGTGCTGAACAGTGTGTGTGGGTGGGGGTTGTGCTGAACAGTGTGTGTGGGTGGGGGTTGTGCTGAACAGTGTGTGTGGGTGGGGGTTGTGCTGAACAGTGTGTGTGGGTGGGGGTTGTGCTGAACAGTGTGTGTGGGTGGGGGTTGTGCTGAACAGTGTGTGTGTGGGTTGTGCTGAACAGTGTGTGTGTGTAGGGGGGGTGCTGAACAGTGTGTGGGTGGGGGGGGTGCTGAACAGTGTGTGTGTGTGTGTGGGTGGGGGGGTGCTGAACAGTGTGGGTGGGGGGGGTGCTGAACAGTGTGTGTGGGTGGGGGGGTGCTGAACAGTGTGTGTGTGGGTGGGGGGGGTGCTGAACAGTGTGTGTGCGTGGGTGGGGGGGTGCTGAACAGTGTGTGTGTGTGGGTGGGGGGGTGCTGAACAGTGTGTGTGTGGGGGGGGGGGGTGCTGAACAGTGTGTGTGTGTGTGGGGGGGTGCTGAACAGTGTGTGTGTGTGGGGGGGGTGCTGAACAGTGTGTGTGTGTGTGGGGGGGGTGCTGAACAGTGTGTGTGTGGGGGGGGGGGTGCTGAACAGTGTGTGTGTGTGTGTGGGGGGGGTGCTGAACAGTGTGTGGGGGGGGGGTGCTGAACAGTGCGTGTGTGGGTTGTGCTGAACAGTGCGTGTGTGGGTTGTGCTGAACAGTGTGTGTGTGGGTTGTGCTGGACAGTGTGTGTGGGTTGTGCTGAACAGTGTGTGTGTGTGTGTGTGGGGGGGTGCTGAACAGTGTGTGTGGGTGGGGGGGGTGCTGAACAGTGTGGGTGGGGGGGGGGGTGTTGAACAGTGTGTGTGTGTGTGTGTGGGGTGCTGAACAGTGTGTGTGTGTATGTGGGGGGGGGTGCTGAACAGTGTGTGTGTGTGGGGGGGGGGTGCTGAACAGTGTGTGTGTGGGGGGGGGGGGGGGGTGCTGAACAGTGTGTGTGTGGGGGGGGTGCTGAACAGTGTGGGGGGGGGGGGTGCTGAACAGTGCGTGTGTGGGGGGGGTGCTGAACAGTGCGTGTGTGGGGGGGGGGGGTGCTGAACAGTGCGTGTGTGTGGGGGGGGGGTGCAGAACAGTGTGTGTGGGGGGGGAGTGCTGAACAGTGTGTGTGTGTGGGGGGGGGGGGGTGCTGAACAGTGTGTGTGTGTGTGGGGGGGTGCTGAACAGTGTGTGTTTGGGGGGGGGGGGTGCTGAACAGTGTGTGTGTGTGGGGGGGGGGTGCTGAACAGTGTGGGGGGGGGGTGCTGAACAGTGTGTGTGTGTGGGGGGGGGGGGTGCTGAACAGTGTGTGTGTGTGTGTGGGGGGGGGGTGCTGAACAGTGTGTGGGGGGGGGTGCTGAACAGTGTGTGTGGGGGGGGGGTGCTGAACAGTGTGTGTGTGTGTGTGTGTGTGTGTGGGGGGGGTGCTGAACAGTGTGTGTGTGTGTGTGGGGGGGTGCTGAACAGTGTGGGGGGGGTGCTGAACAGTGTGTGTGTGGGGGGGGGTGCTGAACAGTGTGTGTGTGTGTGGGGGGGGGTGCTGAACAGTGTGTGTGTGGGGGGGTGCTGAACAGTGTGTGTGTGTGGGGGGGGTGCTGAACAGTGTGTGTGTGGGGGGGGTGCTGAACAGTGTGTGTGTGTGTGTGTGTGTGTGGGGGGGGGGTGCTGAACAGTGTGTGTGTGTGGGGGGGTGCTGAACAGTGTGTGTGTGGGGGGGTGCTGAACAGTGTGTGTGTGTGTGGGGGGGTGCTGAACAGTGTGTGTGTGTGTGGGGGGGTGCTGCTGAACAGTGTGTGTGTGGGGGGGGGTGCTGCTGAACAGTGTGTGTGTGTGGGGGGTGCTGCTGAACAGTGTGTGTGTGTGTGTGTGTGGGGGGGGGTGCTGAACAGTGTGTGTGTGGGGGGGGGTGCTGAACAGTGTGTGTGTGTGTGCGGGGGTGCTGAACAGTGGGTGTGGGGGGGGTGCTGAACAGTGGGTGTGTGTGTGGGTTGTGCTGAACAGTGTGTGTGGGTTGTGCTGAACAGTGTGTGTGTGTGGGGGGGGGGGATGCTGAACAGTGTGTGTGCGGGTTGTGCTGAACAGTGTGTGTGCGTGTGGGTTGTGCTGAACAGTGTGTGTGCGTGTGGGTTGTGCTGAACAGTGTGTGTGCGTGTGGGTTGTGCTGAACAGTGTGTGCGTGTGGGTTGTGCTGAACAGTGTGTGTGTGTGGGTTGTGCTGAACAGTGTGTGGGGGGGATGCTGATCTGTGTGTGTGCAGGGGGGGTGCTGAACTGTGTGTGGGGGGTGCTGAACAGTGTGTGTGTGTGGGGGGGGGGTGCTGAACAGTGTGTGTGTGGGGGGGGTGCTGAACAGTGTGTGTGGGGGTGCTGAACAGTGTGTGTGTGGGGGGGGGGTGCTGAACAGTGTGTGTGGGGGGGGGTGCTGAACAGTGTGTGTGGGGGGGGTGCTGAACAGTGTGTGTGGGGGTGCTGAACAGTGTGTGTGTGTGGGGGGGGGTGCTGAACAGTGTGTGTGTGTGGGGGGGTGCTGAACAGTGTGTGTGTTTGGGGGTGCTGAACAGTGTGTGTGTGTGTGTGTGTGGGGGGGGTGCTGAACAGTGTGTGGGGGGGGTGCTGAACAGTGTGTGGGTGGGGGGGTGCTGAACAGTGTGTGGGGGGGGTGCTGAACAGTGTGTGTGTGGGGGGGTGCTGAACAGTGTGTGGGGGGGGGTGCTGAACAGTGTGTGGGGGGGGTGCTGAACAGTGTGTGGGGGGGGTGCTGAACAGTGTGTGTGTGTGTGTGTGTGTGTGGGGGGTGCTGAACAGTGTGTGTGTGTGTGGGGGGGGGGGTGCTGAACAGTGTGTGTGTGTGTGGGGGGGGGGGTGCTGAACAGTGTGTGTGTGTGTGGGGGGGTGCTGAACAGTGTGTGTGGTGGGGGGGGTACTGAACAGTGTGTGTGTGTGGGGGGGTGCTGAACAGTGTGTGTGTGTGGGGGGGGTGCTTAACAGTGTGTGTGTGTGTGTGTGGGGGGGGTGCTGAAGTGTGTGTGTGTGTGTGTGTGTGTGTGTGTGTGTGTGGGGGGGGGGTGCTGAACAGTGTGTGTGTGTGGGGGGGTGCTGAACAGTGTGTGTGTGGGGGGGGTGCTGAACAGTGTGTGTGGGGGGGGTGCTGAACAGTGTGTGGGGGGGGGTGCTGAACAGTGTGTGTGGGGGGGGTGCTGAACAGTGTGTGTGTGTGTGTGTGGGGGGGTGCTGAACAGTGTGTGTGTGGGGGTGCTGAACAGTGTGTGTGTGTGTGTGTGTGTGTGGGGGTGCTGAACAGTGTGTGTGTTTGTGTGGGGGGGTGCTGAACAGTGTGTGTGTGTGTGGGGGGGTGCTGAACAGTGTGTGTGTGTGTGGGGGGTGCTGAACAGTGTGTGTGTGTGTGGGGGGTGCTGAACAGTGTGTGTGTGGGGGGTGCTGAACAGTGTGTGTGTGTGTGTGTGTGGGGGGGGTGCTGAACAGTGTGTGTGTGGGGGGGGGTGCTGAACTGTGTGTGGGGGGGGGGTGCTGAACAGTGTGTGTGTGTGTGTGGGTGCTGATCTGTGTGTGTGTGTGTGTGCTGATCTGTGTGTGTGTGTGTGTGCTGATCTGTGTGTGTGTGGGTGCTGATCTGTGTGTGTGTGTGTGTGTGTGTGTGCGCGTGCGCTGATCTGTGTGTGTGTGTGGGGGGGTGTTGATCTCTCTGTGTGTGTGGGGGGGGGAGGTGTTGATCTCTCTGTGTGTGGGGGGGGGGGAGGTGTTGATCTCTCTGTGTGTGGGGGGGGAGGTGTTGATCTCTCTGTGTGTGGGGGGGGGGGAGGTGTTGATCTCTCTGTGTGTGGGGGGGGGAGGTGTTGATCTCTGTGTGTGGGGGGGGGGGAGGTGTTGATCTCTCTGTGTGTGGGGGGGGGGGGAGGTGTTGATCTCTCTGTGTGTGGGGGGGGAGGTGTTGATCTCTCTGTGTGTGGGGGGGGGAGGTGTTGATCTCTCTGTGTGTGGGGGGGGGAGGTGTTGATCTCTCTGTGTGTGTGGGGGGGAGGTGTTGATCTCTCTGTGTGTGTGGGGGGGGAGGTGTTGATCTCTCTGTGTGTGTGGGGGGGGAGGTGTTGATCTCTCTGTGTGTGTGGGGGGGAGGTGTTGATCTCTCTGTGTGTGTGGGGGGGAGGTGTTGATCTCTCTGTGTGTGTGGGGGGGAGGTGTTGATCTCTCTGTGTGGTGGGGGGGAGGTGTTGATCTCTCTGTGTGTGTGGGGGGGAGGTGTTGATCTCTCTGTGTGTGTGGGGGGAGGTGTTGATCTCTGTGTGTGTGGGGGGGAGGTGTTGATCTCTGTGTGTGTGTGGGGGGGGGAGGTGTTGATCTCTCTGTGTGTGTGTGTGGGGGGGGAGGTGTTGATCTCTCTGCGTGTGTTGGGGGGAGGTGTTGATCTCTCTGCGTGTGTGAGGGGGAGGTGTTGATCTCTCTGCGTGTGTGAGGGGGAGGTGTTGATCTCTCTGTGTGGGGGGGAGGTGTTGATCTGTGTGTGTGTGTGTGTGTGTGTGTGGGGGGTGGGTGTTGATCTGTGTGTGTGTGTGGGGGGGGGTGTTGATCTCTCTCTGTGTGTGTGTGTGTGGGGGGGGTGTTGATCTCTGTGTGTGTGGGGGGGGTGTTGATCTCTCTGTGTGTGTGTGGGGGGGGTGTTGATCTCTCTGTGTGTGTGTGGGGGGGGTGTTGATCTCTGTGTGTGTGTGTGTGTGTGTGGGGGGGGTGTTGATCTCTCTCTGTGTGTGTGTGGGGGGGGGTGTTGATCTCCCTGTGTGTGTGGGGGGGGGGGTTGATCTCCCTGTGTGTGTGTGTGTGTGTGTGGGGGGGGGTGTTGATCTCCCTGAGTGTGTGTGTGGGGGGTGTTGATCTCCCTGAGTGTGTGTGTGGGGGGTGTTGATCTCCCTGTGTGTGTGTGTGGGGAGGTGTTGATCTCCCTGTGTGTGTGGGGGGGGGTTGATCTGTGTGTGTGTGGGGGTGTTGATCTCTGTGTGTGTGTGTGTGTGTGTGTGTGTGGGGGGTGTGGTTCTCTCTGGGGGGGTTGTTGATCTCCCTGTGTGTGTGTGTGTGTGTGTGTGTGTGTGTGGGGGGGGTGTTGATCTCCCTGTGTGTGTGGGGGGTGTTGATCTCCCTGAGTGTGTGTGTGGGGGGTGTTGATCTCCCTGTGTGTGTGTGTGGGGAGGTGTTGATCTCCCTGTGTGTGGGGGGGGGTTGATCTGTGTGTGTGTGGGGGTGTTGATCTCTGTGTGTGTGTGTGTGTGTGTGTGTGTGGGGGGGTGGATCTCCCTGTGTGTGTGTGTGTGTGTGGGGGGGGGGGGGGTTGATCTGTGTGTGTGTGGGGGTGTTGATCTCTGTGTGTGTGTGTGGGGGTGTTGATCTCTGTGTGTGTGTGTGTGTGTGGGGGGGTGCTGATCTGCATGTGTGTGTGGAGGTGCTGATCTGCATGTGTGTGAAGGTGCTGATCAGTGTATGAGTGTGTGGGGTGTTTGCTGAACATTGTATGCTTTTGGAGTGGGTGCTTACAGTGTGTGGTGTTGTATAACGTGTGTGTGAAGGGGAGCTAGACATCAGTATGTTTTTATGGAACATTACATAATTGTATGTGTGGGGTATTGAACAATGTGTTTGTAGTGGGCTCTGAACATGAGTGTGGAATATACATGTGTGTATTTATGGCTTTCCTGTAGGAGGGTGAACAGAAGGATGTGAGTATTTGTGGGGATGTTGGGGAGAGGTGCTCAAACCTGCAATTTGCAATGGGGTGAGGGAAGGCTTGAACAGCAATCTAGCCACAGGGGATAAAGGACAGTCATTTTTGGCTATATAGAGACCCCATGAAGTTGTCTTTAGGGAAAAGAACTGGTATTGTAGGAAAAATACAGTCAAGGTTGTTTTGAGAGTGACATACTAGAATTGGGGGTCATTTTAGAGTGCGAGATTTGGAAATGGGGTGTTGGGGAAGGGGGTTGAGAGTAGTGTTTTTACATAACGAATCTCATCTTTGTAAATCATTGATGTAATGTCAGACTTGGAATTGAGGGGGTGGTGTGACAGTGCGAGACTGGCATCAGGAGTTATCAGCGAAGGATTTTCAAAACAGGCAAAATGTTCTTAATATGTAGATTTGTTGGAAGGATGTTTTGGCTAGAACCTGTATTGCAGTCTGGCGAGGAAAGAATGTATTAATTCTTTGTTGCACTATAATTTGATGTTACTGAAATTGTTTTCTCAAATCACATTATTGTATGGTTAGGACTCGCATTACATGACATACAGTTATGCAGTCTGCTTTTTTGGATGTGATACTGTATGAATAATGGTTTATTACTCTTACTACCAACCTTTTTCTCCCATTATGCAACAACCTTATGCGTTTCAGGGGCTTAACTGGATTTCAGTTATGGGTCAAGGTAAAATGTTTCCTAAATGTTTTGGATTAGGCCATGATTTCACAAACTCGTCCCGCAAGTCACCTTACCATTGTAAGCATTCACTGGGCGGAATTCAAGTGTTTACGCGGTCCGGACCTCCCGTCTAAAGTGACAGGAGATCACGGGCCGCTATTCAATTGCTGACATTTTTTTTTGCGCTAATCGCACCCAAAGTGGTCGGGTTTAGCCGTGTAAAGCAGCTACCCCCGACCAAAGTGCTGGGCGCGACCGTGAAAAGTGATGTTTGGGCGCCCAAACAGGTAACTTTTCGCCGAGATTCAGCTCGCACCCCTCTGGGGCTGCGAGCTGAAATGGAGCGCTGACAGCTGATCGCCCCCGACAGGAGCAACAATTGAATAGCTCCGTCGGGCGCGATGGGGGCTGGAAACAGTTGAATTCCGCCCACTGTGTCAACATTCCTAAAATCGACACCAGATTGTCAAATGTTATGATATTAATCTGGTTATAATGTCGACATCTGAAAAAATGTCGGCATTTTAAAAATGACAGTGGTTTTGGGGTAGATGTTGACGTGAACACTGACATAACTTATATATTTCCCCCTAACAGTCCAGGTTATAAGGATATTCAGACTTGTGCCCAAATGGTTAAATCAAACTTAATGAGGTATGATTAAGTCACCTGTGCATATGCATTTATAGCCTTAAAACCCGGAGTGTTAGGCTGGATACACACCAGAGGATGTGTACCCAGCCCGAACTTGTCAGCGACAGGACCCTGCGGGGGGAGCCGGCATCGGCAAGTGCATACACACTAGGCGATATGGGGAGCGACTGCGGGGGGCCATGCTGCATTCGGCACCATAGCCCTGCATGTAGGGCCAACGGAGGAAGTCGCTGACGTCCCCGCGGGAGCGCGCCTCGTCAGTGACATAGTCTGTACACACTAGACGATGTGCCCGTTAATGTCGCTCCGATACGCCGGATCAGACGACATATCGTCTAGTCGTAAGGGTGGGCAATAAGCGCCCCCCCCCAGCCGTTGTAGAACTACAGATCCCAGCATGTCCTGCCACAAGGTTTGCTATTTAGCCATGCTAAAACTGTTGCACGGCATACTGGGATTTGTAGTTCAACAACAGCTGGAGGGCCCCTTATTGACCACCCCTGGAAGTGTGTACCCAGCATAAGGGTGCCTTGAGGACCGAGTTTGGGAAATTCTGGATTAGGCATTTTTCACTTCCTACACTGACTAGTACAATGAGATTCAGATCTGAAATAAAATTTATATGAAAATGCTAAATATCGCTATTCCCTACATACCCCAAATTGTAAGACGGATATGGTGTGCTCTGTGCTCTGTTTCAGGGCTGATTTGTGCTCATCGGTGGAAATGTGTCAACATGTTGTGGCCTGGTGCGTTCAGGGAGGGGTGGGGACAGGGAGGGCGTGACTTAGGTGTCAGCACAGGACTGCTGAGTCTATCACATTCCACAAACTTCTCCTAATCAGCTCCACCAGTTGAGCGAAGCCAGGGAGAGGGGATAGGAGACGGGAGACACTGCCCCATATAGACATGCACTCATCCGTTTTACATATCTTACAGCCCTCCCCCATCAACATCCTGTTTCTTTTCATTTTGTGTATCACCTTTCTCATTCTGGGTCCTTTCCCTTCCCCCTAATATCTCAACACATCGTCATACACTATAATTTGTTTTGTTACAAAGGGGGGGCCCACAAAGAAAATATTAACATCTCCCAGACTTTTCGGATGCACGGTATCCCTGCTGTAAGCACTATTATTTTTATTAGTCTCTCTACCTCCCCTTTGCATCATAAAAATAGATATGGTTTTTTTTTTTCACGTAAAAAATCCTCCTTCTGAGACGCAATCCACAAATCTGCCGAACACTTCACACAGGCATAGAGACGTTTTGCGCAGCTTGTCAAGCATTTGAAAATTTCTGTGTAATATACTTCACAAGATCAGAAGAGGGGATCTAACAGACGTCAAAGGTTTTTGAGCTTGTGCGTTGGTTGATTTATATTTGTCTTTCAGGCTCAGGAGGGGTTATGGGAGAGTTAGCGTGTTAGTGGTAAATTTGTAAGAACACTCTGTCTCTTGTATTCTCCTCTCTGTGCCACAGGGGTCTGTAACAACCACCGCACCATTTGGCAGTGCTGCGGCCACTTTAGAATTAACACGAGCCGGATTTAAAACTCCAGTAAAGCATTCTAATACCTCACCACTTCAGCTAAACATTCTGGGGGTGATTCAAATGTTGTGCCGGTGGCTTTATTTTTAAGACGCCCGACAGAGCGGGCCCTCAGGAGGGTGCGAGCAGAAATGTGTGAGAAAGCCCCTGGTTAGGGCGCCCTAACCAGAATTTTAGAAGGGTTTAGCAGTTTTACATGGCTAAACCTCGTCTCATAGGAGGCGAAGAGGGTGGTAATTAATGAGCGCCCAGAACAACTGAATCGCAAACTGGGCGCTCATTAATTATCACGACCTAAAAAACATTTGAATCGCCCCCTCTGTGTCTTGATAGCATGCATAGCAAACAAGCAGTTTTCTCCTTTTTGCCAGTTCATTTGCAATTGAACATTTAATCAGTATCTTTCAAGAGGAAGCTGGCAAATGTTAATGAGTTAGGCCATTTCTTTGCAAACAACACAATATCATTCTTGGGGCCGTGCCTGTCGTTGTGTTCATAATGGCCATAAAATGTAGATCATAAACTGAACATATAGTCTTATCTGTCAAGTGAAAATTGCTGTAAGTGTTTATAGATCATAGTGTGTGTTGTCTTCAGAATTTATTGGTTTGCAGCTGCAGGGACTATGTAGAACGTGCTGTAAAATATGAGATAACCCTGCAAGGAATCACGGTTTGCACTCTGTGCCAGGTGATGGCTTGAAAGGCTGTAATCCTGACCCAGCCATGATTCGTCTCCACAGCCTCTCTGGAATGTTCGGCTACAATAGGGATGATATTGTGAAAGAAGACTGGGAGGGGCTTGAGCTTTCATGTACTGACTTAATTACAGTCATCATAATCATTGTTTGGGTTGGTGTCAGAGGCATTTCAGCCTGTTTAAAACTTCTGAGGAAGTATGATCATTTTTTTTGTTTGTTTTCAGAAGCAGATAAGCTACATCAACTGCTTTATTTTCCTGGGTGTGAGTGTTTTTACGGTATGATTGATGTCAGTTGTTTGGGGGGGTATAAGGGTGTAATTTACTGTCATGCAGTTTTATCTTATTTGATCCCGTGAGCAGAAAAGTGTTATTTAAAAAAAAATATATATCTTTTTTTTTTTTTAATGAGAGCAGTTTAATGTCCGGGTTACTCTGCACATTTCTCACTACAGTTGAGCATGATTTAAAATATGTCATGGGGAGTGTTCTTTTATCTCTTCCTATCGGTATACTAATAGATGGGTCACATGGGGGAATTGAATCCAGCCACATGGCCTCCGTGTGTCTTCGGAATGGTCAGTCGAAGGTACATATTAACCAGTACTATCTTTGATTTACCCTCGCTCCCCATAGAATTGCACAGGATAATTAGCGATGTTTGGCTTCCATGTTAAGTAATAATGTGCAAAGCCGAACATCAGTGTTGTCCCGTTGAATTTAAATCACCCCCCTCCCCCCAAAATCTCTGATTTTCTCCCTGTCTGTAAATGATTGGGGCTCCCTCCTCTGTTTTCTTCTTTGGATATAGCAAAAGGGACCACAGGGCTATACAGTCTCTCAATGGGATATTGCTATACATGGGCGGAATTCAATTGATTCCAGCCCCTATCGCGCCCGACGGAGCTATTCAATTCTTGCTCTTGACGGGTGCGATCAGCTGCCAGCGCTACATTTCAACTCGCAGCCCCTGGGGGATGAGAGCTGAAATGTGCGAAAAGTTATCTGTTTGGGCGCCCAAACATCACTTTTCGCGGTCGTGCCCAGCACTTTGGTCGGGTTTAGCTGCTTTACGCGGCTAAACCTGACCTCTATGGGCGCGAGCAGCGTGAAAAACGGGATCAATTGAATAGCGGCCCGCGATCTCCTGTCACTTTAGACGGGAGATCCGGACCGCGTAATCAGTTGAATTCCGCCCATATATGTGCCTAGCGATTATTTTTTTTTGCACCATATGGAGATTTGCACTTTTCTCACATTTGTGACAGTGTAAATTGGCACAGTGCGTCGGCATGTATGGCGCGGCTCAATCATATCGGTCTTGACTTTCTTGCCGTTTTTTCTCAAATTAGCGACTTTTCTGCAGTTGAATCGTTTCCGGAGAAGCTTGTCGTGTTGATCTAATATAATGGTAACATCACCGGGGGATTAAATTTTTGTCGAGCGCCCGCAGCTCCCGTCTAAAATGATGGGCACCCATTATTTCTCCTCACACCCTAATGAGGCGGTGAGCAGAAATTCGCCCAAAGTCAGACTTTTGGGCTGTGCGCCCAGTAGTTTACACGGGTTTAGACGCTTTACCTGGCTAATGCTGATGCTTTTGGGTACAAGAAGTAATGTCCGCCCGTGGCACTTGCGCCCAGCGGCACCAACAATTGAATGTCGCCTGTCCCTTTAAACGGGAGCTGCGGACGAGAGACCACAATTTAATTTTCCCCCATAGTGTTTAATTTCCTTGTACATTGTGATGAGTAAAACATATTTGGACAACATCCTTTCCGCTGTGAGCTACCACATAGAAGGTACAACCAGTAATCGCTTTAATACCTAACCCATGAAGTGTCTGAGCGTCAGTGCTCGTGCTTACCCCCTTGAGAACCGATGATCAGCCTTGATAGTCTATCTAGTAGGCCAGTGTGTGCGGCAGTAGTGTTTTTTTTTTTTTTATTGCTGGTTTAAAACTTTGTAAGGCATGTAAGAATGAGGGTAAATATCATTAAACTAAAAATACAGCAATTGGTGGGGGGTGACTGTTGATAAAAACTCTTCCTTTTAGGGTAAAAGGACAGGAGCAGTGATTTTTTTTTTTTTTTTTTAAACTGATGACCGGGATGAACAAGTAGTGATTGCAACCTTCTTTAGTCCTTGGCACTATATGTTGTATACAGAATGTTTAGGATGCTGCAGTTCTCTTTTTACTACAGTCAGCCCTGCTTTTAAATGTGAGCCATACATATGAATTAACTTCATTTTTAAATGACCTGTTGGAACAATTAGTACAGTGTGTTCTCCAAGTAAAACAATTTCAGACTTAAATATAAGATGCAGCAAAGTGTATTATATCGACATATGGGTCAGTCCAGTCCAGAATTAGACTTCCCATCTCTTAGTGGGCCAGATGTACTAAGCTCTGAAAAATGATAAAATGGAGAGTGATAAACCACCAGCCAATCAGCTCCCAACTGTCAGTGTGGTGTTTTTATGTTCTCCCAAGGTTTGCATGGATTTCCTCTGTGAACTCCTATTTCCTCCCCTACCCCCAAAACATACTGGTAGGGTAATTGGCTGATGAGTAAACTAAACACTAGTGTATGTTTGTGTGTTATAGAACTAAGGGTGGGTACACATCAGAGGATCTTAGATAATGGCCGACGAGATGACCGATGTAACGATACATTGGTCACCCGTACACACAGAACGATAAAGCGGGTGATATATCGTTCAGCGGTTGCATCCAGGAGCATGCCGCCGGCGGCCGGGTAGTCAGCCGTGCAGAACAGCAGATGTGATGACCCCAGTGTCAGCGGGTGGGAGTGCGCAATTGTGGGTACACATCAGACGATATGTACGGTATGTCACTCCAATACGTGGGATCGGACAACGTATCGGCTGATGTGTACCCGCCCTTGGAGTGGAAGCTTCAGTGGACCAGGCACTGATGTGAATGACAAATATTCTTTGTACAGCGCTGCGTAATTGGTGGCACAATACAAAGAATAAAGTAGAGAAGAGACATTCTATTAAATGTTGTCATATCTCTAGTGCCGTTTAGAATAGATGGAGCACAAACTGGAAATTGTGCAGTAAACAATCCTGAAATGTTTATGTTGTTGCTTTGCTGCAGCTATAGTAACCCATATAACAAAGCCTAAGACATGAGAGCCTATTTTATGGTGGATGTGGTATCTTTCTTTTCCCTGAGGGTGTTGCTAACTCGTGACCAATGAAGACCCTCGTTACCAAATAAAACTTTTCATAAGCCACTGCCCTGTATAGCTGCACAGCAACGGTTAGTCAGGGTTTAGTGCACATCTTCTCCTGGCGAACAAAGGGCCACCTGCAAACTGCTTATATTGTGCTAGGGACCGACTCCAACCTGTGTAATCTGCTTCAAATGCTCATCTCAGAAATACATTGTAAGGGCCTCAAATTGTTTGCAGTTCCTCTTAGAAAAGACAGCCCAGTAAAGCCTGGTACACACCTTTTCGATTACAGGCTGATTGGGTAAAACTCTCCCGATCAGCCGTGCAGTCCGTCCCCAGTGTGACCCCCTGCGAGCCACGTTCACACTGTGCAGACATGGCACAGTGTGTACGGCCCTCTATGGGATCGGGAGGTCGAACCGATAAATATTAAACAATACATAAGATGCGACCTCCCGATCCGACCATTGCAGGAGCGTTAAAAGCCGATTATCGGCTAACGCTCTTGCATCGGGACAGCGTACACACGTATACAACCCAACGGCCGTTCTCTCGATATTGAAAGAACGGCACGACGATTGTATAGGTGTATACCCAGGTTAAGAGCTAAAATATCCATAAGACACTTTTTTTTTTCTTTTTCTTTTTTTTGTAAAGTAACGGCATCTAAATTCATTTAAATGTCCTGTAGTTATTTTTGCATTTTAAGTAACCCATTAAAGTTTAATCAGTAAGTGGCTTGATTGAATTTGTGAGTCGTGCCTTTGCAAAGTACTATAGTCAATGCATATTCTTCATGTCTTGGGATGAAAGAATGTGAGGTATGTTGCATAAATTGTGCGTACAAGTGTTCTGGTTAAATTAGTTTGATCAGGAAATAAAAGGTTAAAGTTTACACTATTAGGCAGTTGCTGATTATATTTTACTTTAGCCAGTGACATTCTAAGGACTCTGGGGGGGGATTCAATTCAGTAGGAAGTGTCTCGTGGCCCCGCTGCAGTGCGGTACATATCCGGCACTTATGGTAATACCTATGTCACCAGTTGCCCTTCACACTGGTGGGCGCGATGTACCATTCTGGAATGGCACATTGCATCGATGTTGAGGAACTGTATCCCCCCTATGTGTGAGTTGTAGTCTGAAAACATCTATGCACAATGTTTGCTGTCAGTGGGTGCGGCTGACTCAGGGATTTTTCAGGCTTGGGATGCTATGTTTGCACAGTTTGATGCATGCTACATACACAGCATGGTTATAACTGTCAAACTTTAGTATGGGACTGCTCACAGCAGCCACCCCATCGCTCGCTATTGGGGCGATTCAATTGTTTTTATTGGGCACCTAAACTAATGGTCTCCGTTTGGGTGCACGGTTAGACACATTTCTGCTCGCAACCACCTTAGGTGAGGCGCAGAAATGCGAGAAGTCTGCTTTTTGGGCACCCAAAGCAGAACTTTAAACGGGGCTAGACTGTGCTATTTGGTACGCCTCAAATAATTGAATCGTCCCATATGAACACAGTGATATGAATCTATTTAAAAAGCTCTGAAAAGTTTAGTTTTTTGGAGCTGGTCTTGGTTAGAGACTACCGTCTTCAGATGGCTTTACTGTGTTCTGTCTATAGGGGAAGGTCCATCCAAATAGGGAGATTATAATTCTTCCCTGGTAGGCCAATAAGCTTCCCCACTCCCTCCTTTACCCAAAGGGTCTTCCTACCTATATATCTGTGTTATTACCCAGTTTTGTTCTATTTATGTTTCCAATTGTAAAGCGCAATAGAATATGCTGCGCTATATAAGAAACTGTTAATAATAATAATAAAGTGTTGCCCATATTCTAGCTATCATTTTATAGAATGCACTGCATACATGATGGCTGGAAGCTGATTGGTTGCTGGACATTTGTACTTGGTGAACTTAAATAGTCACTAAGCTGCAAATATATTGTTTGTTCGATCGCCGAATGGTATATCACGGTTGCATTGGTGGGTGTCTACACCCGATATGTCTGTGAACAACGTTCTTCACAGACATATCGGGTGGGCCATGTAGCACAGCCAATGCTGATATGTTTGCATTTGTGTACGGGCGACCCGCTGACCACTCGAACACTGGCTGCAGAGACAACTGGCACTGACCTCTCACCTGGGTGTGCAAGTTTAAATGCCCACCTAGTTGTGATGTCAGGCCTGACATATCAAGCAGCTGATTGGTAAGTGTGTATAGCTTACAAATCAGCTGCTTGGACAGTGGATCTGTCGTAATTCTGTGTACCAAGCTTAAGAATCAATAAGGTACAATACATTCCTCACATTCTTTAGGAGAGTGTCCTAATTGGATCTGAAACAGGTTAAAAGACAAGAATGCGGTTATTTGAGCTACAGTCCCTGAGTGCATCTACTAATCCACATGGTGTGTTACTGTGCAGCAAGCGTGCACGCCTGGTGGTCATTCTTTGTCTGTTGGATGGATATATATCTTCACAGCGGGATGCAGTTTATATGCCAACGGACGGGATGCCAGCAGCCGAAATACTGACGCCGGAATCCCACAGACTGGCATAATGCCGACGCCGATATTCCATAGGACATCGGGCTACCAGCGTTGATATCTCCACCGCTGGAATCCCGAACGTCCGGACGGCGGTAAGTATGCGTAATTAGTAATTAGCTGGGGATGGGGGGTTAGGATGTGGCACCCACGGGGGGGAACATTTGATTAAGGCACCCCCCGCTGGGAGGGTTGGGCATCACCGGGGGGGTTACCCTGCGAGGGTTAGGTTTAGGGTGCGGGAACGGGGAGTTAGGGTTTGGCACCACTGGAGGAAGGTTAGGGTTAGGCACCCCCCGGGGAGGTTAGAGTTAGGCACCACTAAGGGAGAGTTAGGGTGGGGAGGGAGGGTCGGGTACTTAGCTGCCCCTGTCGGGATTTTGTACCATTCGGGCTTCCAGCGTCTGTATTTGAACCGGCGGCTATTCAACTGCTGGCATCTAATACGGTTTCTTTTCACAGCTGCCTGCCTTCAGCTGAAAGAGTGTTGCCATTTTAAATGACCACTAATGAATTACAACACGTAACACTTTAAGCGTTCTGCATCCTCCTGAGTGATGCTTTTTGTCTGCCATGCCGCTATATTGTAACTGATTAAACAATGTGCTAATTGTCCATTAAAAATATCTACGGGAATTAATTAAACTTTGCAGTGCACCTCAGTTGAGGGCAGTGGGGTGTCTGTGGGCCACATGCAGACTGCAATGGTATTTCCCTTCTTTGGGCCAATTTGCAATAATCCTGTTGTCACAGATTTGTTTTTAGATAATGTTATATTTATAGTTTTACTTACGGGGAGGAGTATGCGCCTAAAGTCTGCAGACTTCCTGCCAGCAGCCCCTCTACGGAAGGAACACTGCATTCAGCATCAATTAGCCAAATAGCAAGATATCGTTGATAACACCGAACAATTGCTTATGTAAATACAATGTCAAATGTCTCAAGTTCTATTGACTTGGGCTCTTTCCCTCCTCCAGGTATAGCATGATATTGCATCACATGTGGCAGATGAAAAGCCTTGTTCACCTGATAGCTTCTTCACAAAGAGCCTCTGTTGTACAGTATGTCTTTTAAAGAGTCCTGTAAGAGAGCCAGGAGGTTTTGACGTCTGTATTACCACCAGTTTCTATTACAAATGTTATTGTTGAATTCATACTGCAAGTAATTAAAATTGGTTTGGCGCTGCAATACTGGGTCTGGTTGGGTTGGTTTTCGGTGTACAGCCAGGTGAACATTAACTGAGGAAGTAAGAGCCTGGGCAGGAGTAATGATCGTATTGGTGTCCAGTGATTACTAAGATAGACATGACTGTTCCCCATCATAAAATACCACATGTTAGGCGTTGTGAGTAAACCAGCTACTTCTGAAATCCTAACGCTCAAAGAGTCAGAAGCGATCTTTCATGATTGTTTTTGTGATCCATCATCTCTCCTGATTGGAGGTTGAGAACTGGTATATAGCTGTTTAACCCAGCAGTGGGCAGAACCGTGTAGCTGTTGGCAGCCAGTTAGACAAATACAGATACTCTCTTTTTAGTTTAACAAGTCCATAGGGAGACCAAGGCATTAAGTATTGTTTTAACTTCGTATATTGCCAAGTTTGGCTGCTCCACTGCTCTTTAAAATACAATTTGCTCCTTTTATAAATGTGTCTTACAGCACTTGCAAAGTCTACGTAAAGGTTTCCCTCATTATAACATGGGATTGCGAAAGAAACGAATCTGAGACATTATCCAGTCTGTGACTTTCAGCAGTCCTTCACTACGTCAGGAAGAAACACAGTGTATTTGTACAGTATTACAAAATTCCCTCGCATATACGGACATCTTGTACTTCAGCTATAGCTTCCCTTTAAGAAAGCACTCACTTCTATTTACACCTTGATGATTGTCATCTTATTAGCATATTGTATATTTATCAACTCTGCCAAGCACGGCTATATTTAGGAAACCTGTAAAGTGCTCCGTCTTCCGTGCTGTTATTTTCCAGCATGCCTGCATGTGTCCATACTGATAAGATGTTTTGACAGCAGTAACTTTTCTCATCTGGTTTTGGTATGTAGGATACAGTAATATCCCTGTATTTCTCAAATGATTTGCTGGTGTTGAATAGTTAGCAGCCACATGTCAAGAATGCATACCAAGCTTAAAATACTAGAAACATTTTGGTTATAAATCATAAAAAAGATACGTCCTATGCAATAAGTTTCAAGAGCTTGGAACAAGTAAAGATAATTTCAATTGTAAGTACAATGCTGGGAGCCACTCACAGGCTGACCAATGATTGATTCTTATTAACATGTATTTGTTACAGTGGTGGCAGATACATCGGCTCACTCTGCTTAGTTAATGTTTACCGGTCGCCTATTCACAGATGACGCAGCCTCATTGTAAGCCTGCATTATGAATTCACGAGAAGCTAACAAAGTATTAGCAAAAAAGGATGTTTAGAAAGTAGCCCTAAAGAGTAGGGGGGGGAAATTCCATTTGGCGTAGTCGACAGGATGTGCCCTTCAGCCACGGCACATCTCGTCCAGCGGCCTCGCAAGTGCTCTCTCGCACACCGTGGAGGTGTGCAGAAAATCTTGTAATGTTAAGGGTATCGTAACTGGAAGGTATGTGCACAACAATATAAATATTGGGAAATTCAGTACTTTTCCGCTGTCTGTTTGTGTACACAAAGATGCCACAATGTTTAAGGCAGTAAGGGGCAACCCGATACACTTCATGGGTGGCCCACACTTTGTCCTTAGTCTCTGTAATAAGCTAAAGTAATATTTTTAATAAAAAGACAACCGTCTGCAATAACCTATCATCAGGCCTTTTAGACAAGCACTAGAAGCTAAAGAAGTTGGGGGACTCAAGTGAAGGCTCGGAGAGCAGCATGTGACCATAAGCCGCAAGTTGACCATCACTGGTTGAAGCATTTGGGTTACTGCATTGTTTGGACGTTGTGCTGCTAGATCACAGGTTCTCAAACTCGGTCCTCAGGACCCCAAACAGTGCGTTTTCCAGATCTCCTCAAAGAGTCACAAGTGAAATAATTAGTTCCACTTTTGGACCTTTTTAAAATGTGCCGCTGAGTAATGAATACACCTGTGCACCTGCCTGGTGACCTGGAAAATGTGAACTGTTTGGGGTCCTGAGGACCGAGTTTGAGAACCACTGTGCTAGAGGAAACCATGGTTCAAACAAAAGGGGCAATCCTCCTGGTATTGTGTATAGAGGTACCCTTGCTGTAGGGTCAATGGAGGCAGATGTTTCCAGGTAAGACCAGGCAAGTAATGGTGCATACACACGGTCAGATATGTCAGATGAACGATTTCAGACAGTATTAAAATTAATGGAATCGTCCAAATCTGATTGCAAACACATCAGATGTCGGATATCGTTATCTGACAAATGGGAACGCGCATCGTTCATCGTTGCAGTCACACGTCAGATTTTCTTTCAGATATGAGCGATTGAACGATTTTTACAGTCGTTATCGTTCAGATCTGACAGAAAATCTGACCGTGCGTATGCACCTTAATAATTAGTTTTTATTGTATAATGCAACAGTATAAATAAAACACACCCAGCAGTAGTTTGTTAATGCATTAGATCATTGCTAGGTGATGGAAGGTGAACTTTAAACACTAAGGGGTAAATTTACTAAAGTGAGAGTTTTTATAAGAGAGTTTTAAAAGTGATGTTGCCCATAGCAACCAATCAGATTCTAGCTATTATCTTCTAGAATGTGCTAGTTAAATGTTAAGTAGAATCTGGTTGCTATGGGCAACATCACTTTTAAAACTCCCTTCTAAAAACTGTCACTTTAGTAAATTTACCCCTAACACTCTCTTTCCACCTGAGGAGCTAGATGTGTGAAGTGTCCCTGTGCTAACGAACGTCACATGTTTGTGTGCATAATACGTACAACCCTGCTTCCAGGAAAGCTGGTTAATGTTTCTCCACATCAGTTCCGTGAAGTGTGCTGGAAAATATACTGCTTGCTAGAGGAAATGGTCGGTTTAGCACTAGTTACAGTGTAACTCTATAACTACATTGTCCTGACTTGTACAAATACTGCTGCAATAACACGAAAGGCCTATTACTAGTAGTTACGTATGCAATCAGCTGCTGGCAGCTGCTTATCCTAATCATTTCACTTTCTGTGTGTAACTGTAACTTGCAATGTAATAGGTTACATTCTTTCTTTTATTTACATACAGTATAATCTGTCCTATTTGTGCTCATTTGGGGGAGATTCAATGCAGCGTGAGTTGGATAGTGCAGGGAAGTTGGTCCTGGAGCTATTCAATTCACTATGTTGTTAGGTCGACTAAAGGATTTCTTCTTGCACCCTCCTGAGGGTTCAAGCAGAAATCCGACTAAAGTGCCGGCTGCAAGGCTGTTTGCCGGCTTAGTGCGGTGCATTTTGGTCGGAGAATGCCCTTTCTTACTACTTAACCTGGGTGTTAAGTCGTGAGAACTGGCATTCTCCGACTTAAGTTGTAATAGTCGGACTAAGCAGCGCGCTGAATTGAATAGCCCCGGGTCAACTTCCTAGCGCTATTCAACTTGCGCTGAATTGAATCGCCCCCATAGAGAGCTACATTAAGTAACTAGTTTTACGGATGTTATTTGACACATAAGAGTGACAGTGAAGTAACTTTTTATTAATAATTGGCATCAGTCTTTGCCCTTTTGAATGCTTAGGGAGCAATGCAGTCCTTAGCGATATGCTGCCAGCCATAACCACGGTTTCTGGCTGCTATAGTCTAATACAGTAGGCATGCTTTGCTCATCTTTCTATACATGTATGGGGTGTGAGTGAAGACATTTTATTGTGGAGTATTATCACCGAACCTTACCGGTGACACTCCGCACACATTGGCGCACTATAGGATACCTTTTTGTCAACAGCCAGTTAACCTATTAGTAAGTTTTTCGGGATGCAATCAGGAAACCGGCTGACGTGATACCGACAGCCGGCTTCCCGATTGCTTTATCCCGGCGTGGGTTAAATGACAGGCGTCTATGTGTAGACGCCTGTCATTTTCCTGATGCTGGGAGACAGGCGCCTGGCATCCCGATCGAAGGGATGCCAGGCGCCACGAGCGGACAGTCACGGGGGGGAAGGGTTAGGTTTAGGGCTCCCGGGGGGGACTTAGGGTTAGGCTAGGGGGAGGGAGGGTTAGGGTTAGGCACCCCCGGGGGGAGGTTAGGGTTAGGCACCCCCCGGGGGACTTAGGTTTAGGCAGCGGGGAAGGGGGGGGTTAGGGTTAGACACCCCTAAGGAGGCTTAGGTTAGTATATACTTACCTCAGGACGATCGGGATTTCCAGCGCTGTCTGGCTGCCGGGATCTGTCCATCTGTCGGGCTGCCGCTGCCGGGAATCGAACCTCTGGCCATGCGACCGGCGGTATTTCATACCGATTCCAGTTTTTCAACAGCAGAATTTCTCCCAAACATGCAGATGCAGAGGACGTACAAAGTCCATCTTTTATGTTCTGTTTTATATCTGCAGAGCAAAAGTGTAGAATGTGAGAAGCAAAAGACCTGCATATAGACCAGTGATGGGCAACAGGCTGCAGCCAGCCCACTCAGCTTTCACTTACAGCCCCACTTCCTATCTACTTTGATGTCTATTTGTTTGTTTAAAGCTTGGAAAGATTGTTTAAAATGCCTGCTGTGATGTTATTTACAGATAGGTGTCTATTTCATTGATTAAATGTATTGATTTAATTTAGTGTTGAGATTAAGCGTAACGTGCGTCCCTTTTTATTTTGTATTTGTACAGTGCATAACTACAAATCTGGGAGTATTTTCTTCATATATAGTACATTGGTGTACTGTTCCCATTAGGCTGTTTCAGTGAGGCGCCGCGCCCTGCCCAATTTTGAAGTAGCTGAAATGCGCCCTGCCCTTGTGGCGGTGCCCCGCTGAAACAGCATTCCCCACCTGTGGGCTGCATTGTCCGTTGAAGCAATCACCAGCGAGCGAATACATACCATGCGCACGGCATATATTCACACTGCGGGGAGAGCTTTGGGGCAGCCGAGCATCTCCATGACACTCACCCTTTTCTAGTGACCACACCCCTTTTTCGGACACCTTCGGCGCAGAGGAGTGCCCTTCCTGTAATAGCCGCCCTGCCCCCCCCACGAATGAACACTTGGTGCTGTGCAGTTTTGCTGTAATAGTTACGTCGCTGTGTACCTGTTTTATTTGTATATGAGCTGTAAGACGTTGATGTAGAGGTGACATTTACATATGTACCTTATTGTGCGAATGAATGCTGTGAGCGCATGGTAGAAATAGTACCTGGTAGCTTTTTCTATAAGGACAAATATAGGGATTAATCCTAAAGCTACTACAATAACAGAATATATATATATATTTACAAAACGGCATAATAGCAGCAGCTCGTCAGATGCATGCACAGCGGCAGCCATCTCCGAGACGATTACATCTAGCCATAGCAACTGTTACTGCAAGATCTGAAAACGACTGCACGGTTACGACATTGTAATCGTTCACTCGTTTGTCAGTCGTGTGATGAGCCTGCACTGAACGAGCAGTCGTTCAGTGCAGGGTCATCAATCATCTGGAAACATGCTGTAGCTGACAATATCGTCAGGTTGACCAGCATGTTGGAAAGATGATAGATGTCTAAACGACCAGCAGCAGGCACGCGCATCTGTGGTCGTTTTAGAAACTTTTGCAAACGATGGAACGATCGTAATCGTTCAACTTAATCGTCTAGTGGATAAGCCCCCTTTAGAGCCTTTATTATGTGCAAACCGCACAAAAATACGTCTTCAGTGCAATACTGTATTGGCTATTTATTTCTGAAATAGAGCTTCATTTCCCACATAGCTAAAAAAGACGTCAGCACAAGTGGAATGTGCTTTTGGTTTGTGGATATTTACTGTGAATCATTTTGTCAGGCACCACGATCTCTCTGCAGCTATAAAAACTATTTGGCTCCTGTGCAATTTTCACTTGTTTTCTTCTAAATGGATTGATTTTGGATTTCTTACCAGCGATCAACAAAAATACTTTGCAAACTGAAATGACAAACGACAACTCTAAAGCCTATTTCTGAAATGCACAGACCGTGATTCCTGATTCCCACCCCTCGTGCTACTGCTTGATAAATAGAATTCAAATAGGTACACAGAGCACTCACCTATGTAATGTGTGAATGAACTGACTCGATTTCTAATATAAGTGAATATAGAATGCCTCACAAATGTATGAAATCCAGTTGAGTTTATTGTATAATCAGGGAGGCAGTGCTCCAAGAATAGATTGAAATGTATATTGAATGCAGCATAGGACTATGGCCCGGTAGGTTAGCAGGCTCCTTTAAGCTGGCCAGAGACTAGTACGACCAGCATAAGATGCGATTCATGATACGTTTTCCCTTGAACTCCCAGGCGTACGATTTGGTGCTTTTTTGTCACACGATGTAGATACGATCTGACGTAGGATCACTCGTACTCGATCACTATGCGATTGGTCGTGATACGACCGATCGTGTGCCTCACCAAAAACATGCGATCATAATAGATTTAAATGACGCCGGTCGGGCGCACGATGCATTGCATGCGCAAATACACAGCACAATCTGCATACGATTGCGACGGATAATATGGGCTACACGTCTGATCATAAGATACGATATAACAGCGGCGGGAGCACGCATCGGATTGTATTCCTACCTAAATACTACACGATTTCCACAGAGTGCATCGTAGGATGCGTCTAAAATCGTGCAATCGGCCCAGAATCGCGCTAGTGTATAGCCAGCATTAGAGTGCCTCCATCCGTGTTTTCTTATGTTTCCCTGGGCCACAATAATTCAGCTGGGAGAACTCTAGGACCCCTTAGTTGATATGTTAGTCCAGGTGTGTTTGAGGAACACCTATATATTGATGCGGGTGGTTAGGGTGAGTGAGCCCCTTGAGAGGGCTACTTACTGTATAGAATGTTTTGCCTACGTTACCCATGTATCACTTTATGCAACCACCCTCCTATTAGAGATACCCATCCATATAGTTAGTGTTCATTTTAGCACCCTGCACTTGTCACAACCCATACAGTTCCTCTTTTCTGTATAGGGTGTCGCTCTCTACTCTGGTGCTTCTAGCACACTCAGCTGAGATACAGACCAGAGTATGGTAGAAGCGCCTGTGCAGAAAACGACACCCCAGGCAGAAAAGAGGAACTGCACGGGTTAGCTGCAAGGTGCTAGATTGAACAGTAGTTATGTGTTGTCACCTTGGTTCTTCATGGTTGGGGCAATGCACAATATTAGTCTCTCACAAAACACATTGTCCGTTTCAGCATAGACCGCTCACCCTTTGGGGGGAATGCAGTTCTATGCGATGGACACAATGTGCCTCTCCAGAATGGCACATCGCGCCCGTTACCATGACATCTTTTCCCTCGCACCTCTTCCCTCTGCACTGCCGTAAATGACTGATATGTGCACATCCTCATTGAATTTTAATTGGTCCATTGGCTTTCTCAGACCATGAAATCCTATCTGCACTTGCTATGAGGGTCACTCGCATGCTTTCTGGCCCACTCCTTGCTTACCCTCCTATAAAGAATAAAGATTATGATGGATGCCCAGGCTGCTGCTGTTGACCACGGACAACTGAAATGCTCAGAGTTGCCACTCGCGTCCCTAACAGGTGTACCTCTTGTCCTCATCCCAAGTTTTGGAGGATGACCTGTTCCAGACAAAGTCACGGTTTCTCTATTCTTATGATGGACATGGCAGTACTCCAAGGGATAATCAATTTTTCAATCTTCCGTCTTTCCTCTGACTGTGCTTTTCAGAAACATTTTCTTGGTTTGCTTCTAACGTTCTTTGAACTTTATGCTGAACTCCTGTTAGTTCACTAACCAACTGTGGGACCTCTCCCAGGCAGGTGTATTTATTTTTAAGGCTATTGGAACACTGACTGCACGCAGATGAATTTCTCATCCATTATGTAACCTCTGGAGATGACAGATTGTGGCACGGTCCATATGTTTCTCAAGAACGTCTGAATACTTTTATGCAATCAATTATATTTTTTTATGATAAGGAAAAAGCATTAATGCTTCTTTTTCTTTTGATTGCTACAGTGTATTTTATGCTGTTCGGGGGATAGCTTTCCAGGCTAAACCAGTTTCAATTTAGCAAAGTCATAAGAAAAAAACAACTAAAGGGGTGAATTCTTTTATAACCTCTATGATCAGATGAAAAGCCATAGAGATGGCTCCAATAAATACATATTTCCTACATTTTATCGTAATGGGCTGGTTACCTGTCTTTTACATGTGTTGAAGTAAAGTGGTTACTTGAGTTCTAATGGAGCATACACACGGTCAGATTTGTCAGACTTGTCAGATTTGTCAGATGAACGATTGAACGATTAAACGATTTGAACGATTTTACCAAAGTTTTGAATGATTTGAACGATTTGAACGATTGAACGATTTTTGACTGCATTAAAATGAATGGAATCGTCCAAGTCTGACTGCAAACACATCAGATGTCAGAAATCGTTATCTGACCATCGGGAACGCGCATCGTTGATCGTCCATCGTTCAGGCATGTCAGATATGAACGATTTTCCTTCAGATATGAACGACTGAACGATTTTTAAATCGTTATCGTTCATATCTGAAGGAAAAATCTGACCGTGTGTATGCACCATTAGTTTGCCAGATACATTGTAAGTCGGACACTACATAATTGCACATTTCACTTTCTGGGCACTTAAAATAGTCAAGATGGCAGCCTAAAGGATTAAAAAAACAATAGGGGCGATCCAGTTCAGCACAATGCTGAATAGCCCCTGTAAGGAGCTGTTCAATTGACAGCGCTGTTGTCAGACTACAGGATGTCTGCTCGCACCCTCCTGAGGTGCCGGCCGCGATGCTATTTTACAGCTAAGAACCTCTCGGCTGGCACTTTAATTGGAGAATGGAGGTTAGCGCAACTAAACCCCCAGCTTTAGGCGCGGTAACCAGCATTCTCCAACTTAAGTGCTTTTTGTCGGACTTAACAGCGAGGTCAATTGAATAGCGCCAGGTACTCCTTCCCGATGCAATCGCATCGCGCTGAATTGAATCGCCTCCAATGTTTGGATTATGGTTGGTCCATATTCATTGTTAAGTATTCAAGTTAGATAAAACAAATATTGTTTAGATAATGACATCTTATAAAGGAATAAAATTAATTAAACTGTAATTTATTCAGAAGCAGACAGTTCCTAATTAGACAACGAAATATAATTGATATTTATTGTTGTTAAATTCCCCATGCTTATACAGTCTTATAGATCAAGTGAGGTTAAAAACATAATGTTGAATAAGTGTATGGCTATGTTATTCTCCGTCCCCACTTGCTTTATGAGGGTTTTCCTATTCCAGCGCACCTGTATATTCTGTCTCTTCAACTGTGATGTGGCAGTGTATCGGGGGAGCAGCCAAACTCAATGCATTCATTCAATGCAGCAGGCATGCTTAAGATTTACACAGATATATTTATTTATCACCAGTTATTTATATAGCGCACACACATTCCGCAGCGCTTTACAGAGAATATTTGGCCATTCGCTTCAGTCCCTGCCCCAGTGGAGCTTACAGTCTATGTTCCCTATCACATGCACACACACACATACACTAGGGTTAATTTTGTGTTGGGAGCCAATTAACCTACCAGTATATATTTTTGGAGATAAAATGACTTACAGCAAATAATAACCAACAGACTATGTATAAAAAAAAGAAGTAACAAAATCAGAAACCATTGTAATGGTGCGTACATACGCAGCGATTTTAAAGAACGATTTGAAAGATAACGATATCGTTACCATTCAAATCGCTCATTAAATAGGACCCTACCAACTTACCATCGTCCAGCGATGCGCGGTCATGTATGAGCGATATCGTCCATCGGCCGTGCATGCCGGTTAACTCGAGCACGTTACTATAGGGACCCGCGATCATGGTCGCTATAGTATGTGGTGTGCTGGGTGAATCACCCAGCACACCAGGGAGGGTGCATGAAAATCAGCCAGCGATATCTTATCGCTGGCTGATCGCTACGTGTGTACGCACCATTAGTCCTCATACCTACTGCCATTTTTTTTATTTTAAAAGCACAAGAAAATAAAAAGAAGCTTGTGAGAACTCATGCCATGTTCTTATTACAAGTATTTTGAGGTCATTGCTGGTCACTGTAGTCAATTCAAGTCAATGGACGATGCATTCAAAGAAAACATAATGCACACGAATGTGCGTATGGCTTTGTTTAAACACTGGTTTCTGTTTTAGACCTGTTTACATGCATTATAAACAATAGTAAATAGTAGTCACCACTATGCAGACAAGTGTTAGGAAATTTGATAAAGTATAGGGGTCACACTAGGCGGCCCTCTAACCTTCAAAGGTTACTCTTATTCTCAATAGCAAGTTAAATTAATACATTTAATTAATGGAAGAGACACCTATCTGTAATAACATGTCATATTATAACAAACCATTATGACGACAAAGTAGGGAAGGAGCTGGAGGCTGTTAATAAGTCTTGGGGGGGGCGCCTGTTGCCCAACACTGATGCAGATAAAGGCCTGTTTATCTGTGGCAAATGCTAGTATTTGTTTATTTGTACTGGGGCTTAGGAAATATGATTTATTTCCCATACCCACAGCTCAGATGAGTCCACGGTTTCTACCTGATCAATATCCCCTGATTAAAGAGGTCTATACCAGCTGTGGCCTTTTAATCTGTGTTATTGTGTTTATTTAGCATTGGTGTTTATTGATAATAAATGTCTTGCACCCCAGGGATCTAGTGACCACTATACTGTACTGTATCTAACTAGGCCAGGCTTGTAAATCTACCCAAGCTTTATTTTGTACAGTTTTATCGCTCAGCTACTACATGAATTTGCTCATTTAATTGTAGAATAATGTAACGTTCCTAAAAATTCAGAATATGTAGAATTCAAGACTGTATATAATAATTTTGTTATTTATATAACCCAACAATATTACACTGAACTGTGCCGGAAAAAATTTAATCATTCGCCTGAGAATTCTCTACCACACAAACGCCAGGGTGCATTTTGTTAGCGGCCCGATAATCTGAACTGTGGCAAGAAACCTGATCAGCTGAAGGAAACCCACAGAAACGCAGGGGCAACATACAATCTCTACAAGTTATTTTGTTTCATTTGATATATTATTATTATTACCAGTTATTTATATAGCGCACACATGTTCCGCAGCGCTTTACAGAGAATATTTGGCCATGTTCAGTCCCTGCCCCAGTGGAGCTTACAATCTATATTCCCTATCACACACATACACACTAGCGTTCATTTTGCTGGGAGCCAATTAACCTACCGGTATATTTTTGGAGTGTGGGATGAAACCGGAGCACCCGGAGGAAACTCACGCAAGCACAGGGAGAATATACAAACTCCACACAGTTAGGGCCGTGGTGGGAATCGAACCCACAAACTCAGTGCTGTGAGGAAGTACTTAATTTCAGATTGGATATGTGTATTGAGACCAAGACACTACCTGCAGTCTTGTTGTCCGTAAAGGAGCCCATACACTGGAAGACTTGTCCTGATTGCCAAGATCTAGGCCTAATTTGCCCTCACATATGTATCACCAAATGGAAATGATCCACTGCTACCCTGTGCTTGTTCCCGGGTGTAATGTGGCATGATGATTATGGTTGCTTGACAGCACAAACTTGAGGAGGGGGTCATTTTAAAGCTCCCAATCTATTGTCGATTGAAGTTAGCTGTCTCCCTTGGTTTATAGACGCTGCATTTTGCACCTAGCTAGGCCTAGTGGGTGTAATCACTATTGGAGTAACAATTGTCTACTATGTCGGGGAGTGGCAGACATGTTATACAAATATAGATAAAAATACATTTAATTTTTTTTTTTTTTTCCAGTATCTGTTTCTCGCTCTGTGCATGCTTGCTAAGTGTATTGAGATAAATATAACATTTGAAAGCACAGTACTATTAGATGTGGTTATAGCTCATTTAGTGACTCCCTGGATATAAACTATAAGGTGAGAAGGTCCTTGTCTTATTCAGAACAGGAAAGACAATGGAAAGTCTTTCTAGAAATATTCAGATATTTGTGTGTATATATAATTCCTGGACCATACTGAAGAAAACCAACAAACTCTTGTGATTCCTAAGCAAGCCCGTCCCTACCCCCCATTTTTGGTATTATGCGGGATGAACCCTGAACGGGGCATATAGGGGTGGTCTTACCATTCAGGCATGAATTTACCATCCATAGTTGGTAGGTGCAGGTTAGGTTAAGATACGTAACACCCTGCACCCTAATAATCTGCTGTTTCTTTTTGCTTGTAATGAATTATGACTTATACGATTGTATTTACACTAAAAGTAACAATTTGTTTTAATCCTCTCCTTTTCATCTGTTTTCAGGTATGGCCTCACAAGTCTTGGTGTACCCACCATATGTTTATCAAACTCAGTCAAGTGCCTTTTGTAGTGTGAAGAAACTGAAAGTAGAACCAAGCAGTTGTGTGTACAGTAAGAGGAGCTATCCACGCACCGACCTGAATGCTAGAAACCTTGGATTTGCACATCCATCCAACAAGAGTAGGGCTCCTTTCCAGGCAAAGAATCTATCTGACAGACCTCGCCAGCAGACTGCTGCATCCCAGACCAGCGCAGTCACATCAAAAACCAACACAGGTGCTCCAGGGGACCCAGCAGCGCAGGCGCAGCCAGATCCAGAAGAGACACCAACTGTCGGGACACCGGATAGTGCTTCGGATTTGCTGGACACGCATCAGCGATGTGGATTGAAGCGTAAGAGTTTAGGGTTGGAGAACCAGGGTGGCACCATGCAGATCGTAGACGAATTGCCCGTGTTGCCTGCTATGCTGCCTGGCAACGCTGCAAACCCAGTAACTGTCGTGGCAACTACAGGTGCTTCAAAGCAGAATGGGGCTAGCGTGGATGGAGACTATCAGTTGGTACAGCATGAAGTCTTGTGCTCGGTTAAAAATACTTACGAAGTACTTGATTTTTTGGGTCGAGGAACCTTTGGACAGGTAGTCAAGTGCTGGAAAAGAGGGACGAATGAAGTCGTGGCAGTGAAAATTCTAAAGAACCATCCTTCTTATGCACGCCAAGGTCAGATTGAGGTGGGCATCCTTGCCAGGCTGAGCAGCGAGAACGCGGATGAGAATAACTTTGTGCGTGCATTTGAATGCTTTCAGCACCGGAATCACACCTGCTTGGTTTTCGAGATGTTGGAACAGAACTTATATGACTTCTTAAAGCAAAACAAATTTAGCCCTCTGCCCCTGAAAGTTATTAGGGCCATCTTGCAGCAGGTAGCTACTGCACTGAAAAAGCTTAAGAGTCTTGGTTTAATTCACGCTGACCTCAAACCAGAAAACATAATGCTGGTGGATCCTGTTAGACAACCATACAGGGTGAAAGTAATAGACTTCGGCTCTGCTAGCCATATATCAAAGACTGTTTGTTCGACCTATTTGCAGTCTCGCTACTACAGGTAATGCTTATTTATTTATTTAATGTAGTCAGTACATGCTACATGTACTTAAATGTTTTAAATACATTCCGTTGCTGATGATTTTTTCCCCCTGACGGTCTCCCTTCCCCTATCTCCTTTCCTACGCCCTTTCCCCTATGTTCTATAAAGTAATGGGAATTTGATAATCCTTTGTTGGCTACACAATGAGGGGGATTTTCAAATGCTTTCGCCGGTGGCTCTGTCTAATGGACGCCCAACAGTGCAATTCAATTGTTGCTCCATTCGGGCGCTATATGCATCGGCATTTCTGCTTGCATAAACCTGAGGTGGTTTGGATTCCACAAACGGGAGTTTGAGCGTCCTAACCAGAACTTTAGCCGCTTTATGCGGGTTATCCTGTCTATTTGGACACGGCATGCGCAGTAAAGCATGGTCGACCAAGAACAATTGCATAAAGCCCCCCGATCTCCCGTCACTTTATACAGGAGGTAAGGCGCAATAAAACAATTGAATCAACCCTAAATGTGTTTGTGTTTATAAAAAGCTCTTGTTGACTTTATGACCTATTATATCCCTGTAGTGCTAAGGTGCATACACACAGTACGATAAAAATGCACGATATGAACGATATCGACCATATAATTTTAGTTAAGATCGTTAATTTTTTGGTGCCCAACGACCAGTAATGCGCAGGCACGTATGGTCGATAACGATACGACCATCACCTATGCATGCAGGCCAACCTGGTCGAGATCCACCAGCTTACATGGGTCACTGGCCCGTCGTTGGTGAGTTGGTGGTGTGCTGGATGAATGAATAACTATAATCCAACATACCAGGAAGGTGCAGGGCGATCAGCCAGCGATATCGATATCGCTGACTGATCGTATTGTGTGTACGCACAATTACCTTATATATTTCTTGATACAGATGTTTATTTTATCCTGTTTCACACCAAGAGCTATGACAGTCTTGAAAGCATTGTATTTGCCATTAGACACTCTTTGGCTGCTGGTTTTATTCTTGTAATATAAAATAACTTTTATGCTCTTTAAAGAGAAACTATGTATATATAGAACTCTAGACTACCTGTCCAGTTAGGTTAGGCCATGTTCGAGTCTCAAACAGTGATCTAGAATACTTAGGGCTTTAAAAGCCGCTGCTTCCCGGCGACTTGCAGGTGAAAATTTTAAAACTGCACCCGCAGCCAGTGTATTAACTTTCTTTTATAATCGCTGCTGTTCCTGTCATACTTCTTTTTTAAATAGTCTGAATTGCAGCAACTTGAAGCAAGATTGGAATTCGATTAATTTATCTTAATCTCCATGATTAAGAAACTGCCAGTGATAACTAGGATATAAATACAGTGTTTAATAGTGAGCAACAATTTGCTTGTTAGATGAAAAGAAAAAAACTGAAAACATTGGGACTTGTAGCTCAGGAAAAATTCAGCGTCAAAACAGCAAGTTGGACAATGGGACCAAAATAAAGGATCCTATGTCAGCCGGGACGTCTTTGTGGTTTCGGCATTTAAACTCGTTCCTGCGGCTTGGGTCACGTGATCTGAGTCAAAGCCCTCCACCCATGCGCGTGTTGGCAGAGGACGGAGAGGGGCGAGGATGGTACTGTGAGTGAGGGTACTCACTAGCAGCTCTGCTCAATGTGTCATACGTCATGTAATGAGTATTTGCCACGACAGTAGCTTGACATTTGGCAATGTATAAATCATTAATCTATGCTTGAAGATAAAAGATAAGGATATGCAAACACCCCCACCATGTATCAGAGTGAATTGTGTTTATAGAATGACAAATCCCCACACATCATCTCTTCATGCGATTACAGCTTTAAAGTAAATAGTTCATCATAATGTGATGCGAATCGTGTCGTACATAAGGGAAACTGAAGGGGCCACATGCACTTAGTTCAAAAGAATTGGAAAAAATGTGTTTATTTTTAGTGAGAGTCTTAGAAGTTTAAGGTTGCTTCCCAGAAGATGTAATGTGAGCCAAGAACTTGAAAATTCCGCTTTCTACGCTTAACTTTACACAGTACTAGATGAAAGCGGCTTTTCTAGCTGAAAACTGCAGGGCATGAAATCATTATAGATGTAGAGAATTATATTTGACTTGTTTCTTTATTTTCAGCACAAAACCTCTATCTTACAGACGTGACGCGTCCTCCTGTACAGATGTGTCTTCATAAATCTAGCCTGTATACGTCACGCAGCGCGACTTGCCCTGGCGTGAGTGAGACGCCAAGTCCCGTGCAACTCTGCTAGTGCTGAGCATCATTTTTGGGCGAAAATGCATCTAAGTCGCAAAGCGATTGAACTAGGAAGCACCAGGAGACTGTGCTCATTGATTTGATATGCGGCACTTGTATATCTGTGTCTGTATATGGACCACAACGGAACTTGGAATGATAAAAGCTGCGGCCGCTACATTCCAACACTTGGGATACAGATTCAGCGACTCTGGCACACAATTATATAAGTGTTGCTTATCGAATGAATCGGCACAGTCTGCTGGTGCGTTCTGCTCGCATTGCATTGCCACTTAGGCGCATTTTCAGCAAAAGAAGACGCCCAGCGCCTGCAGAGTCTCGCAGCACCTGGCTCGCCAAGAGGAACTTTCTGGCGTGACTGCAGCAAAGATGTATAGAGACACATCTGTAGCTCACACTTAGGTGTTTTTTATACAAAGGTGTTCCCATGTTACTCATGTTACAGATTGGTATGTCACCTACCCTGAGAAAATTGTTAATTTGTTAAGGCCCGATGAATCATCATTGCAAACGAAGAAAGAGGGTCAGATTTCCCTAAGTAACTACTGCTGTAATCTGTGGCTGATTATAACTAGATCGGCCTCACTGTGTCATGTTCCCAATTCCAAATCCCATCCGAGATTTAGTCACAGTCACAGAAAGTAATTTGTGAGTAATGAGTGACCATAACCAAGGACCACCGTACGCTTAGTACATTATGCGTCAGAATTCTGTATTCCTTATTAATAAGATAATGTCAGCTAGTCTTAAGCCTACTTCCCGTTATGTGACCAGCAGCACTTTTCTGTCTGACCTACTTTCCAGATGCTGACGGACCTTAAGAATGTTATGGAGTCATGTCCCTTGTATATTTAGTGTATTCGTGGTTCTGCATTGTTAATTAGAGCATTGTTTATGGTTCTATTAATTAATACGTGTAATTCTACACTGCTCTGTTCAGAAAAAATGCTTCCAGTGCAACTTGCAGTATACTTTTTTTATTGGCTTGGAGACACCTAGACACTGGCACTAAGGTTACAAGTAGCTGATACAGGGTACTCGTACTGGCGCCTGCAGCAAGTGTTCCATTGTGATGCAGAGCCACACCTTTACCACTGAGCTGTTTCCTTGGGCCTGTGGGTTTGCTTTAGCTGTTCACAGTAATACCTGTTTCAGACTAGCAGCTAAATCCCTGGTTATTGCATGTGAACGGGTCCGTAAAAAAACCCCGGCATTTCAACCTAGGTAGTTACAAGGGTTGAACCCAGGATCTACCCAGGTCGTGGTGCAGTGTAAACTTCTAAGCCGGATTCTCCAACCTGGGACCCACTTATAGCATAGCGCCGGCACTGCACCCGTGTGCAGTGGCGTGACCGACCAGGGAATGAGCCGCCTGTCTGAAAGGGATCTGAACTGGTCGCATCCGGGTTGGACCCGCGTTCAAAATCCTGGGTGTGACCCAGTATTTTGATCTGAAAGGGGTATCTGTAAACCACTGCTGTAACTGGTTTATCACATTGGTTCATATGTACATAGAAAACCGTCCAGAATGCTCCTTTTCCACACTTTAAGCCACAATGAATCTGTTTTGAATTAAAAATATTGAACAAATAAGTAAGTTCAACTGGGAATGAGGAGGCAATATTCTTACATGCACTCTATCTACAGGCAGCACAAAGGTATATAGGAGTTTTGTATCCTGCATATACTGTAGTTGTTGCAATAAGGCAGGAACACATTTCAGATTTTGGAAACTAGTGTGTGATGTGAAGCAGGGTTTTGCTCAAGCCTCACACGCACAAATGTTATTCTATCACTTTGAACTACACATCACTGCGATGTAGCAGCATTGCTTAAAATAGGCCCACGAGCCTGGCCAAAGCATGTTGACTACTATAGATGGTGAGGCTGTCTGACTGAAAAAAGACAGAAGTACTTTGCTAAGTGGGTTCGTTTGCTGAAGGTCAGCATGATCTAAAGTGAGCTGCTCCAGTACATGGGGGCCCGGCTTTGGTGTGCTGTGCGAGTCCCTAGACCAGAACCAAGCTGTATTGTGCAGTTAGTGTGGCACATGGCAGTTTCTAGCTACATGTGAATGCCGGTAATCATCCGTGCCCAACAGAATAGCTCCATGCGCCCTTAAAGACATCAGGAAACATTTGTAAAAGTTGATTTTGATAAGTAAATGACCTTCTGTCTGGTCAGGAGCTCTCATCTACATTAGCATAATTGTGATCTATTAAAGCCTTCAGTGTATCGTGTAGGCTCTTAATATAGACTAGTACTAAACTGGGGTGTGTCATTGTCTGATAATAAGATATAAGGTGCGTACACACAACTATTTTTTGAATGCTTTAACTATAACGTTATCGTGAAATCGTTTGTAAAATCGTTCATCTTTTTAAGCTGAACGATAATCGTTCATGCGCGTTCACGTTTGTAGTTCATCATCCATTCTGACTGTCCAACAAACGCTTTTCGTTCAGAAAATCGTTCATGTTGTGCAGAATGAACGATTTCCATTCACTGTATGCATGATTAAAAAATCGTTCATCGTTTTTGAAAATCATTAACGATTTTTAGTGAACGATTTTCATCACTTTTTCAAGGGAAAATCTGAACGAAAATCGTTCACTAAAATCGTTGGTTACTAGCATCGTTGTGTGTGTATGCACCTATAGAATGTAGATGCCAATGATAACCTGTTGATATCATTTCAGCAGCGTACTGGATGTATTAAGCCCCCCGTGTCTGTCTGCTGGCTGCTTGTATTCCATCCAAGGGCCTGATTCAGGGCTGGGCGGTATTCCACAACTACAGGGAAGCGAGTGTACAAAACCATCCAACTAAAGTGCAAATGGAGCAGGAGGTGTCTGTCAGGAACAGACCTCTCCTGCGTGCATCTGCGCTCCGAGTGCAATGTCCGCAGAAGCTGCCTCACCATTGCGACCGATGCTTTGTCCAGGCTGTGTAAGCTGGAACTACGTAACTGGGCAGCCAGGTCCAGGAAGTCTGTGTCCAACAACGCAGATCCCACGCTGAACACGCTCCCGTTGTGTATAGCGGTCCTTCTGTCCGCCCCCAAAACGCTGCAGCATGTCGATCATGATGCGACTGAGGGCGATCTGCGAGCGAAAACACAGGGCATGTTCTGCGCATGCGTAGACCCCCCATCAGTCGGAGATGTAGGCGAACCATCGGTCTTAATATGTGTACAGAAACATTTCCATACTGTAAACTGCTTGTGCCGAGACGTGCCACTTTGTTGTCTCCTCTGTAAACTGTAAGAAGCACATGTAATAAGTTAAAAACATACATTTTATTGCATTTGGGTAAATTAGACTTCACATTTTCCAGTGCTTTAGTCACACTCCACAAATATATACTGCCAGACGTTTGTTTCGCTGTTTAATTTGGCTGAAATTCAGAACACGACCGTTAGAAGAAAAAAAAGAGTCCATTGCCTAATGTTTCCTGCAATCTGAGCCGCTTGTGTTGTAATAGATGAGCTTGAAACATTTCTGTATATTAGTGTTGTCTAGAGGAATGTTTGGAATCTGTTGTGCCTGTAAAAGGCCTGTACCTAGGCTTCTTACATCAGACACTGAACTGCTCATTAACCGCTAAGCTCCTGGAAATGTACAAGCTTAATGCTGACAACTGACTAGCCGCACGCACCAGTATGGGTGTACTCGTGTGTGGATTTCTGTGTTGTGCTGTTTTTATACCTCCAATCTATAGGCTGGTATTGTATTGTATTGTATTGTCTGGTAAGTTTTGTAGTTTTAATGCTTGTAAAGAGGATGTCGACTGCAGTGTATTGCTTTAACTTGTATACTAGCTGTATATTATGTGTTGCACACTCAATGCTGACATTTTTCTTTAAGAATCCATCCCACATCCCAAGTCATTGCCCACTTAACACTTCACTTTCATTTTTACTGGATTTTATGTTATGTTTTTACACTCAAATGAATGCTAGCATCTGTTAACAAAAGAGCCAATGTACGTTGTTATAAAACGCCCATTCATCAGTTTCATGTATAAAGTATAAGTACATTAGCCATTACCTGGAGAATATTCATTTTATGGATTCACTTCAATGGGCGGAATTCAATTGATTCCAGCCCCTTTCGCGCCCGACGGATCTATTCAATTCTTGCTCCTGTCGGGCACGATCAGCTGACAGCGCTACATTACAGCTCGCAGCCCCAGGGGGATGAGAGCTGAAATGTGCGGAAAGTGACATGTTTGGGCACCCAAACATCACTTTTCGCGATCGCGCCCAGCACTTTGGTTGGGTTTAGCTGCTTTACGCGGCTAAACCCGACCACTTTGGGCGCGATCAGCACGAAAATCTAGAACAATTGCATAGCGGCCCGCGAACTCCTGTCACTTTAGACGGGAGATGCGGGCCGCGAAAACAATTGAATTCCGCCCTATATGTTTTTATGTATGAGTAAAGCTGCGTACACACACAACGACTTAGTAAATGAACTATTTTAGTAAACAATTTTCGTTAATTTTTTTCAAAGGAAAAATGAACGAAAATCGTTTACTAAAATCGTTCATTTACTAAATGTAATGAACGAATTTTTTTGAACTACAAACGATCTGACTGAACTACAAACGTGAACGCGCATGACCGATAATCGTTCATCGTTTTAACTCAGAAAGTAAACGATTTTTTCAACGATTGAACGATAAACGATATCGGTTTTGATAATCGTTCAAAAAATCGTTGTGTGTATGCACCTTAAAGCTGCATACACACACGATTTTGTTACCAACGATTTTATGAACGATTTTCTGTCAAATTTTTTAAAATGTAATGAACGATTTATTTGAGCTACAAACGGTTTTTGCATATTCCCTTAATGAAAATCGTTGAGTTGACAAGTCTGACTGAACTACAAACGTGAACGCGCATGACCGATAATCGTTCATCGTTTGACTCAGAAAGTGAATGATTTTTTTCAAACGATTATCGTTAAACGATATCTTTTAACGATAATCGTTCAAAAAATCGTTGTGTGTGTGTATGCAGCTTTAGACTTAACTGCAGCTCCTTTTATTTCTGGCCATTTTCTGTCCTAAGGTTTAGCTGTGGCCCATCCCTTCCCAGTACTTGCCTATTCCCAATAACCAGATGGCATGTACCAGACAGACCAGCCATCACACAGCTCTAATGCTTACACCAACACTTCCCAGTACTTGCCTATTCCCAATAACCAGATGGAATGTACCAGACAGACCAGCCATCACACAGCTCTAATGCTTATACCAACCCTTCCCAGTACATGCCTATTCCCAATAACCAGATGGCATGTACCAGACAGACCAGCCATCACACAGCTCTAATGCTTATACCAACCCTTCCCAGTACATGCCTATTCCCAATAACCAGATGGCATGTACCAGACAGACCAGCCATCACACAGCTCTAATGCTTATACCAACCCTTCCCAGTACTTGCCTATTCCCAATAACCAGATGGCATGTACCAGTCAGACCAGCCATCACACAGCTCTAATGCTTACACCAACCCTTCCATGGACTTTGACTTGCAGCTCTGTGATGCTGCCCAGATGTTTCTCTCTACACAGCAAGCTCTACGCGCTGCTCAGTTTTATAATGTGCTAGCACATTATTTATTAATCTCTATGTATGTAGTGCCAACATATGAGGCAGTCTTGCCCTCGGTGGTGCTTCCAGTCTCTACCACACTAACACTAATCTACCAGTAATGTTTTTGTTGTGGACGCAAGCCCACACAAACACGGGGAAGAACATATACGTATTACAGGCAGGAAGTGGCCTTAGCAATGCTAAACACTGTGCCGCCCACATAATATAGAGTCACAGGCAACCTACTGAGATGCGATTGTCTGCTTCCATGAAATGGCTGGTAAACAGATTATTGCCAAGATCCACATTGTTCACACTGCATTTTTATTTTTGTGTTTTTAACTTTTTAACAAATGCCTGATCACACTGCCGTGTTACGGGTTGGTGTGTGTGTATATATAAAGTGGAAATAAAAATTAAAAGGAATTGTCTCCTTTCTGGCATTTTACACATTTTATTTTCTTCTATCTTAGAATCTGAGTAGATTTTTTTGGGGCATTCTTACCACCGAGCAGCACAAAGTAAACTGCACAATTTTGAACAAAACCTGTTGTGTTGCTTTTCATCAATTACAGAGAGCAGGTAATAATAATTGATTACATAATGATTGGCGCCTCTTGTTTTATTACTTGGTAGAAGCCCCGTCGGCTGCTGTTGCAGCTGTAATTGGAGAAGTCTCTGGCAGTTTGCCACATCTAGACCATTACGTCTCGCCTATTCTTTGCGGCATTGTACTCGTCTCATCAGGTTGAATGTGGCCAATGTTGTGAATAGTCATTTTTAAAAATCCACCGATTCTTGATGTGATTGGGTCCCAGGCTCCCTCTGGGCCACTGCATGATATTGGTTTGTTTGTATTTAAGCCACTCCATGTCGGTTTTGCTGTGTGCTTTGTTTCATTCTCCTGTAGGGATATAATGGTCCTCCCAAGTCCTTGGTCTGTAGATGCAACAGGCTGTGTTCTCAGTTTTGTCTATATCTTTCGTCATACATGTTTTTACTTTTATTTGTTTACTAAGTGTCTCCAGTCCCCGAAGCAGTCACAGCTCAGTGGAGCTATGCATCATTGTAGGGATAGTGCCCCAGGGATGAGCTACAGTTTTGGGCTTGCACCTAACATTGACACCAAAAGTTGACTCACCCACTTGTTATAAGGCCCTTCTCTGTGCTTTCTGTCACATGTATTGGGATTTCATGTAGTTTCTTCAACTATTATAGTGTCCATTCTAGCACCCTGCACCTGTCACAACCCGTGTAGTTCCTCTTTCCTGCCTGGGGAGTCGCTCTCTGCTCTGGTACTTCTAGCACACTCTGGTCTGTATCTCAGCAGTTTGTTGAATTAGCGAAGTGTGCTAGAAGCACCAGAGCAGAGAACGACAATCCAGGCAGGAAAGAAGAACTACACGGGCTGTGACAGGTGCAGGGTGCTAGAATGAGCACTATATTCTGCTACCTCCCTTAAAATGCAGGTCAGAGGAGTGCCTGGGCTATTGTATATCCATCTTTCCATAAAAAATTACCTTTCTAGCACAAACCCTTCCACTGTTTTGGAGGATGGCCTGTTGTTCTAGACTGTTAAGCTGGGTACACACTGGATCGGCCGGCAATCTGTCCGATGTTCAGGGTGCTTTGCCTTAACCCTGGACATCACATGATTACCCGATTTAATGAACGGCGGAACGCTTACTTGTTCCATCCTTCATTAATATGTATGGTGCCGCATGCGTTATCAGCTGTGCAGCACGGCCAGTCACACAATATCGCATGCAACCGCGCGCGAATTGGGCATTTACACTGCACGATATGCCCAATTTGTCGTTCCGATTTGGCCAAATCGGGCCGATTTATTGCTCCAGTGTGTATCCGGCTTTATAGTTATGCCATATTATCTCCTTTTCTCTGTTATAAACTTGGCAGTGATACTTGCGTAATCAAATATTATTTGTACAGATGTGTCCTCATACGCCTAGCGTTTTTGTGCCCCATTTCGTGTCCTAGATGCTCTGCCACGGTTAGCGAGTCCAGTCATTTTGTATCTTTTTCTTGGATGGTTCTTACTCGCACCATATTAGCTTATAGTGTCCTAGGTACTTGGGATTTTTATTTTTGTCATAAATGAATTAATATAAAGTCGTAGATTAAGCATAACGATACGTGGCAAAAGGCATGGTGCGGGTCAATCGCACAGAACCTCTCTCTCTTTTGTCTTTTCACCCAGATTAGCGAATGAGTCGCCCACAGGAGCTACATGAAATGCCAGCGTCTGTATTTGGTGTACCCTTGCAATGTACTTTGGTTGCATTAGTGATGCAAATAAGACACATTTTGTGAAAAAGTCTCTGGCGAGTTGCATGGCGCTGCTGAGTCGCAACGGCTACGGTGCACAAATGGGGCTATTTGGCTCGATATAAGGATAGGTGTATGAGGACACATCTGTAATTAATTAATTAGAGTCTTTCTAACATTAACGATGACCTTAGAAAGAAAACCAGCTTAGCGCATGCGGTTGGCTGTAGCTTTTGTCGCTAATGCCAAGTTGCGGATCTGCTTAAATCATAACAAAGTGGTTTCCATGCCTGTGAACTTGGCACATTTATGCCGCACTTTGCATGCCGGTTACTTGTGAAAGGATGTCCTATGATTGAGCCAATGGCACGGTACTGATTATTCCCCCTTTCCATTCCTTATACACCTCTTTGGATGTAGCTCGCGCACCCTGACATTTTGGAACAGAACAATTTTCTTTTTTAATTTTTCTTCTGTTCCTCTTCTTGGAAGATCTTCTCTCTCTCTCTCTCTGCTGCCAATGTTATAATCTTATCTGCCTGTTTGTACAATTGCCATAAATGAATATTTTACATACATGAAATATTTGTCATGAACTATGTGGCTTTAATGGTATTTAACCAGTGTATGTTCTGTGTGACTTCATTCATCTTAAAGCCTCCACACAAGACCTGTCTCTGCATTATCTCCGTTACTATCTGTCCCTAGAACATTTTACATTGAGTAGTGTATAACACCGTGGTTTCAGGGAAGTCTATGGGAGTTCATGCTAAATTTATCAAAGGACAATTATGTACACCCCTGTAATTCTATCAAGTAGATAAGATGTGGTAATAGAACTAACCTAGAACTGTTACAATGTATGGAAGAGTTATTTCTACTTCAGGGTCCATAGGGTATCCACAGGATACCTTGGGGTATAGGTGTGACGTCAGTCGCAGGGCACCAAAGAGTTAAGCTTTCAGCCTCCCAGGATGCACTAGGTCCCCCTCCTATACCCCGCCCCCGGGCCAAGGCACCTCAGTTTAGTTTGGTGCCCGGCCGGAGTCGGGTGCACCTGTTGGAGTGGGGGCTAGAAGAGCCCCTGAAGCTTTTTCTTCATGCAGCTGTGGCTGCACATCTGGATGAACAGCATGGACTGTCAGTCCTGACGTCCATGCTGTCTTCCCTACACCCCGCCGGTACCAGAACGCCGGTACTGATCCGGGGATGCTGGTGGGCGTCTGGGGTCACAGCTAGCGGTGACCCCAGATGCTCCGGACCATGGCCGGATTCAAGGGGGACAGAGGTAAGCAGCGGGGTCCCGCGGTGGGTCCCCGCTGATCACATGGTCCTAAGTCCCCAGGCAGGGGGCTCCCTGGGGACTGGCTGCAGCGTGGAGCCAGGCGACCAACCTGTGCTTCCACTACCCCCTGGGACAGCGGACCGCAGCAGAGCGGTAGCGCTGCGGCGTCCCAGGGGTTAAATGCATGCCAGGGGAGCGCGCCTTCCCTGTCTCACAGCCGGCGCCTCCCCCGCTGCACACAGCCCTCTCTGCATGCTGCCGACTGGTCCTGTGGCAGTGCTCCTCCCCCAGGCCAGCCTCCTCTCTGCTCCTCGGCGGCCATCTTCTCCAGAACGCATGGTGAACGCTGCTGGAAGCGCTGGACGGAAGCATCGTGGTCTGGGTCCCCCCGCATACCTCTCCTCCGCTGTGGCTCAGGTCTGTGTATGCAGCGCTGTGTCCTACCAGGCCCTGTGTCTGTGTAGTTGAGTGATCAGCGCTGTTAGTGCAGGAATTGTTATTTCTCTGCATTGTATGTGACTGTGCTAGCGCTGCCTGTAACTTTTCTTCTCTAAACTGTCAGCTTTATTACTGTCCCTGTTCTTCTGCTAAAGCCCTTGCGGTGCGGTGCTGCAGGGTGGTCTCTCGCCTATTTAATACTTAATTGGTGAGAGAGGTCACATACGTGGTGCCATCATGTCTGAAAGTGATTTTCCCCTCCGGCTACAGTGTACCACGTGCAAAGTACCGTTAGCGGAGGGGGAGGGTAGCGCGGAGGGCCTTTGCCGGCAGTGTTTGTCCATGGCGCAGCCTATTACGGTTACAGCACCGGTACAGGAGCCGCCCTGGGCTTGTTTCGCTCAGGCGTTAACAGCTTTAGTGGGCCAGTTAGCTCCGCAGCCCGCGTTTACTCCGATGGGTTTATCCCAGCAGTCTGTGGTGTCGTCACCCATGCAGGGGTTCCCACAACAATTGGTGGTACCCCACAGTCTCCCTATTTCCCCGCTCCCGGGTTCTCAGGAGCCAGCGTGGGTTAACTCCCTGACGAGTTCTGTACAGCACTTGTCGGATGTGTTGCAAGGGGAGTCTGTGATGCGGCCTCATAAAAGGCCGGTGGCGTCTCTGTCCGCTCCTTATGAGGATGACGAAGGGACGTCTGATGATGGGGAGATTCTGGATCCTTACGATCAGGAACCTCTCCATACTAAGGACGCTGATGCTAAGTCCAAAGTATATATTCCTGGACTTATTCGGGCGGTCCGCACAGCCTTGGTGATTGAGGACGAAGTTCCCCCAGCGGCTAAATCTAAGTATGCCTTTTTCAAAGAGGTGAAGGGCGATGCCACAGTCTTTCCTCTTTCGGGTCAGTTGGTGGACCATTTAGAGGAGGCGTGGAAACAACCTGGCAAAAGATACCAGCCGCAGAGACGCATGGCGGTGGCTTATCCGTTCGCGGATAATTATTTTGCTAAGTGGGAATCCCCTCCACAGGTGGATTCTCACGTGACCCGTCTTGTCCGTAGTGCCACATTGCCGATGCCATCCATGTCCTCCCTTAAGGATGCTACGGACCGCAAGGTAGAAATCTGCCTGAAGTCCGCTTATTCCCTTGCAGGGGGGGCAGCACGGCCGGCTATGGCCATTTGCTGGGTTGCCAGAGCGATGGAGCGCTGGGCGGATTCATTAGAGGCTTCTTTTGAATCCGACTGTCCGGCCGAACAGGCGGAGTTGATTGGCAATCTCCGTGATTCGGCCACCTACATCAACGAGGCGGCTCTAGACATTAGTACTCTGGTGTCTAGAATTTCTTCAGCAGCGGTGGCTGCTCGTCGCACCTTGTGGCTGCGATCCTGGAAGGCGGACGCAGATTCCAAGAAAGGTCTGGAAGCGTTGCCGTTTACCGGAGAAGTTCTCTTCGGTCCGGATCTGGATAAGATTGTGGTCATGCTGGCGGCAGCCAAATCTGCTTGTCTCCCGTCGGCCGCTGCTCCTTCTGGTTCGGGACCATCGTCCTTTCGGTCATCTAGGGCCCAGGGCAGGCCCAAACCACAGTCGTTTCCTCGACAGGCTGGCCCTAAGAAATCGGTCAAGCCCCGGAAGCAGGCATGGAGTACCAGACGTCCGGCCCCCAAGCCAGATGACAAGCCTACGGCCTGACGGTCCGGGCCTCCCTTTGGGGGATCCCAGGGTGGGAGGCCGCCTGCTACAGTTCGCCCAGTGTTGGTCGACCACTACGACAGACACTTGGGTTCTGGAGGTGGTTTCCCACGGATACGCCCTCTCCTTCCGGCACAGACCCCCGGCTCGCTTCTTCACCACGGGTCTCCCATCAGACCGGAACAAGGCTACGGAGCTGCGGAAGGTATTGCACACTATGCTCCAGGCTGGAGTTATAGTGGCTGTTCCATTCTCCCAGAGGGGCCAGGGTTTCTATTCAAATCTATTTTTGGTACAGAAACCCAATGGGTCATATCGTCCGATTCTCAACCTCAAAGCACTTAACAAGTCTTTGCGGGTCCCGAAGTTTCGGATGGAGACCCTACGGTCCATCATTCTGGCGCTGGAACCTGGGGACTACTTGGTGTCATTGGACATACAGGACGCTTACCTGCATGTCCCTATTCTTTTGCGCCATCAACAGTTCCTCAGGTTTGCAATCCGCAGCGACCACTTCCAGTTTCGGGCGTTACCTTTTGGCCTGGCAACAGCACCACGTGTTTTCACCAAGGTGATGGCGGTCATGGCGGCTTCTCTGCGGCTGCAGGGAGTCCGCATGTTGCCGTATTTGGACGACCTGTTATTGGTGGCAGGATCTCCAGAGCTCCTGTTGCGCCACTTGGACCTGACCATTGCACTGCTGCAACGGCACGGCTGGCTAATCAACTGGCAGAAGTCCACTCTAATCCCGTCTCGGAGGATTCTGCATCTTGGAGCCTTATTGGACTCGGGACAGCAAAGGATCTTCGTGACGGAGGACAAGATCTCTGCTTTACAGTCAAGGGTGCGCAGTTGCCTGCACAGCCGCCGGGTGTCCTTACACTCGGCGATGAGGTTACTGGGCTCCATGGTGTCGGTGTTCGACATGGTGGAATACGCCCAGTTTCACTCCAGACCTCTGCAGAACCTGATCCTGTCCAAGTGGAACGGGCGGACTCAGTCTCTGAAGTCCCAGACGATTGTGCTCACCCAGGAGGTTCGCCTGTCCCTTGCGTGGTGGTTACAGACGACCCACCTCAACAAGGGACGTCCGTTCTGGGTTCCAAATTGGGTCCTGTTGACAACGGACGCCAGTCTTCGGGGCTGGGGAGCAGTTTCGGGTCCACACTTGTTCCAGGGCAGGTGGACGCCGACAGAAGCGGAGCTTCCAATAAATATCTTGGAACTCCGTGCGGTCTTCAATGCTCTCCAGCAGGCACAGCGGTTTCTCCAGGGTCGCCCGGTGCAGGTCCAGTCGGACAACGCTACCACCGTGGCCTACATAAACAGGCAAGGAGGAACTCGCAGTCGGGCGGCTCTCGTAGAGGTCTCTCGGATCCTGGTTTGGGCGGAGCGCAATCTTCCGGCCATATCAGCGGTCTTCATCCCGGGAGTGCTAAATTGGGAGGCGGACTTTCTAAGTCGCCAGGACGTTCATCCGGGGGAATGGTCCCTGCACCCGGACGTTTTTCAACTACTGGTGGACAGGTGGGGTCTTCCAGAAATCGACCTCATGGCGTCCCGGCACAACAACAAGTTGCCGGTGTACGGGTCTCGCACAAGAGACGAAGGGGCGTCTCTGGTGGATGCTCTGTCCGTCCGGTGGACGTTCCGGTTCGCATACCTGTTCCCTCCGGTCTCCCTTCTTCCACGGGTAATCCGGAAATTCAAACAGGAAGGAGGGACGCTCCTGTTGATAGCTCCCGCGTGGCCCAGACGGCACTGGTTCTCAGACCTTCAGGGTCTGTCCGTGGACAGTCCTCTGCGGTTGCCACTACGACCGGACCTTCTGTCTCAGGGTCCTTGCCTTCACCCGGACCTGACTCGGCTGTCTTTGATGGCGTGGCTGTTGAGACGGCCATGCTGAGGTCCCGGGGGTTTTCCAGCTCTGTGGTGCGTACCATGTTACGAGCTCGGAAACCGTCTTCCGCGAGGATATACCATCGCGTGTGGCATACGTTCTTCCAGTGGTGTCGACCGAGAGGTTATGCACCGCGGGAGTTTCGTCTGTCTCGGATTCTCGCCTTCCTGCAAGCGGGACTAGATCATGGGCTTCGCCTTGCTTCTTTGAAGGTACAGGTTTCGGCCCTATCTGTCTGGTTTCACCGTAGGATTGCTACAATCCCGGATGTGCGCACCTTTATGCAGGGTGTTCTCCGCATTCAGCCGCCCTTTGTTCCACCTGTGGCGCCTTGGGATTTGGCTGTGGTCCTGAGGGCTCCAAGGACCGCCGTTTGAACCACTGGGCTCAGTGGATCTTAAATGGCTAACAGCTAAGACTGTTTTCCTTCTGGCCATTGCTTCTGCCAGACGTGTTTCTGAGTTAGGGGCTCTTTCTTGTAGACCCCCTTTCTTGTTTTTTTATGGGAACAGGGCAGTGCTCCGCACTCGGCCCGAGTTTCTTCCCAAAGTTGTTTCCCAGTTTCATGTTAACGAGGAAATAGTTGTTCCGGCCTTTAACTCACCGGGTCTTTCCGTGGGTGAGGCCTCTTTGGATGTTGTGCGGGCCTTAAGGACTTATGTTGACCGCACTTCTTCGTTTAGGAAGTCGGACGCTTTGTTTGTCCTCTATGGCTTCCGTAAAAAGGGTTGGCCTGCTTCAAAGCAAACTTTGGCAGCCTGGATCCGTATGGCTATTTCTGAAGCTTATCTTCATGAAGGCCTACCGGTCCCTCCTTCTCTGAAGGCTCATTCCGCTAGGTCTGTGGGTCCTTCGTGGGCAGCTCGACGTGGTGCCTCGGCAGTTCAGATCTGCAAGGCTGCTACGTGGTCTTCTGTCCATACCTTCGTGAGGTATTACAGGTTTGACACCTTCGCCTCTCAGGATGCTTCCTTCGGGCAGCGGATTCTCCTTTCTGCACAGGAGCGTCCCCACCCTTAAAGGATACTGCTTTGGGACATCCCCAAGGTATCCTGTGGATACCCTATGGACCCTGAAGTAGAAAATATGAGATATGGAAAGAACTTACCCTTGTTATCTCTATTTCTACGAAGTCCATAGGGTTCCACAGGACTCCCGCCCTGTCGCACCTGTGCTGCAGATGGGCTTTGCTCTGGTCACTGGTTTTTCCGTCTCCCTCTGGTGAGAATGTGATTCTTGTATGTGTCCAGATCTTTGTTCTCTCTCTTCCTTCTCCTCCTCCGGCCTATGGCTTGGTAACTAACTGAGGTGCCTTGGCCCGGGGGCGGGGTATAGGAGGGGGACCTAGTGCATCCTGGGAGGCTGAAAGCTTAACTCTTTGGTGCCCTGCGACTGACGTCACACCTATACCCCAAGGTATCCTGTGGAACCCTATGGACTTCGTAGAAATAGAGATAACAAGGGTAAGTTCTTACCATATCTCATATTATTTTGTAAAGAAGAAAAGCACAGGTAAATCCATGGGTATGCAGTCATAATGTCGACATCAGAATATCTACAGTGACTAGCGTTCAGGGCAGGGCGCCGGACTGTAGAAAGGGCACTCTAGGATACATCCGAAAAGGAGGCGTGTCCACCAGAAAAGGGGTGTGTATTCAGGGCGCGCCCCCTTTTCCTCACTCTTGGGGGCGTGCACAGCCCTCACAGAAATGCCGGGCCGCCCCTAAGCTTTTCCCTCTCTGTAAATAGATGCCGTGTGCATGCAAACAGCATCTATTCATCAGCGGTGATTGCTGCAGCTTCAAGTTTTAGCAGGGTCCGCCAAAAGGAAATCGGGCAGGACACGGCTCCCCGGTAAAACAGCCTAGCGAGAACGCTCGTGATGATGATGTCGACATTTGGAAAATGTAAACATAGACAAAATGTTGACATGTGAACATAGGGGTATTGTCTAGGTAATGGTTTAGGGCTAACATTAGGCAGAGCCGTAACTGGACTTAAATGCGCCCTTTTTCTGCCTCTCTTACACGTGACATCATTACGTGGCACGGAGGGGCAGGGCCGGCAGCACCGCTAAGTACAACGCTGATTGGTGAGTCCTCAGCTGCACGGTGCCTGTCTGGAGAGTGTAAAGGACACGCAGGTGATGGCGCAGCACTGATCCTGGCTGCAGGGTGCTATTCCAGGTACCCTGCTAGCTAGAAGCAAAGGCTGTGGGGTGTACCTGAAAACTGGCTTGTCGACATTTCATCAGTGTCGAAATTATGAACTTGTCAACATGTTCTCTGCTGACTATGAATATCGACATGGTCACTGTGGATGTAATGTCAAATTGAATCCATAGTATTATGCAGCCTAGATGAGAAATCTGCATTTGCTTTTTTGTCCAGTATATTTCTACTGGGTTGGGTACGGGATACCGGCGGTCAGAATCCCGATGCCAGCATTCCGACAGGGTTAGGATACCGACACCTGTCGGTCAGTATCCTAGCCCTCCCCGGTGCCTAAACCTAACGTCGTCCCCCCCCCGCACCCTAAATCTAGCCCTCCCCCTTACTCCGTAAACCTTCTACTTCGAAATGCTGACGATCGTAATGCCGACGCCAGTATCCTGACAGGTGTCGGGATTGCAGCGCCGGCATTCTGACCGCCGGAATCCCAGAGGTCGGCATTATGACCGCATCCTGTGTCTACTTTTAAAATAGCTTTAAAATAACAAGTAGGAATGAACCATTAAACTTTTGTCCTAATTGATAAACTTTTACAGATACTTTTGTAACTTGTGGCCACACGCCTGTTGCCGGCCCACTCTGAAGGCTTTATCCAATCCATTGGTATGTACAGACCTAACTGGCCAATATTCTCCAAGCATGGCATCAATGCATACACCATTTAAGTTTGTGGTCCAGTTTTTTATTTATTTAACATCTGAATAACCAGCTTTAGCATTGGGATCAGTGACCTCTGTTTGTAGCAAAAAGATCAGCGTTCCGCGGAGAACGCACTGGGGGGATAACGGAACACACAGAGGGTAAAGGCACCAGTGTGAGAAGGCTCTGGTACTGCTGAGGTGCACAGTTCTGCTAAGGGGACATGGGGAATGTAGAAGACATAACTAGAGCAATCACTACATAATAAAAACAGCCTTTAAAAATTCAAAAGGCTTACTACAAGAAGGACACACCCAGCACAGTGATCAAAGCAGGGAGTTACTGTAACCATGTTCTCATTGAATCAGTCCAAATAGGCTTGTGACTTCCCTTTCCTGGTGACCCAAGTTGTAATTGTAAACCTTTTAAAGTGATCTAATGTATCTTTATATGCCCCACACAGCATAGATTAAAAATGCATGAATCAAATGTGATTCATCCCTTGTGCATCCCTTTGTCAGAATGAGTCCTCGGTGGAGACGGAACTAGTTTGTTTTGATGCAGAGCCCACTTGCTATATCCACGTTGATTCCTCTAAAAAAGGGTCTGTGTAACTCAGTGTACTCCTCCATCTAGCATTTTACAGACCAGATTAAATGGTTTTGCATCAGGGATTGCCTCAGGTTCATGCCCCTTTCCAGACCCGCGCGTTGGCCCTAATATTCCCTACGCTTCAGCATTTTCATTTAGACGTTGGCACCGATTCTGGCTCCCATGATTCCATTAGCTGAACGAGCCTGTCAGGCATGCATGGCCAGTTGCCAAGGCATTGGTCAGTAAATAATTCAAATAGCAGCTGGGGTGTCTAGCTTATATTACAGGGGATGGGACAGATAGCATGTATTATTTGGACAAGGCTTTCACAGGAGCCCTGTAGCTGGGGATAATATTCTGCAGAGCAGTACATTACAAGTCTATTACCAGATTACTTTAACCCTTAAATTGCATTGTAATTGCAACTGCGTTTTGTTATTTATCAAAGGAGTAGCAAATAAAAATGATGGTCTTTCATTCTTTACTGGTATGCAAATGACACAATAATTTTTACCTCTGCAAATAGACTTGATTATTTGGCTAGATTCCGTATATATTAACTTTTTAAGTATAGATGTGTCCTCAATCGTCTTTGCTGTAGTCACGCCAAGCCGCCCCTCCTGGCACGCCTAGTCCTGTGAGGCTCTGCTGGCGTTGGGTGTCTTTTTTTTTTTGTTGTTGCTGAAAATGCATCTAAGATTCAATGCGATTACGAGGCACCAAGAGACTGCTGATTAATTTGATGGTGACACTTGTATACCTGTTTGCGACTGAGTCACATCGCATTGCCACTTATATGCAATTTCGGCAAAAAAAGACGCCCGATGCTAGCAGAGCCTCACGGGACCAAGCGACTCACTCACCCCCGGCATACCGCCCCGTATGGCGTATTAAGACTAGATGAGAGAGGACACATCGGTAGGAGTGTATTTTTATTCTGATAGACCATTAAGGTAGACGTGAATCCATCATCTTTTGGTCCATTCACAGGTGTGTGTGACCAGTGTTAAAATACCTATTGCAAGCGTTCTAATTTCCTGCATGGACATAGGTAACTAGTCTTGAAGCGCTCAGGGCTAGAGTAATATGTAGCCAATGAGATTATTCGAATGTAAAGAGCAGCACAGATTATTTCAGGAGATGCTTGGGGGTGCAGCACATGAAGTACATGTTCTAAGACAAAATAATTAATAAGAATAAATGTTGCTTGATACAGACACACATGTACATGACATGCACTGGAACACTCATTCTTTGTAGAAAAGGGGACTCCTAAAAAAAAAAACCAAGAAAACATCCAAGGTTTTTATGATGGCGTCAAACCCAAATTCATAGGCTGATGTATGGTGCAATGTAGTTAGACTAAGGGGGTCTATTTACTAAGCAATGTTAGGAGACAAAGAGAAAAGTGATAAGGTGCCAGCCAATCAGCTCCCAACTGTCATTTTTCAAACACAGCCAGTGAGATGACAGTTGGGAGCTGATTGGCTGGCACCTTATCACTTTTCTCTCTGTCTCCTAACACTGCTTAGTAAATAGACCCCTAGAACTTGTTCAGCGGAAAGACAAGCTGCAGCCTGTCAGCACTCACAAAACAATACATAATATCCACTTCCATGGCCATCTTGGCTCATAATTGTGACCCTTCCTGTGTTTATAATGAGTGTACTTTTTTCTGGGGGGTTTTCTAGGTGCATTTGTCATTTTTCAGCATTCTATTGTCAATGTCCAGCCTATTCTTAAACATGTTATTCTAGAGTTCTCCAATTCATTGTCCCAAATTAACAAAAATGTTTTAGCTCCTGTTATTGTCTGGTTATCAGGCCTAAACTGTGCTTTAGTAAGTGACACTGCCACCAAATGGAGCATTTGGGAAGAATGTTGCATTCGGGCTCTTGCATCACCCATCGTGGTTATTCCTGCCTCAGGTGTAGTTGGGCACTAGTTTTGGAGATGCATTGTGCCACTTGGAAGTCAAAATCAAAAAGCCGCCCACTTTGCACTTAATGCAGCTTGTAATAAAATCTGATTGTTACTACCTGTGTGTGTGGGAGGGAAGGCAGCTCTGTTCCTCTGTCCCAGATTCAGTAATAATGGCTCCTGCACTGCAGGGAAGGACATTAACAAAATCTTACTGGTTCAAACCTCGTTTAATTCCATTCCATTAAAAACATGGGAACAATGGGCCTGTTCATTACGGATCGCTATTGCAATCGCAGCTGCTATTACGCACGCAGTTCTGCTGCGAAAATATGCTAATGCCTGCAACTGCTCAGCCAGCGTACAGACGCCCACTACCACTTTCTCACATCAGTAATGCCTCGCAGTCTTGCGTATACTGTACGTCTGTAAAATCGGACCCTCACACAGAATTACAGCAGGTCAGAAATTGCACACAGTGAGTACACAAGCTGCGTATGCCGCCGCAGTGGCTAATTTATGCACTCCCATGTAACTGCGTTCAATCGGACAGACACGCCTGCATTTCTCCGACCTCTCCCCCATCATCGCCCCCAAATGCTGACGTCCCATCACTCACTCTGCGATGGCTTTCTATCTGTGTGATCACAGTACAATCGCAATGCCTGCAGTACGCACCATCGGCCAATATGCATACACTGTTGCAATTACGATCCATGATGAATTGGGCCCTGTGAGTGAAAAGTGGAAACTGCTCAGTGTTCTAGTGTTCGCTCTAGCTCCGGCAGCAGGCAGGGCGCCGGAGCTAGAGAGGGCACTTCCATGCGCCCGAAATTGGGGCGTGTCTAAGACACGTCCCCTTTTCATCACTCTTGGGGGTGTGCCCGGCACTTACGGACACGCCGGGCAGCCCCCAAGCGCTGCTGACAGGGAGAATAGATGCCGGGCACATGCGCCTGGCATCTATTCTCCCGCAGGACACTGCGACCCTTGAGTGAAGACGGCACCCGCAGGCTGTGAGGGCAGGGTGCTTTTTGCCCTCCAGAAGGAGGGTAGGGTGCCGCGCCCCGCTAAAACAGCCTAGCGGGAACGCTAGTCTTCCAGACTGCAAGAACTCTTAATCATAGGAGACATGAGGCTGTATACTCACATACTAATGGGAAATCATCTTTGGCCTCTCAATGTCCTAGTCCTCAATTCTAAATTCCAAAAAATTCCCTATCCTACCTTCATATTATTATTATTATTGTAGTAACTCTGCCCCGATGAGTGGGAAGCATAACTCTCTGTATTACATGAAGCAGATTGTTGGTAAAACTACAGCATATTGATCAATACAATAATTAGGTATATTAGATGTGATTGCATTTGTTTTGTGCATCCTGTAGACCAGGGATGTCGAACTCAAAGTATCAACCGGGTGGAATATTCAAGGTCTATGAGTGTTTGGGCCGCAACAAAAATAAAAAGTCTTCTATGCAATTTTGAAAGGTTTGTTGTTGATAAAACCAATGCAGTGCCCCTTATGCAATTCCACCCTGTATTAGAGCCCCTTATGCAATGCCCCCTGAAGTTGTGCCCATTATGCAATGCCCCAGTAATGTCTCTAGTAGTGCCCATTATGCATTGCCCCTAGTAGTGCACCTTATGCTGTGCCCCAATAATGCCCCTTATGCAGAGCCCCTTATGCAGTGCCTCAGTAATGCCCCTAGTAGTGTCCCTTATGCTGTCCCCCCTCCCAGTATAGAACAGGCCCCTCTCACCTGTGCAGTACTTACCTTCCTGTGCGATGACCGCCTGGCACCGCCCCAGTCCACACCGTAATCACTCACACCGTCCTGCGTAGACGCTGCTGCTGACTCAGTGGCAAACGCAGGATTTCTAGAGGGGGGTTTCCAAATGCGTGACTTTAGAGTGACTGTCGCCAGTCCTTGAAGAGGGTATACTTAGTACTTAACCTGCTTTAATATGCGTCATACATAGTGTATTGTGTATCATAATTCCAGCATGTACAGGACCTGCGATCACAATAAGCCATTATAGGCGGCAATAGGCCCATCCTGCCTGAGCTGAATGTTTTTGTTTTAGATGTTGGCACCATTCCATAGCATTAGAGCAAGTCCGGGAGTCTGGGAGCAATCTAGCACTGCCCTGAACATATATGTACATATTGGGCTCTATAGCAGCATATCCCTAACAGTGAATGTTTTCCAGATCTCCTAGTTGATGCACAGGTTATTTATTACTAGCTGATACATGTTAAAAGATCCCCAGGTGGTGCTAATTATTTCATTTGTGATAGTGAGAATAACATGCGTTTGCCGTTGTGACTGGATCTAATTAGATCCAAAGTGGCAGGTTCAGGCTCCTCATTGCTGGAGACATATTGACAAACTACATTTATCCCATAAAGTGAAGTCTCTGGGACTTGCTGTTGCATAATGGACTAAATGGGGAACTCCCTGTGCACACAGGTGTTGCAAGATGACGCTTTTCAGAAGCATAAGCCAAGCGTTGCACTTTGTCCTTTTCAGAAAGCTCAAAGTGAAGAAGACAATGCTGAAATCTATTCAAAACAAACTGTTGTCCCAGGTTCATTCACTCGTACCTGTATGTATCTGCCCACAGTGTTCTCCCCAGAATGTTTTTCCAGCCAGGTGGCATCAAGAAGTAGCCGGGTGGGCGTCTTTGCAATAATAAAATGTTTTAAACCCTGACCTTATAATGATTTAAACTTGAAATAATAGTTTATGTATTAATTATAATAGTATAGACAAATATAAAGAAATAATCCCAATTCAGACGTACCCCTCTGGGCGGTGCGTCTGATCCGGTTACATACAACGATGCACCATCAGTCCTCTGAGCATTCCTATGGCTGCGCAGAGTGGGCGTCGGAAGTCAGCCGCTGGAGCTATTGTAACTGCGCACACAGTCGCAGGCCGAGACACGCTCCCCGAACCAGTCACAACAGGTCTACGTTTGGATCGCCAACCACCACCGCCCCGTTACCTGTCGCAAATGCTCGGTGACTGTCATCACTCACTATGTGTCCAAATCCTCACTGCGCCCTCCGTCAGTAATCCATCGGGATGCATGCATAGAGCGACTCCGACATGGGCGCAGTACAAACATAATTGCTCAAGCTCGCAAACACCTCTGTATCAGGCTCCTTGTCCTCCTGTTTCCAAGGCATCAAATGTGATTGTAAACTCCGCTTTGGAGTGAAATTGTCCCTATTGAAACAAAATGTTTGTGGATTACATAAATTATGTCCAATACTGTATACACAGCCACTATTAGTAATACTTATAAGTAGTCTGTATATTTGGTGCATATGTGTGTGTGTGTGTATATATATATATATATATATATATATATATATATATATATAATCTAGTGTTCACTCTAGCTCTGGCGCGAGGCAGGGCGCCAGAGCTAGAGAGGGCGCGTCCGAGAAGGGGGCGTGTCTATAAGACTCGTCCCATTTTCGTCACTCTTGCGGGGCGTGCCCGGCACTTACGGACACGCCGGGCAGCCCCCAAGCCCTGCAGACAGGGAGAATAGATGCCGGGCGCATGCGCCCGGCGTCTATTCTCCAGCGGTGACCGGGTCACCGCACATTTCTTCACCCGCGGGACACTGCGACCCGCGGGTGAAGATGGCTACCGCTATGTGTATGTATATATATATATATATATATATATATATATATATTTGTGTTACTGAACTATATTATCAAAAATAATTAAAGGGGTCCATACGATTAAGATTGATGTTCCTCGATGATACTCGTGCACTACACCACCAATTTTCCTACGAACATTGATGAGTGCAAGGCAACATTGTCGACGTCTGGGCCACACGCTATGCACGGCACATCACAGCTACTTTAATTGACTCTAAAGTTTTGATGCCATTACATCTGTCTAGTATTCTATCTGTCCCACTGCTTTCCTGTAGGCTGCTGTATTATGCTAGGTACACACTGACAGATATATCGGCCGATCAATTGATCGGCCAATATATCTGCTGCACGTCGGCCAGTGTGTACCAGCGACGTGTCTCTGAACAGCGCCGTTCACAGACATATCACATTGGCTGCGCTGCACAGCTGATGGACAGATATGTCTGTAGACCGCCCGTACACACGCAGTGGCAGCCGCGGGGAGGGGGGCAGCACCCGTCCCCGGGACACTCCCCCGGCCGCCGGGACCCGCTGCAGCATGCAGATGATAGTTGTTCAGTGTGTATGACCGACCATCATCTGCAGATCGTTATTGTGGGGCAGAGCAGAGGTCAGGGTGCACATGTGCAGTTATATAAGTGCATTGTATACACTGGTGAGTCATAGACTGGGAGAGGTCTGTAACATTACACCGAGCATAGCTAACATGCTTATTTTATGTACAGTCACAGGTATAATGCTGGTCACAGTGTTTATAGGCAATGGATGCTGCTTTGTATATACAGTTTGAGTCTACCATAGCCAGATATTCCGGAATAGGGGATATCTTTGGCATGACTGAGATAGTGAAACCTTTGCTTTCTGATTAGCGCTAATGTACACAAATTTTGTATAAGGCACAAAATTATTAAAAAATATTGTATAAAATAACTTTCAGGTGTATATGAAACATAAATTAATTTCATGTATGTACACAAACTTCTTTTGATGCACAAAATTATTAAAAATATTGTATAAAATTACGTATAAGGTGTATATAAAGCACAAATGCAGTCTGTGCTTAGATTTGGGTCCCATTCCCAAGATATCTCATTTTGGTTTGCAAATATTCCAAAATACGGAATATTCCGATATCCAAAATACCCCTGGCCCCCAGCATTTTGGATATGGGAGACTCCACCTGTACAAGATTTGTATTTACTCAAGCGCTAACATTTACGAGGAAATTAATATTGGATCTCATTCATACATGAGCTGTGTAAATGGATGATAAGAATGAATATGAAGCATTGTAATACGTTTTTCTCCTATTCTAAATTATTGTTACTAATAAAATGACCCACTCCATCTGAAATGCTGGTCAACTGAGTAGATCTAATACTTGTTTTATGCTGTAGCTGTCACTATTTCTGTACATATAGATAAATGCTTAGTACCAGTGCTATTGTTTTAGTTCTCTTATCTCTTCCTATTTTGATGTATAGAATGCTGTTCTGTGTATCGGATGTAATCTGCAGCATAAACTGCCAATTACGTGTGTCAAAACTGTACCATACTAGTTATCATGTTGAGGAATACTGTATGTAATTCTATGTCCCCATCTTGTGTAAAACCAGCCCTGGTAACAGTAATTGTTGTTGGTCTGGAGCAGCCTAGGGACCTGTGTAATGCGGAAGGGCCTACTGCTTGTTAGAGGACGCAAAGAAAGCACATTTTTGTGGAAATGTTTCCTTTTCTTTCCCTTATAAAGAATGCAGTTTGAACTGCTTTTAACCCTCCGTTTGTTTTTGTCAGTTTCTAAACAGTGTTGTATAGTTCAGACCGACCATTGCCAGGAACATTTCCTGGTTCTGTTGCAGAGGAATTTTCCATGACACAAATTTTATGTATTTTATATAGAAAGGACTTAATGTTCTCACAGGCTGTAGATTGTAGGTCAGGGGTGTTCAACATGCGGCCCTCCAGCTGTGGTGTGTGTGTATAATAGAGATATATAGATATATATATATACATATACCTACATTAGTATTTGTGTAGATTTCAGAATAGTTTGCGGCATATTACTGTCTGTACTGTTGTCGTCAGTCCACTGATTACAGAGATAACGAGGTGAATGCTTTCAATAACATTGTCCTGAGAACATCATTTACATTGCAAAACTTTTAATACATACAGTACTTTAAAAACTGTACATGGAGAGCATGACCTGGGCCCCAGTGCTAAAATTAATCCCACATTTAGAAAGTCTGTTTCTTGTCTGAGGCCCATGAGTTGTAGGCCATTGGACTATTATCCAGCTGTATGAAAGCGCTCTACCATTAAATAATTTAATTCATTGTTCGGAATAAAGAGGAATGAATTTGGTAGGCATAGTTCCATATTTACTCTCGTGGCTGTGCCCGCAGTAATGTAATGCTGTGATCTGTCTCTGGATTTTGCTTACAGAGCTGTTGTGAGGAGATAACCGTGAGCGTTTTGGAGCAGATAATGTTATCAAACTAAAAAGTGCCCCTGCAACCTTATAAGGGACTCGCAGTCCTCAACAGACAATTACCAGGGTTTGAAGACAATTCAACACATAGGGGCCAATTCAATTAAATGCGATGTTGAATAGCTCCGAGAATGAGTTCCCGGAACCATTAAATTGGCTGCATGGTTAACTTGCGACTAGAGGATTTCTGCTCGTGCCCTCCTGAGGTGCGAGCAGAAATCCGGCTAAACTAGTGCTGCGATGAAGACCTAGAATGCTGTTTACTGCTTCTAAACACCCGCGGCATTAGGCGCTCAGCGGGGATGATTAAATAGCTCCCGGCACTCATTCCTGCCGCTATTCAATATCGCACTGAATTGATCGCTGCATACTTTTGTTTTTTCATTGTTCCTTCTTATGTGACGACCTTAATGTATGAGTATATTTTATTCATCTAGAAGCCCCGTTCTTTGTGTTCTGAAGATTTTGGGCCTTTTATGTATTTGCACGTCATTTGATGAATTGACTCCTTGTAGTAAGGAGAGCGCATTGCTGTAGTCATGTGAGTACTTACAGACTGGAAGTGACCGGTGCTGTTTTTGAGCAAAAATAAAGCTGCACTCTGGTTACCCTAGCTCTGTAACGTGAGTTGGTAACACTTTTATAGGAGCCAAAACTTCTAACCGGTATATTATTTTGTTTAATGCTTTCATTCAGAAGGATGCTCTATCATCTGGAGGATCTGTCTAAGTAATTGTCTATCCTGTGCTACCAAGTGGGGAAAGCACTGACTTTAAAAAGATGCCATGTAAATAATAATAATAATAATAATAATAATAATAATTTTATTTTTATAGCGCTTTTCTCCTAAAGGACTCAAGGTGCTTTACATTTGCCTTTACAGTACAAAATACAAAATAAGCTTAAATGGTATCCACATAAGTTTTAATGCATGTGACAGCTGTTTTTTTTAATGTTCTACAGGGGTGGAAAATAAGCTGCCTCCAGCTGCTGTTGAACTACATATCCCAAAATGCCCTGCAACAGTTTTAGCATGGCCATGTAGAAAGACTGGCAGGGTGTGCTGGGATGTATAGTTCTACAACAGCGGAAGGGGTTGCTTATTGCTCTTCCCTGCCCTATAACTTTGGACATGCTCCCTTTGCCAAAAATGCTAATCTATTGAGCACGCACCTGCAGCACCCTATGCTATGTCTTCACTCCCGGTTTAAGTTGTGAATATTTCCGTTATTATTATTTTTATTAAAAAGGGTGTTGAAAAGTGCTTCGCATTGCTAGCTTGCTGTCCAGGGGGGTCATTCAGACCCACTTGCAAGCGGCAGTACGCTTGCAAGTGGGTCGATGTTCCCCACTGCGCATGCGCACGACGGAGGGAGCTCCATCGTGCGCATGCGCGAGACCCGGACTGCGACAGCCAAGCTGTCGCTCCGGGTCTCGCACCAAAGGGGGCGTGCTGTCGATGGTGACTGACAGCACGCCCCCTTTGGTGGGCGTGCCGGGGGCATGGCGACCAGACGGAGGCATTCCCATGGGAACGCCTACCATCTGAAGCCGGCCCCACTGACATCACTAGTGATGTCAGTGGGAGTGATTTTGGCTCTGATAGAGCCAAAATCACTCCAGGGCTTGTGGCTGGGAGACCCTACCGCAGGGTCTCCGTCGCAAGTCCGATGGTGACCATCTTTTTGGACGCTCATATATGCTGTGGGTGGTGACCCACAGCTATACGAGCATCCAGGAGGATGCTCCATTTTAATGGAGGAGGGCCCTGATTCAAAGCGTCCGGCTCTGAATCAGGGCCCAGGTCAGCAGTACAGCATGGGTTGAACAGCTCGTGAGTGAATATAACATGGCCCCTCAGCAGCAATAATAGGAACACTCGTTCTCCACTGAGGAAACTGCACCTAGAAATACAATCCAACTGTGTCTTTTCCTTTAGTACAAACTGTAATTATGTTATGAATTGGAAACAGGACATCTTGTCAATGACCACTTTCTTTGATTAAAAATATCTTGTTATTCCCAGCACTAGCCATTTTCTTGTGTTGCTTACTCTAAATGTTATTTCTGGAGAGGTCCCGGGACTTTCTGTGTACGGCGCCAAATTGGCATCAAATCATTTTTGTTCAAAAACAGACGAAGATGTAACGTCCTTCAGTAAAAGCGAGGAAGTTGCTGGGTTGGGCATAATCTTTCCTCACTGCACTTGTTGTGTAAATAATCCTTTTTACACGAATAGACGACATGTGCTCCCTCTTATAATTAGGAATTACCACTCTGAAGGCATCGTTTTCATTGCTGTGTCCATTCCTGTTGTCTGCCCCTTTGGCACCAAGAATAACTGAAGCAGCGGAAATATGGCACCGTCCGGAATGTGTCGCAATCATCAGGAGAGGACGGTTCGCTCTTTTTGTGACGAATGGAATGCATGTGGTTTTTACGAACACCCTAAAATACATGAAACTATAAACAACACTAGAAGACAGGCTTTCCTCGCCACAACATATGCAGTCACAGCAATGTACATTATTATCCCTTTCTAAATACCACAGATATTTAGAAGGCCAGTTTATATAGTGAATTGTTTATATCGGGATGGGCTCATGTTACATAGAGAAAAATCAGGCGGTGGCTCCTTAGGATTTAGTCCGACTTTAGATGGTCTACCAAACCCAGTACGCCAGTCCTGATATAAAAATAGACAAATCTGTCTGCAAAAAATATGAAAAGATTAACAAAACTAATAATATTTCAAATAAAATTGCGACTCCTGACTATTTACTTTAGAACCTGATTCATCGCGGATCACAATTGCAACCGCGTACACCGATCGGCCCATGGTACGTACTGCAGTGCGCTGGTTAGCATGGTGATCGAACTGCGATCACGTAAGCAGATAGAAAGCCCTGGCAGAGTGAGTGACGGGATGTCAGCGTTTGGGGGTGGCGACTGAGGAGTGGTTGCAGAAACGCAGGCATGCCTGTCCTTTTGAACTCTGGTTTCCTTGGCGTGCGTAAATTAGCCACTGCAACGGCATTCGCAGCCTGAGTACTCACTGCGAGCAACGATTGTTGTAATTTCTGAGACAGGTCAGACCTGCTGTAATTCTGCGTGAGGGTCCGATGTTACCGATGTACACGCAGGATTGCAAGGTTTTACGGATGTGAGAAAGCGGTAGCGGGCGTCTCTATGCCAGGCGAGCAGTTGCAGACATTAGCAAGTTTTCGCAGCAGCTGCAATAGTGTTCCATAGTGAATCAGGCCCTTAGTTTGTATTATATTAGTATTAAGAAAAGAATTTCACCCAAAACAAGCTTAATGGGTGCACTCGTGTACCCTGCTGCTGCTTGCCCATGTCACATGCCATGTTCAGCCTCTTGATGCACAAACTTCCTATTCATATGAGAGAGAAGTAACGTTGCTTAATGACAAACAAATTAGGTTTGGATGCAGCTAACCCTTTAATGGCTCTATACAGACTTTGGGGTTGATGCAGAGATGAACGGACGTTGGACCTAATTGCTCCAGCATTGCGTACTTGGATATAAAAGCTCTTATTTGCCTCTATGCGGCGTTGTGCACAACTGTGGCTGGACCGCCCCTATCTGTATCATCATCATAACTGTGTTCGTTCACCAGCCTATACTTTAGGCAAAAGATTAATCTGAAAACATCCGTATTTACGCTTCGTTGTTGTCGACCTCCAGTGACTGAACTCCGCTTATGTGAGAGTGTTCCGTTACAGCTCTGTTACGCTCCAACTTGAAATGTGACTGAAACGCGGCAGATTCTGTATCGCCCATGTTTGCGTATCTATGCCCGACTCTGAAAAATGTGCAGCGCTAGAACACGCAAAATGCTCTGTAAACTTGCCATTGTGTGTGATATGAGAAATTCCGATGTATTCTACAAGGTGTTAATTCTAGCACCCTGCATCGGTCACAACCCATGCAGTTCCGCTTTCCTGCCTGGGGTGTCGCTCTCTGCACTGGTGCCACTATCACACTCAGCTAATGCAATAAACTGATGAGATACAGATCAGAGTCAGCTAGAAGCACTAGAGCAGAGAGTGACACCCCCAGGTAGGAAAGAGGAACTGCATGGGTTGTGACCGGTGCAGGGTGCTAGAATGAACACTAATTAACATATTTATTTTCCTGAATGTGTAGTAATTCCTGCAAGTAAAAACCTATATGGTAAACTTTTTACCTGCCATTCACAGCTCTTTGGTGGTGGTCAAAGTCCACCGGGACATCCAAATATGAACTTATCTGTACTATTATTTTGGTTTATTCCACATTGGAGAATGCTGTACTGTGCTTTATGCACATATGTCTGTGTTTTTATAGACACATCTAATTCTTCCATTAATAGCACTAACTTTCTGAGATTACCATTGACTTCTCTCTGTTTTTATTTAAGACCATGATTATTGTTTTCACTTGTTCTTACCTTCCAATGTGTTACCTTCCAAGAAGCCATTTATAATATTGGATACAGCCTTCTGAATGTCCAGTAATACAGTGACCCACCCTCATTCCTTCTCTCAGTCATCCTACTAACAACCCATTGTATTTAATCGCAATATTGTGTAGCAGGCAGCTCCCGAGATAGCAAGCTTGATGGGCAGCCTGGAGCCAAATCCTGGGATTATTCTGGATTCACGAGAGATCATTTGCAATCCTTAAAGAAGCTGAAATTTAATTGTTTATGTGATGTGACAAAGTCATTTATGCGCTTGGGTTGGCACTACAATATCTGCAAATGTTTTGGCTTTTAAACCCTCTTGCTTTGGAAATGAGCTCGATACTATTTCTAGCAATGTAGCATTTTGTTATTAAAACAGTGTTCACTGATTTGTTTTGTGTCCATTGGTAAAAAAAAATAATAATTAAGAACAACCCAAAATTAGTTTTTCTTTGCCTTTTTTTTACACCGGTAGGCCTTTTAAGAGCTACTGATCTCACAAATGTATACAAATAACATTACACTACTACTACAAAATAAAAGCAATATAGTTGCAAAAAAATTAGTGATAATATACAAAGTTACATGCCATATTATGACTAGCAATAAAAACCCCAGATGCTTACAGGATATGACGAGACAATGTATAAATAATGACATTACGTCATTGGGGCAGCTTTCTTCCACTGCAACCCACATAATTTATCTTCCAATTAGCACTTGACCTATATTTTATGGTGGACTAAATACGTGGGGGGCAATTTCAATTGTTCAAGGCTTTCCGTGAAGTCTACAATTTATTGGACAGCTGTGGGACTTGTCAAGCCAAGTGTTGTTTTGACAATGGTTTTGCGAATCAGAGTGTAACATTATCGTGCAAACATGCAGCTTGCAAGAAAGTGGTTAAAAATACACTAATATACAGTACATGCCATGCTCACTGTCCTGGTGCAGAGCTCGAGTTCTTAATTGTCATTTTTATATAATTGAGTTTGGAGGAAGCAGGATATCCAACAGCATTTTCCAGTTTAGGGGGAAACGTCGTGATTTAAAGCTTTTGGCTTTGCATTATCCTTGTGTCCTAGAACACACACCACACCCAGCATATCATGTTGCATGTTCTTATTGGAAAAGCACATTTTGATATGATCTACAAGTAAAATCTACAAGAAACGGCGGTCAATATTTTGATGGTGTCTATAAAGAGGATAGTTTGACTATAGAGGCTCGCTATCTTACAACATGTAATGTATTGCACCTTCTGGGTGTCTCTGTTAAGCTGCTTTTCACATGCCGTGTGTCTCAGCTAACAATATGCACACTTCATACACCAACAGGACATCATGACGCATGAATATTCCCATGCTGTTCCTGGCTGCACAAAACGCTTTGCAATATTATAGAGTAGTGTTTTGTTTTGTTATTTGCCAAATGCAACAAAAATCCATTGTGGTTGCTTGCTCTGAATATCCAATATCAACTGTAATGCTGCCCATCCACTAGCAAACCTCAAAACGACTGCACGATTACGACATTGTAATCGTGTCTGTGATGAACCTGCACTGAATGAACAGTCGTTCAGTGCAGGCTCATCGATCATCTGCAAACATGGTTGCCCAGCATGTTTGCCCGATGATAGAGGTCTAAATGACCAGAGGGAGCGCGCATTGCTGGTTGTTTGAGACGTTTTTGCAAACTATTTATGAACGATTGAACGACAACGATATCGTTCAATCGCTCAACTTAATCGTCTAGTGGATGGGCACCTTAAGTTGTGCCTAATTGTAAAAAAATGAGTTGTGTTTTTTTTTTTTTTTGCTTATTTCTGTAAGGACAGTTAGTTCACTTTAACCAACTAATTTGTCTTTTTTTTTTTCTAAAAGGGTTGGGATTGTGCTTAAGCTGGCCAAACACATTGACACCCAGCTGGCTCTCCCTGATAGCCTAGCGGCAGGATTATTGTTCATGGTGGGTTATACGGACAAGATTTAATGGTCAGCTCTCCGGCCGAGTGCTTGAACAAACACAAAGGATGATAGTGGCCGACTTTATCAGTCTACCCGTTAATGAGCCTAGCAGTTTCGATAATTATCAGGTATCGCATTAATATTGGCTCACATGTTGTTGACCAAATTTGGACAACCTCTGCCTGGCTCTCCGATGTGATGGGTCACTTCCAGATCACTTTGGGGCCTGTTAGATACCATATTTGAGAAGCATGCACAATGTATTGCAAGTTAAATTATCATTCATTGCCCCTGTTTTGTGACCACATATACAGCGATGGCTGGTGACTAGGAACTGTTAAGTTGCAGTAATAGAAGTCACATGACCGTGATGAATAGAGCAGGCAGAGCATAAATCTGTTAAGACTCAGATCCTGCCACACAGGCCATGTGCCCTTTATGTACTTTCTATCTGCTTTATAATCCGCATTTGGCTGCAATTAATTAATGCAGAAGAGCACACATTATGCTGTGATAGATTTTGTACATGACTCCGTGTACACCTATGGTCTCTCAAGTATACGTTTACAGCAAACACATACTTTTAATGTTTTTTTTTTTCCCCTCTGATCATGTTCTGAGAAGCTTTAAGAAATCAGATTAAAGCCAGACTGAACAGCTGTGGAGCAGCCCCTACCTGGTGCACACAGTAACCCAATATCACTAACTAAATAGAACAGAATAGCAGTTCTTCCATTTGCTGCTGCTGGACCGTGTGCACTGAGAATCTAAGCCCCTAAGAACCCACTATGAAATACATTAACCGTTTGTGCACCAGGACTGACACACCCTGCCGTAAACTCTGGGGAGACTTACTCACAAAATGTCTTTTTGTGCATGATTGCTGCATCCCCATCATATTAGGAATAATGATTATACTTCCATATATAACGAATAGCGTAACTTGTTGGGCTACGAATGCATTAACTGGCTGACATTTGTTATTGCTCTAATGTTCTGGCTCCAAGCGGAAAAATAACACTCCCCTGTTTATACAGAGCAGAGGCTTTGACATGGCACAAAAACATATTTACATCAGGTACATATCAATAGCATGGCGCTTTGGATGCAGGGTTAGTGCGACATGTGCAACAAAGAGTTAATGTGGCTTTGACCTTTGTGTTTAGCTTAAGCTACTTCACATTCTGTTCTAATTCCTAAATACATAGCTGGGCTAGTTTCTAGTTGTCTGCTTTTTGTGGATAGAGACGTTAATGGTGATACAGCCAAACTTTCAAGTACTGCTTTCCCAGACTGTTGTGCCGTCAACTGCCCCGTGGCATAAATTCATCCCAGACACCCGGAGGCAAGTTATAATTTGGTGCCTCCCCTGTCACAGCCGCTGACACTGTAATATAGTAATTTGCATGCAGACAAGGCTGTAGATAGACGAAGGCAGCAGCTGGTGGTCTGCCATGAAGCTCTCCACTAGTGTATGGTGGCTTCTCTGGTTCCGGGAAGGGGTGCCATGTATTGGGTTGCCGTGACGGTACGCCCCGGGTACATACGAGTAGTTACAGCCCTAAGTGGGGTGAATATGTTGTGGACAATAGAGGGGGTGCCCCTTCAGAGCTAGAGCCCGGCGGCAGGCGCCTCCATTGTCTCCCATAGTTCTGCCGCTTCCGTGGCCCTCTGTGAGGTTTTAGTTAGGCTACGTGTTTTGTTGTGTTTGTTTTTATGGTTGCAAATCTTGCACAGAATTATCCTAGTGCTCACCGTTGTTCTTTAAAACTGATGCTGAGAGAGTTTGTTATACATTGCATTAAGCCTAGTGTGCTGCATTGCACTTACGGTTACAGTAAATGTAGGGACATATTACTATTTGCCCAGTTGAATGCCGGTAATGTTACCCCTTTGCTGGGCTGTTTCTCCATACAGCTCCTCCAGCCCTGGCAAGTTACCCATGAAGAAAGCTTCAAGAGCATCTAGGTCAGGCTATTTTCCAAGGCCAACAGAACTAAAGCAGAACATCATTTTATACATCTCCAGTGCACAGGGCACTTTGCAGTGTATAAGTAAATATGTATTCAAAAAACAAGAGAAAAAAAACCTCCCTTTAAATTGTGTCATTTGTTTCAAATTATTAAAGAGGATGTAACCTTTTATAAGGAACACGATATTCATTGTTCCTTTATTTGAAGCTGCACCTTTTATCATAGAATATTTCCTGCTTTTGAAAGCAATTGCTGTCATAAGGAAGCTGATTGGACAGAGCTGGGCATGTGACCTCCACAGTTTTCTTATTTTTTTTTTTTTTCAAGCTTTATTTTATTGAGGCACTGCACATAAACACAATTAAAAATATCAAAATAAGTATCACGAAAAGTATGGAGATACATGGAATACAAGACATGCATAGAGCATTGTCATTTTGGACATAAAATATTAACATTGCATTTACCAAAGACCTATAATATTCAGACGAATATTTTATGATAGTAATTTTCGAGTAAAACACAGAATATATCTTATTTACCATTCCATACAGTACTCCAACTAATATTTTAAACTTTCAACATCTGACAAATACAATCAAAAACAAATATAAACTAAAAGGATAAAAGAAAAGATAAAGGCTCTCTCCCAATCCCCCTTCCCCCCTGACCCCCAGAAGAATCACATCACTTGCATACCTCCACAGATTTTATAATAGTAGGGACGGGCTGTTAGGACTGGAATCTAGACGATAGCTGGTTATGGAACGTGCCGCTCTGCGTTTAGGTGGAATAAGCCAGTAGTGGGTGACTTTTAAATTGGGCAACGTAATTTTCTGTATTAACCCTGGACAAGAAGTCCTCATATGGCCCATTAGTGATGCCATAGCAAATTCTTGTTTTTGGAACTGTTAAACCCATGTGCAAAAAAAATAGGTAAATATGCACCTGTGTCTGGGTTATGGTAAAGCAAATGACCTTGGCAGAACTGCGATTCCTGCCTCGCCTACTGCCAAAGACACCTGTTTCCTAAACTGAAACAACCACTACAAATTTTCTTTTATATTTGTTGTCGGCTATTACTGCCAGGTTATATACAGTATGCGCTAAAGCAGTGTAGTAGTAAATGTTTACAAGGTGTGTTTAATTGTTCTTTGTACCCCCTGAACCGGACATACCCTCTTCTTTGGGGAAAGTATAACATCCTAAGAACCTAGATGCTAAACGGCTCTGGGTGGGTTTAGGTCTCTCAGTAATAATGTACCCTCACTTTGTCTAGCTTTATGTGAATATACAGGATACAGATGGCCCCAGGTATGTCAGCTGATGGTGATTGGAATTTCCCATGATGCCCAGCTGGATGCCCTTTCATGACATG